>JAOTOL010001466.1:935000-1163218 GCA_034440575.1 Imbricaverruca yamaguchii | reverse complement strand
CGCATTTTCTTCTTCGCCCTAACCTACTCGCATCTGATACCAAGCAATAGCCCGTGGTGCACCTCAAGCAACATTTCAAACCGGATCAATGTCAATGTCAAAGCACAAGACCGAAGGTTAGTTTAAATGGTTCGACGTCCTCGCGCCTCGTCGCTATGTCTTCAATTCTCATCCAGTAGAGTGACTCAACGTCGTGTCGTACTCCATCAAACTGTTCAGAAATCACTTTAATTTTCAAAATTAAAGGTCGAACTCATTTTTCTGTCGCCCAACGTTCTCCTGTTTTCTCCAAAGCTACCCATGCTTGGTATCAAGAGATAGCCCGTGTGAAACTCTGGAGTAGCATGTCAATCTGGGGTATGTTAGATCAAACCCCAAGGTCAAATATTAGTTTAACATGCGCCCTGAGCACTGAAAATTACACGCACTGGAGGGGGCGGATTCCCCGCCCTTAAGTTCACGGTTCCTATTAAAGCTGGTGAAACGAAATTCGCAGGGTAGATGGGTACGATAGTGAACTCTATTGTGTGGAAATTTCATGGCCAATATCTTTAGGTCAAAATATGTCAAAATGTTCTGGTTTTGCGCGGCTTGGCTTGTCATTGTTATGTATCGCTGTGATTGTGCTTGAACGCTCCAAAATGGGCATCAATGTGTTTTGACATTACTACTGATGCAGTACATATGCTAGACCCGACATTTGACTTCAGGTCATCTATATGGCAGCAATTTATCGGGCCATTACCCGCTGCGGTTGGCTGTAACCAGGCCGCCCCCTGACATCTTCCGTTGGGCGGTTCGTCGCAATCGGCTTCGCAAAGAATGGAGTGAAGCACATGGATAAAGCATGGAAGCGCTTAGTGGCCAATAATGAAAAACAGTAGTTTTCAAGATGTGTAGGGAATAAACACACAAAGTGCCATCAACCGCATGACAGTCACTTCGCATTTATGACAGCATTCCAGTTGACCAAGTTTGGTTCCATTAACCTGTCATGAACTGGACCTAACTTGACCTCGGTGACCCTAGCATAACTTTAAAACTATATGGCATAATAATATACATGAAACAAGTCGCTAGTGTTGCCAAGAACACTTCCCTTTTGCCAATCTATGGAAGCGCATCATCGCCGATTTTTGTGGATTGGCGCTGCGAGATTTTTGGAATTTAACGGCCCTAACTCGAAATTTGTTGGCCGATTTCCGTTTTTCATGCTTTAAGCAACGCGCCTGTCAATTCTAAGCAGGTACGCAAACAATGGTGTTTATCTGCCAGTAACTATCTGGAGTGATGTAGGAAAGACGGGAGGGGTAGGCGGATTTCGCCCCCCACCCCTCCAGGGCGTGTAAGTTAATTTTCAGAGTCCTTGGATTTCGTGGTTATGGCTTCAATTTTGGATCATGTGGGTATCATCATTGTGGATTGCCGTACGGTGTCAGAATGTTGAGATATCGAAGTAATTTAAAAAAATGTCATTTGTCAGGTGTGTTTAAAGCAATTATTGAGTGTAGTAGGAATAGGACGGTCAGATCTATGTATGTTTGCAGCCTTTGTGATAGCAGTCACTCGTATCCTATATGACTAGGGGCTCCCCAAGAAATCCGTCGTAACCTGTTCGGACGGTGCTCTCATCGCCGGTTTTTAATTTACGCTGCCACATTGCTGTTACGGACATACAAAACATAATTTTATTTTCAGTTTGACCGCTTTCCTCTATTAATGACTCAACTGTAGTTGTCAAATTTGCAAAAGAAGCCACACGTGAATGCGCACAATTTTATAACTAGCCCGAGTTCATAACCGCGAGAGAGCAATGTTGTAATCAGGTGTAGAACCCAGGAATTAGCATGTGGGCACCTGTTTGGAGAGTGCGCCATTTTGGATCGGCTCCACTGTGAAAGCGCCTGAAGTGGCGCTTCTCTCTGCAAAAATTAGAGGGGCTGACAACTCGGCTATTCCCCCAAGGGGCGCCTTTCCTTCCAAGGGAGCCTTTTTATTTAATAGGGGCGCCTCAAGCTAAAAAATGCGAGCGGGAACACTGGAACATTTTTCAGAGGGACGCATTTCCCGGCCTGGGGGAATGTGTCCCCATAAAACAGGATAGCATGGGAAATGAAATTGCATGTTCATCTTTGCTACCATAAAACCATCGTCCGATAATTTATGTTTTTCCTGCTAGAAGAGGTAAGGCGTTAAACATACTTAAACATTGTTTAACATTAGTTGGACCTGATTCACTATGCTGATAGAATCAGGTCCAACACATACGACATAAAACTAGACGTCCATAGTTAGAATAAGTAGTGAAACTTGTTAATTTTCGTGCAACATTAGTCACCAAAATATCATGTTTCGCAATGGTAAATCTGAAAAATTGAAATACACTGGAATTGAAATAAAATGAAGTGTCTGAAAATGGCATTGAGAAAGGAAGTGGCTGAAATCCAAAGTTTTGTTATGTCCAGCCGGCCACGTGTGTGCCGTCATGTGCGTGTCAGAATGTTGGCTGACCACGTCGGCAGCTGGGTCCAGCCGGCCACGAACGCCGTCATGTGCGTGTCAGTGTGTTGGCTGACCTCGTCGGCAGCTAGGTCCAGCCGGCCACGTGTGCGCCGTCATGTGCGTGTCAGTATATATTGCTGACCACATCTACAACTAGGTGCCGCCGCCACGGAACGGCTCGCGCCAGACGGCACGGATTCTGGGGTACGCTGGTGCCGTGACTTGAGCGACTCGTGGTCGACCACAAGTTGTGGGATTCTATTGCACCGCTAGTCAATAGGGCTACTTCGCCGGGTCACACTGAACCGGACCGGCGGGGTTGGTGCCATAATGGACATGCCATATCGATCCCCGATAATACAAAGGCATGGATTTTTGCTGATGAATATTTCAGATGTGTTCACAACCGAATGTCAGTACACACTGAAGCTGTCAGTCGCCTCCACGATGCTGCCGCTCCCTAGCATGGCTCCCGTTCGATATCTCTTGTATTGCCATTTTATGAGCCATCTCAAATATTGACTGAAGCGATTGTATCTGAATACGCTGGGTTTCGACAAGAGACTTTGTTCGAAAACAATGATCTCGTCTAGGTTTACATTTGGGTTTACTTATGTTTTGAGCTCATTGGGTTTTTTTGTGCGAGTATGAGAAGTCCAACTGTTGGCCAACTGGCCAAAATACTGTTACAGAAGCATGGATCACGAATACAGTTGCTTATAAAAGGAATAGTTTCAATGTCAGGGATGTGTTGCTCATTCAATAATTGTTCCCTATTCATGTTCCCACAACTAATTGTAGATAATCATAGATGTGTGGGAGGGATTCCAGCTGTCCCAATCTACCTCCTTCCCCACAACTGTACATCGTAGAGACATCACAAAGGGCCCGTTATTCCTGCAAGGGCTTGGCAGGCGTTCTTGGCTCCAAACAACACCTAAAAATGTTATGCTGAACTTCTGTCTCCAAGACAATATTGTAGAGGAGTGCGAATGGGCCACTAGCATGGCTCCTCGGGCCGTGTCATGGACCCGTAGAATCCCAAGAATGGGGTGACCGATCCAGTCACCCTTAGCTACGTCCAAGTTTGTGGCACTGACTGCGAAGATCAGCAGCAAGGAACGAATGATACCTTCCTTCCTCAGGCTTCCGGCTGTTCATTGATGTTTTACACATGTGCATGTATGGACATCTCGTGCTTTACACCATTAAAAATACCACCTGAGCGCACAACTTTGTCGACGTAAAAATTTAAACATGCCCAAATAGCCTTTATCAATCCGCCAATCGTTTAACTCTTTGATTTCCACTGGGAAGGTTGACATTTCGACATTCTTAAAGTGTATATTAGACGAACCTGAGCTGTCCATTTCTCGATATGTGTCCAATAGATTTCGAGATGGAGGGGATAGATGGGGGGATCCACCACATAGGACTTCAGGCCTAAACGAGCCCCACTTTAGTAAATGTATAACCACAGACACCCTGGTCTTCTTAATACAACTACATTTTTAACAATATTCTGAACACGCCTGTGCTCTAGCATACGGTTGCTTACGTGCAGCTACTCCATACGCTTGTGCATGCCATGGGTAAGTTCCCTTGCATCTGTGTATGTACATTTCTGCATATTCACCTACATTTGCGCTGACCTATATTCATATACGCAACTTTTGCCCCATACATTTGCACTCACTTCTTACATTTGCGCATGTGTGCTTTCGTGCTGACGTAGACTTGAGGCGCACAATTGGCATGCGTGTACGTCAAAGTACGCAAAGCCACGAAATACAGCACATTCACACAAACTGATTCGGCCGGGCGCACTTTCCGGGATCATCAGGTGACTTGTGGTGCATGTACAGCCCACTCGGTGCTTGGGAACATGAGTGTCGGAACTTAAAGATGGCCTCTCGACACCGCCCGACCAGCTGGCGACCCGTCGACGAGTCCAGCCCGTCCACGCGCTCGCCGGTGAGCGTCGCCAGCATGACGCTCAGCTCGGCCAAGTTCGGGAAGCGTAGAGTGCGCCGGCCGCGGCCCGTCCACCAGCGCCGCGGCGCGGCCCGCCTTCAGCACGTTGGTGGGCTCGAACCAGAGCGGCACGGCGGCGGCGGCGCACAGGTGCGCCACGCGAGCGACGGTGGCCGCCGGCGGGTTGGCGTCCGTCACCACCAGCGGGCTGGCGGCGAGCCGCCTGCGGTGCCGCTCCACCAGCCGGGCTGTGACGCCTTTGTGGGGTCCATGTCGCCGACGCCGAACTGAACCGCTCCGGCCGAGTCCACCAGCAGCACGTAGCTGGCGGTGGGTCGGTCGGGCAGCCGCTCCACCAGCCGCCAGTCCATGTGCGCGTTGCTCTTTGAGCAGCGCCTCTCCCAGCTGGTCCGAGCCGACGGCCGATATGAAGCGCCGGCCGGTGGCCGAGCCGAGACAGGGCGTCGGCCAGGTTCCTAGCCACGCCGCCGGACGCCTGCACGATCCTGCCACGGTGCGTAGATCCGTCCGCCTTGATTTTCTTTCTCCGACACTCTGACGTTGAGGTCCACGGTGCTGCCTCCGGATCACCAGGGGGCGACCCAAATGTGGTGGCTTCGGCCGGTCGGTCACCCCGCTGAGGCCAACTCCGGCGACACAGGCTGCCTTGCCCACTGGTCCGGCCTTTAGAGCGCAAGCTAAACCGCCACGCGCGCTCCGTGTAGAGCATTGTTCTCCACCAGCCGTATGTTGGCCTGCAGGCTGGCGCCGGCGGTCAGCCGACTGACCCGCGAAAGGATCGTCGGCGTGACGTCACGCCCTCGTCACACCGTCCCGCTCCACCTCGGCCACCGCCTGGTCTATGGCCGCCTGATCGCTTCGCCCTCCGCCCGGTGCCGCTCCGGTATGGGCACGGCCAGCAGAACGCCGCTCTCCATCGCCAGCTGACGGTGCTGGTACAGAACGGCGGCGGCCTCGCCACACGAGGTCACGTGATGCGGCGACCGGAGGCCGGAGTCGGGCGAAGAAAGCCGGGAAACTGTCCGTCGGACCCAGGGTTAGCACACACACGCCGTGCGTCTCGAGCACCTCCAGTGTCCTGCCGACGTCCAGGATGCTCTTCACACCGGCGCAGACGCAGCAGACGGGCGAGCGGCCCAGGTCGATCAGGTCCGCCGACACGTCCATGGTCAGCTGACCGCCACGGTGCACGCCGCCCACGCCGCCCGTCACGAACACGGCGATGCCGGCGCGCGTCGCCGCCACCAGCGTCGCCGACACGGTGGTGCCGCCGTCCAGGCCCTTGGCCATGACGCAGGCCAGGTCGCGGCGCGACGTCTTCACACAGGGACGCTCGTGGCGGGCCAGCCGCTCCATCTGCGGACGACTGAGCCCCACGAACAGCTGGCCGCCGACGATGCCCACCGTGGCGGGACGGCGCCCTGCTGCCGCACCACGTCCTCCACCATCTCGGCGGTCCGCAGGTTCTCCGGGTAGGGCATTCCATGAGTGATGATGGTCGATTCCAGTGCCACCACGGGCCCGCCGTCTTTCAACGCCTCCGCCACCGACGGCGCCACTTGCAGTGATAGTGGGCGCGAGTGTTGCGACGCGCTGAGCCCGCCACCGCGAAGCGGAGCAGAGCGCGGGCTGCCTGCATGGCAAGTAGCTAGCCAACCTAAGTGAAAGTCAGCTGTTAGATACACATATGTTTCCCATGCATATTCAATACTCAGACTCATCTAAATAGACACAACATTCTAAAGGACACCCAACACAAATGTTTATCTTAGAGCTTGTTTAGCTAATCAATTCTAGTTTGTTACATATGCAACTAAAGAAGTAGACAATAAAAGCAGGATGGATGTTGTGTATTCAGACTTTAGCAAAATTTTTTTTTCTCATAAAATTCGATAATTTGCATCTCATTCATAATGAGATTGATGGAAGGTTCTCAGCTGGATTGAAGCATGGTTAAGGGGATGGTAGTGTTAAATGGATGTAAATCTGAATGAAATGATGTTTTGAGTGGAGTGCCACAAGGCTCTGTTCAGGGGCCATTTCTCTTTATCATCTTCATGAATAGCATTGTGGTGGGGCTGCAGAATGGTATGTTCAAATTTGCTGATGACATCAAGTTGATGTGAGTGGCTAACAGTGATGATCAATCTTGTAATATTCAACTAGACTTGGAGGCAGTGGTGGACCCAGCCCAATGGTTTCTGGGGGTCAACTTTTGGTTTGAGCATCAGCCCCCCCCAGTGGTGTACCTAGGAATTGCATCAAGGGAAGGGTCAAACAGATTTGGAGGGTGTTCATCCTTCCACTTTTTTGTATAAAAGCCCTGGATTTAGACCACTATTTGCCAAAGGGGACCATAAAAATAATTAATGACAACATAACTACTTGTGCAGGGACCCCAGCCTGGCTCCCAGACTTGTGCTCCACACAAATTTGTTTTTAGTTGACTCACATTTGACTTGTAGATCTTGAGATCTGATTCAACTCATGATTCAGAGCAGGTAAAAATGGTTTGATGTAACTCAATTCATATTTGGAGCTCGCAGCACATGATTCAACTCCTGACTCAAACATAAATCTGAAATTATTCAGATATGATGCAATGGTATCAGACTCATAAGCCATATGATTCAGTGTGCACTGCCCACACACTATATAAATATATATATATATATATATATATATATATATATATATTTAGACACCAAAGAAGATGCTCTAACATCAAAACTTCCATTGAATATATTTGTTTTGCTATAACTGTTTTCACCTCACATTATTTTAATTTGTCATGCACTGTAGTGGTTGGCATATAGCATATATAGAGATAAATGCACATGTATACAGATAAATACACACATAGAGTAATGGACTAAAAAAACATTAACAAGATGAATGTTTGTCAATGCATATACAAAGCAATGAGTGCATAATACTTCAATCCACATTAGCATGATGCACAACCTGAATCATATATACCTGACATGCATCACCTAACTTCAACATAGCACCCAGGTCCTGCACTGCAATAGCCAATAGGTATCTGCACAGAATAAATTTGCATTGGACTGTTGCCAGCATAGGATTTCCATACTTTTTTATTGGTAATGGGGTACACAATTTGAGCTGGAGTACGAGATTTTGAGCCGGATTACAACAAATTGATATGCACTTACCGCAAATTAACCTTGTTTTAGTGGGGTTGAAAACTAATGTTCTTACACGCTTCTTACCCTGGCAGAGATGGCGGGCACCGTAAAGAATCGAAACCTCGTATCTTAGTTGTCTCTAGTTATATTTCCCCGTACTCTGAAAACAACCGGCGAACCAAGGCGCACCCAAGTAAAGAGATCTTGTCACCACCTATACTTCACCAGTATTAGAGGCTTTGAAGCATTATTGGATTTTAGTATTAAATGTTCTGAACAACTATACGTTTGAGACATTGTGGTTTCAGGCATTACAGGTTTTGAGCATCACAGCTATTGAACATTCCTCAAGACGCCTATCTAGAGGCTCTGAAGCACTATGCGTTTTTAATATTATAGGTTCTGAAGCATTATAGGATTTGAGTATTAGAGGTTCTGATATAGACCCGTTAAGTGCATAGGGGTCGTACTAGAAACTGGCTAAAATCCGTTACGTTGGTGGTGACCTAACCTCGTGTGTGTGACGTTTGCTGAAATGCTGGGAGGAGGGAGGGCAGGCTCACGAACAGGATTTGTTAATAAGATCAGTTGCGTTTATGCCGCAACTCAGACAACAAACACCGCTGTTTGTTGTTGGTATAGCATGGGTTAAATTATTAAGTAAGTGGGTAGGTAAGGAGGTATGTGTCCTGTTTCTTGATAGAAGGCAGGCTGCCTTTGCTTGCATTTTTGTTCAATGGATTGTGTTGGATTTATATAATTTTAGAGAACTCCACATGCTTGGCTTGTGTGTGCTTAGCATGCTGATTCCGTTTGCATCCTTTGTATATTAAAATGATTGATTTTGATGTGAAATTGATACATTTATTTTATTTCTGATCTGGGTCTGTGCAAGAAATTGCTTTCGTGTTCAACACATTCCTTCCTGTATGTGATGGTGTGTCATGTGAGATGGGGCCAGCTGGAGGTATGCCCATTTTCATGGTGATACGGAATGTGCCACCAGCAGACATATGCAGCCAGCCTTGTCATGGTCTCGGTCAGGGCTAAGTCCAGAGTTGGGATTCTGTGTGCACGAAATGCATACCTGTCAGCACAATTCAAAGTGTCTGGTCTGCCAGCCCAAATACAATGACCTGTATCCATTTCGCAGAACGGGGAGCATATTTAGTAACAAGGCCTAATCATATTTTGGGCTTTCGGCATCTGCCGCATCAGCATCTTGCAGCATCAGCATCTGTGGGCGTGCAAGTGGTGTGAACTGGGTTGCCGAGATTAGCTGCTGCCCGACAAACACCTTTCGACCACAGTGGGACATCAAGTGGTGGTGGGACAGCGGTGTCATTGTGTGCACCACTGAAGAGAGCCCTATAAAAAATTCCATTAGGAATTTTCTAATGGTCTTGCCTCTTGGAAATTGAAACATTCCGAATGGTCTAATGGTACTGATGGTACCTAATGGTCCTAATGGTACCTAATGGTCCTAATGGTACCTAATGGTACCTAATGGTCCTGATGGTACCTAGTGGTCCTGATGGTTCTAATGGTACCTAATGGTCCTGATGGTATCTAATGGTTATAATGGTACCTAGTGGTTTCCTGATGATTCCTGTAATCCTAATGGACCCTCATGATCCCAATATCCCCTGGTGGTTTCTAGTGGTCTGAGTGGTGGGCTTTCTACCAGAAATATATACTGATATTGGGAACAGTTTTTGGATGTTTAACCTCGCTGTATAAATCGTGGTACGAATTCCCTTGTTGTATTTCATGCCTAAAGGCAACACGCAACGCTATGACTCTTGCAGCGTTTTGCCGTAGCTGTTGCACACACACATACATATAAGTAAACATTTATCAACACTGCGCTGCCTGATACAATGCACCACTTTAAAATCGGGCGTTTAATCAGGTCCATAAATCAATGACAACTACTAGAAGTGTTGGGTTTTGCTTTCATACTTATTGATATGGGTTCACGCAGTAGCCATACTTTTGAAACCATCAGTATGGGAGTCAGCTACGGAATCGAACAGTGCCAAAGTTCTGCGCACAACACGGTAAAGTTCTACCAGCTTCGAACGATATATTCCACAACATACGGATGGATGGCATACATTGCGGTCTTTTCCTATCACAACCAGGCCAAAATCAAGGCGTGTGGCACGACTGTTCGGCGCGAGAAGCGGAGTGACCGTGGCTCAGCTTCTTTCTGCATTTCTGGTGCAGCAGGATACTTCGGTTTTCTGCGCAGGTCGTGTTTTTATTCAGGAACCTGGACACCTTTCGTTCCACAAGCGCTATGTAGTCAGCCGAGCTCCTGGTCCGTTGCAGGTGTCTTTTTAGTTAATCTGTGGAAAAAAGTTCGCCTGAAATATAATGTGATATATAAACTGTACGGCCATTAATGTATACGCAATTAAGTGTTGTTAATCCAGGGTTTTTGCTTCATAACGTTTACAAGGGCGATCACCGTAAGGAATAAAACTATGACTGCACCCACGATGGAACTAACAAAAACAAAAACACTAACATATATATAGCCTATAAACAAATGAACTTTGAAAAGGGCCAATGCGCCATCTGTAAATGGGACCACGGGACTATTCCATTAATCTACAGTGGGGAAGAAGAGCGGAGAGGATCGGGGAGACTCGAACAGGAAATGAATGGAACAGCGGGCAGACATTTGGGGAGATGTGAACTTATGAGTTGCTTACGGACTGATCTTGTCTTCCAATAGTACTCTGGGTTTGTTGGGTCTTGATTCATTCTCAACTTGTCCTTGAACAGCAGCGGGCACTTCGTGCTGGGATGCATGGTTCAGCTCCTGCAGCTGCTTGGCATAATCCTGAAGAGCCTCTTTGTTGCTCTCGAGGAGGGTGACCTGCTGCTTCAGCTGAGTAACCTCATTCTGCTTTGCCACCTCTTTCTGCAGGAGTCTGAACTTCTTGTACCTATCAGAAATTGATTATTTGGGTTTAGGGATGCCCCGACAGCAGGGCCATTTGGCGCCCAGTACCTATTAGATACACAACATGAGTAATGTCATTGCGATAAAGGACCTAGTATCATTTGAAGACATGGGATAGTGAGGATTGAAACTTCCAGGAGAAATTAGAATTAAAGGTGAAAGTAATCAAACATCCTTCCTCACAACCATACAAGTGCTATATATTTTGATGGGTTATTGCTAATTTCCATTGATTCTGGGGTCCTTGCTTCGATACAACTTGGCGATGCCCCCAAATTAACAACTTCCATCCATCCAAAAATATGACTACTCCATCAATCAGCACCTCTCTCTTGAGTTATGTGGATGGCTATGAATCCACATACACACAACACGCACACTGTACACTGATAAAGTGTAATTTAACACTTTACATGGCTGCGGCAAGCACAATCAGCTGGCTACATTTGCTAGTGACCAGCAAATTATAGTTAGTTTTCTCTACTTACCTTCAGGAAATACTGGACATGAATTATATATATTGGTGTCTAAGCCAGATGAAAGTTCAAATACGTCGTGTAGAAATGAAATGATTATTGTACTGAAGTCATATTTTGAGAGGAAAATGGTATCAAGATGAAACGCAATGATCTATTCTCCATCCAATTGTATATTTGGAGCATATCTGAACTTCTTCATTGCAAGCATATTTAAAACCATCACAACTTAACATTGGTGAGCTGTGCTCACACATTCCTTAGTACCTGCTGATCCTTTGAAACAAATACGGGTTAAATACCCCTAATTTTTTATTTTAATTAAATATACTTACTTGACTTGTTTTTTTCAGTGGTTGATGGATATCATCTGGAAGTACAGAGGTGCCACCAAAGATACCTTCATCAGAGGCAGCCTAGCACCTTTTGGCCGACTGATCAGTCTCGTCAGGCTGGAGCTGCTGCTGCATAATATACACAAATGATTACAATCATGCAGATTAGTGAGCTATTAAGGTTTTTGGTGCACCAACACCTCTGGCTATATACCCAGTATTCATGATTATCACGCATTTCACTACTGCAACAGCAATAATGCATCTAGATTCTGTAAAAATAGCCAACACACAAAAAGGAACTTGTATGCTGATGTGCAGAAAGGAACATTGAAAACAAAATTTTAGCAGAATACACCACAATAGTCACAGCATCCTTGTGATATGTCCACTCAATGAAGCTAGCATAGATGGCATACAGTGGGAGGAGAATCAAGGAATATCTAATCATATCTCACATACATCTTACTTTAGGGTACATATTTAAATTGTCACAAAAAAGCTTGATGCAATTGTAAAGCTGAAAATATTTTGCTTGGTCTTTTGAATGCATCTCATATTCACCTTTGACATGATCAGTGCCTTGTATTTTGCTAGACAAAGGTGGATTGCTTACAAACACCACCATCTTGTTGTGCTTTATGCACCAAACGTGATGTGGGAGACATACAAAAGGCAGGTGTTCAGTAAACAGAACTGTTCAGGACCCCTTTCCCCAAGGTGGAAGTGGGGGCATCTAAACATATACAGTTTACTGAACACCTACCTTTGGGCGTCCACAGCATCCTGTTCAGAGAGTAAATAAAGAAGATGGCAGTATTCATGAGCAATGGACCTTTCCGTACTGAAATATGAAAGTCTGACCACATAGTCTGACTAATTATTTGCTCATGGGGCTAGCAGTCTGCAGGCGCCATCGCTTCCGATAGCAGAGGGCCCGACAAAAACACAAGGAAATTACCTATTTTTTGTTTGCAACTGCAACAGTAGTTATATTCTGTAGTGGCTACTAATGGCTAGTGTCACAACAGTTGCAGTGAAGTAATCCTGCACAACGACATCTCCATGTTTGGAATATGGCACACCGCTAAGAAATTATGGTGATTTTGAAGGATGATTTTTTCAAGCGGTTGAATAATTTCATCAAAAGGAAACTTTTGAACATTTAATAGCTTGTTCATTTTCATGTTTAGTACACTGTGCAATTACCGGTTCAACCACACAGAATCAGCAGTAGTTATTTGTTGCATGGCGTCTTAAGTGTTCAGATGTACATAAATCTTCCCAAATGTACATAAATCAGTAGTTTATTTCACTAGGTGCCAAAGGCAAGCGATTTGTCACGTGATCGTTGCCAGAAGTTAGTGGTCTTGTTTAAGAAACACTTTCAAATGAAACGTATGCAAAGAAGCACACCGAAATTACCACTTACAAGCCAGTTTTGGTACTTGTGCTGTATAACAGTCCGCGTGATCCGCCGCAAGCCTCTCCACATGACCCGGACTGGCGCAGAGGGACGTAAATCGTACTTATTCCTAGGTCCGAAGTCCTGTATATCACTAATGTGAACTACCTTTCTCGAATTATCTTTTAGGTCCGATGTGTATGCATAAATTGCAAATCACCGTGATCGGTGCTTCAAAGAAAACCAAACAAGTCCAGAGTAGCGAACCTCCAACAGCAACCGCACAAACAGCGAATAGAGGAAATTGGCATGCTAGTGATGGATTGATATATGCGCAATAGAGATGGATATGTGAAGTTAGGCGGTTCCGTAATACCACTTTTCGCCTGATAATGAAATATCCTAGCATAGATATAATGTATTTGAATTATTTCAATTAAATTAAATTCTTCGAATTATTTCAAACCTGTATTTAAAGTAAATTAATTATTTGATTATATTCCTAATGGTCCTGATGGTACCTAATGGTCTTGATGGTACCTATTGGTCCTGATGGTACCTAATGGTCTTGATGGTACCTAATGGTCCTGATGGTACCTAATGGTCCTGATGGTACCTAATGGTCCTGATGGTATCTAATGGTCCTGATGGTACCTAGTGGTCCTAATGGTGCCTAGTGGTCCTAATGGTGCCTAGTGGTCCTAATGGTACCTACCCTAGAACAAATTCCATTAGAAACCATTAGGATTTTCCTGATGGTTTCAATGGTCCCTAATGGTTTGACTGTTTCCTAATGGAATTTACCTGATGGTGTAGTGATCCTAATGGTCCTAATGGTATTCTGACCAGACCGATCGGAGTTTCCATTCGGAATCTGGTGGTTGTGTCGCTTTCCTAGTGGAAAAAAATATTCTGAATGGTTTCGATGACAGTCTTTAGACATACCTAGATTGCCGTAAAATTTGTTTTATGCTTCCTCAGAAAATCTCACAGGACCTACGTGCTAGCGTATCTAGGGGATAGCGACACGGGGGCCTTGACCCTCCCCCTCCAAGTGGCATGAAGGGGGACCAAAATATCTCCCCACCACAAAAAATTTAAACTTTAGGAAGTTTTGCTTAGGGGATTATGATGACAAAATACACAACAATGTGATGAACTTAGTCGGGATCGGCGAATTCGCTTCTCAAAATGAATGCATCCAAAGTTAACCTGGCGAACTATAACCCGCGCCGTCTCGCGGGGGAGGGGGTGGTCTTGAATCCCCTGAGGTTTTTTTGCGGATAGTGAAATAATTCATTTTCGCGGCAACGCGCCGAAATTTGGCGTACCTTTCCCCACATCAATTGGGCATGTTGTGTCAAACTTTTGAAGTCAGGTCATATATGGTCAACGAGTTAGTCTAGGTCAAGTGAGGTCACCTGAAGAACGTTCGACCAATCGTCAAGCTTTAACTGATACAGATATTTTTAATGAAACTTTCTGCGTTTGCTTATTTTTGGACTTAGAGAACCATTAAGACTATTAGGTACCATTATGACCATTAGGTACCATCAGAACTATTAGGACCACTAGGTATCATTAGGACCACTAGGCACCATTAGGACCACTAGGCACCATTAGGACCACTAGGTACCATCATGACCATTAGGTACCATCAGAACCATTAGGTACCATCAGGACCATTAGGTACCATCAAGACCATTAGGCAGTCTGCCGCCAGGCGTTGAGGAGGAAACACGTGTTTGGTGTGGCTACTACATACGAGCTAAGTGTTGCGGAAAAGGACGGTGTACTGGGATAAATTGTGTATAGATATTTAGCGGTTGCTTCTGAGCGTATATTTCAACAGTTTTTATCAAATAAGTATTTTTGACCAGCAAATTAGGCCAGCAAATATATTAACCCAGGGAGGCTGCCCAGCGCCATTTTGTTAAGTTCTAAGGGTGTTGGCTGTGTCAATTTGGTGTTTACGTTTAAGATAGATTTTAAGACTAAGATAGTGGGCATAGCATTACACTAGGTATATCTTCATATCCTAGTGTAACAAATTAGACCAGCAAATATATTAACCCAGGGAGGCTGCCCAGTGCCATTTTGTT
The DNA here is from genome assembly GCA_034440575.1 of Imbricaverruca yamaguchii. Classification (NCBI taxonomy): domain Eukaryota; kingdom Metazoa; phylum Arthropoda; class Thecostraca; family Neoverrucidae; genus Imbricaverruca; species Imbricaverruca yamaguchii. Next base: position 1,148,280 of record JAOTOL010001466.1, on the reverse strand, counting down.
AAGTTCTAAGGGTGTTGGCTGTGTCAATTTGGTGTTTAAGTTTAAGATAGATTTTAAGACTAAGATAGTAGGCATAGCATTACACTAGGTATATCTTCATATCCTAGTGTAACTGCAGGATTGTTGGGTGTTGTGGACGGGTACTACAGTGTTTGATTCAGTGGTGTATATTTGTGTGGTGTGAGCTCTGTAGTGTGTAATTCTAGAGTGTATAATTCTATAGTGTAGGCTTCTGTAGAGAATAAGTTTGTGTCAAATTGGTGTGTAAGTTTAAGATAGATTTTAGGACTAAAATAGTGGGCATAAATTACAGTAGGTATCTTCATATCTAGTGTAATTATACGGGATTATAGTGTATTGTAGATACTTATAGGCTATATTACTGTATTACTGTAGATATATTACAGTAGATACTTGTAGGCTTACAAGCTTACAGTAACTAGACTTAGTACTAAGAGTAGAAAGAAAAAAAACAACAACAAAAATGGAAGGAGACTGTGGGAATTGTAAGTGTGTGGGAATCATTGGGGACTTGAGTAAGAGGTTAGATATGTTAACGGGGGGAGGTGGAGCGCTTGAAGTGTTTGGTGGCGGGACCCATCATGGGAGGTGCCAGCCAGGCAACTCGGGTGCCCGAGCGGAGGACTGATGGGAGTTCGGATGGCTTGGTCCGGGATAGTGGCAGTTGGAAGGTGGCAAGGCGCCATAGCACCCGACTGGCGCTAAGGAAGGTGGACATGGGCGTCCCAATTAAAAATAGGTTTGATGCACTGGAGGAGAGGGAAGGTAATGATGAGAGGGACGGAGGTGGGGATGACCAGATGGCTGAAGATAGAGATGGAGAGAGAGAGGTTTTAGTCATAGGGGATTCCAGGGTTCGGTACATGGACCGAACATTTTGTAGCAAGAATCCCAGCAGACGGATGCGTGTTTGCTACCCGGGAGCGCAGGTGAAAGATGTTAGGGATAGGCTGGAGGGAGTAATGAGGGGAAGTGGAGAGGGTGCAACGGTAATTGTGCAGGTTGGAGTTAACGATGTAGGAAAAAATAATACAGAGGAAACAATGAAAGCCTATAGGGCTTTGATAGGTAGTTTAGCAGGAAGTAGGAAAAGAGGAGTGGTGACATCCATCCTCCCTATGGTCCATGCAAGCATGGAGTGGTATTCGAGGGCCATTGGGCTCAATACCAGGGTGGCCAACATTTGTAAGGAGCTTGGGGTGCAGTTCTTGGATTTGTGGGGGGAGTTTTGGGGGAGGACGGAGATGTTTGCTTTAGATGGATTACATCTGAGCAAGAGAGGAGTGGAATTGCTCAGCAATAGGTATGAGGAGGCTCTCAACAGGAAACAGGGAAACTAGGCAGGACATGGGGGGATGTAGCTGATAAAGAGAGAAGCATAGCAAGCAATGGAAGGAATAATTTATCATGTTTTTATGTCAATGCCAGAAGTGTTAGGAACAAAATTGGGGAACTGCATGCATATATGTTGTCTGAACAGCTAGATTTGGTGTGCATAACAGAAGCATGGGTTAACGAAAGCATGTTTGGAGACAACTTGCAAGAATTTGAATTGACAGGCTACAACATGCATGCCTATCAAAGAGAGGCAAGGATAGGAGGTGGCATTCTCTTGTATGTTAGGCAAGTAATGAAATGTCATTCCATAGAGGATGGAGTACATAGTGCAGGAGTAGAATCTTTGTGGTTAGATATAATTCTGAAGAATGGAACAAAATTTAGGATTGGGGCATTCTATAGACCTCCAGACCAGAATGAAAACACTGACAGGCTGATGCAGGAAGAGATAAGTAGGAGAGTACAGGAGAGAACTATTTTGTTGGGGGATTTCAACATAGCAGGATTGGGAAACAAAACAATAGGTGTAAGCAAATCAGAAAGATGTTTCATGGCTTGTTTTGAGGACAATTTCTTCTTTCAAATGATACACGAGCCTACAAGGGAAAATAAAATATTAGATCTAGTGCTTACTAATGAGGAAAATTTTGTGCAAAATGTTAACGTAGGAGAGACCTTTGGTAATAGTGATCACAACATTATACGCTTCTCATTATATGTTGGAAGGGTAGCAACCAACAGAACATTGATTCCGAATTTTACAAAAGGGAATTACAGTGAGTTCAGGAGCTTCCTAAGTGAAATTAATTGGGAAGACATATTGAATGGCTTAGATGCTTATGAAATGTGGACAATGATAAAAGATAAGCTATTTCAGGGTCAGGATAGGTTCATTCCCAGTAGGCAAATTAGATCAAACAGGGTTAAGCACCCTTCGTGGCTGACTAGGGAAGTTAAGCAATTACTGGACTCAAAGAAACAAGCATTCAAGAAACTAAAAGATACTAACTCTGGGTTAAACCTAGAATCATATAGAATAGCTAGAAATAAAGTTAGGAGGTGTGTTAGAGCATCTAAAAGACTTGCTGAAATCAACTTTGCTCGAGAATGTTCAGCAGGTAATGCTAAGAGATTCTTTAGCTTCTATAAATTTAAGGCTAAAAAGTGTAGTGTAGGACCACTGGAGGTAGATGGGGAAATAGTGGTTGATGATTGCGACATTGTGGAATCCCTAAGCAAGCAATTCTCATCAGTCTTCACTAAAGATAATTCTGGTACAATAGGAACATCTGTAGGCCATGCCATGGCAGATGATATGCTGGAGGATCTTACAATAACTACAGAAGCCGTAGAGAAGCAGTTGCAGAATATAAAACCTAATAAAGCTTCCGGACCAGATGAAATATATGCTAGGATCTTAGTAGAGTGTGCTAAAGCTTTAGCAACTCCCCTAGGTATCATTTTCAGGCGATCTATGGAGTATTCAGAAGTACCTGAAGATTGGAGAAATGCAAGTGTAGTACCAATTTTCAAAAAGGGAAATAGGAAGAGTGTAGGAAACTACAGGCCAGTCAGTTTGACCTCATTAGTTTGCAAAGTACTAGAAAAGCTGGTTAAACAGAATGTTCAGATTCATCTTGATAGGCACAACCTTTTAAGGGATACTCAACATGGATTTCGATCTCAAAGGTCTTGTTTAACTAACCTATTGGAGTTCATTGAGTATGTTACCAAAGAAGTAGACAATGAAAGCAGGATGGATGTTGTGTACTTGGACTTTAGCAAAGCTTTTGATAAAGTTCCACATGGAAGGTTAATTCATCAATTACAACAACATGGGATTGTAGGAAAAGTTCTACATTGGATTGAAGCATGGTTGCAGGGAAGGAAACAAAGGGTAGTATTGAATGGATGTAAATCTGGTTGGAAAGATGTTCTGAGTGGAGTGCCACAGGGCTCTGTTCTAGGGCCCCTCCTCTTTATCATCTTTGTGAACAACATTGAAGTAGGGCTGAGGAATAGAGTGTTCAAATTTGCTGATGACATCAAGCTGGTAGGAGTGGCTAACAGCAGAGATCAATCTAGTAATATTCAACTAGATTTGGACGACCTAAAAGAGTGGGCTGATCAATGGCAGATGACTTTCAACTATGATAAGTGTAAGGTTATGCATATAGGGTCTGCAGGCGAGACATTCAGTTATAAAATGGGAGGGAGGGAACTGGATGTTATTGAAGAGGAAAGGGACTTAGGTGTGTTGGTCTCAAAAGACCTTAAAGCAGAAAAACAATGTATCTCAGCTAGAAATAGGGCACTCAGAATGCTGGGACTCATTAATAGAAGTGTGAAATATAAGAGCAGGGAAGTCATGAAAAAGCTGTACTTAGCATATGTGCGGCCCCACTTGGAGTACTCTGTACAAGCATGGAGCCCCTACCTAGAAAAGGATATAGATATGTTAGAAAGAGTCCAGCGCAAAGCCACTAGACTCGTCAGTGGATTAAGTAACTTAGAATATGGAGAAAGGCTTAATGCATTAGATATGTACTCACTCAAGTATAGGAGATTAAGGGGAGACATGATTGAAATGTACAAAATTGTTAGAGGGCTAGATCAGGTCAATTTGAATGATGCTCTGCAGTTTAGAGTATCCCATAGGGGTCATCAATTCAGGTTAGACAAAATGAGGTGCAGGACAGTTAAACGACAACAGGTCTTCAGTCAAAGGGTTGTTGACCAATGGAATAGGCTGCCTGCTGATGCAGTGGGGAGTCCCTCATTGAATGTCTTTAAAAGTAGGGTGGATAAATTTTTTAGACAGGAAAATGTTGTTTTTGAATTCTAACTTGTGATGCATGGGATATTGAGTATTTTCACTAGCTATATAGGGTATAACATTATGCTAGTATTATGTTGTACTATATGGGGTGTACCTAGCAGTGGATTTGGCAACTTCCTTTGCGATGTCATACTGATGAGATTGGCTGTGGTGGCACAGGTGGAGGGATTGCATGGGTTTGGAATTGATAGGTGTGAACATGTACTTTCTAATATCTTCTAGACAGGCTTGACCCAGATGGGCCCTTGTGGCCCTTATTAAGCCTTAACACTTTATGACTTTATGACTTTTATGACTTTATGATGTACTAAGCATGAAAATGAACAAGCTATCCAATGTCCAAAGGTTCCTTTTGATGAAATTATTCAACCGCTTGAAAAAAGCATCCTTGAAAATCACCATAATTTCTTAGCGGTGTGGCATATTCCAAACATGGAGATGTGGTTATGCGGGATTACTTCACTGCAACTGTTGTGACCCTAGTCATTAGTAGCCACTACAGAATATAACTACTGGTGCAGTTGCAAACAAAAAATAGGTAATTTCCTTGTGTTTTTTTTCAAGCCCACTGCTATCGAAGCCCACTCCTAAGCCCACTGCCCACCTTTTGTATGTCTCCCACATCATGTTTGGTGCATAAAGCACAACAAGATGGTGGTGTTTGTAAGCAATCCACCTTTGTCTATCAAAATACAAAGCACTGATCATGTCAAAGGTGACTCTGAGATGCATTCAAAAGACCAAGCAAAATAATTTCAATTTTACAATTGCATCAAGCTTTTTGTGACAATTTAAATATGTACCCTAAAGTAAGATGTATGTGAGATATGATTATATCTTCCTTCATTCTCCTCCCACTGTATGCCATCTATGCTAGCTTCATTGAGTGGACGTATCACAAGGATGCCGTGACTATGTGGTGTATTCTGCTAAAAAAAAAATTTCAGTGTTCCTTTCTGCACATCAGCATACAAGTTCCTTTTTGTGTGTTGACTATTTTTTTTACAGAATCTAGATGCATCATTGCTGTTGCAGTAGTGACATGCGTGATAATCATGATTACTGGGTATATAGCCAGAGCTGTTGATGCACCAAAAACCTTAATAGCTCACTAATCTCCATGATTGTAATTATTTGTGTATATTCTGCAGCAGCAGCTCCAGCCTGACGAGACTGATCAGTCGGCCAAAAGGTGCTAAGCTGCCTCTGATGAAGGTATCTTTAGTGGCACCTCTGCACTTCCAGTTGATATCCATCAACCACTGGAAAAACAAGCCAAGTAGGTATATTTAATTAAAATGAAAAATGATGGGTATTTAACCCGTAGTGGTTTCAAAGGATCAGCAGGTACTAAGGAATGTGTGAACACAGTTTACCAATGTTAAGTTGTGATACTTCTTAGATATGCTTGCAATGAAGAAGTTCAGTACAATACTTCGACGTACAATACAATACGTACAATACAATACAAGACGTACAATACAATACTACAATACTTCGACTTCAGTACAATAATCATTTCATTTCTACACGACGTATTTGAACTTTCATCTGGCTTAGACACCAATACATATAATTCATGTACAGTATTTCTTGAAGGTAAGTAGAGAAAACGAACTATAATTTGCTGGTCACTAGCAAATGTAGCCAGCTGATTGTGCTTGCCGCAGCCATGTAAACTGTCAGATTACACTTTATCAGTGTACAGTGTGCGTGTTGTGTATATGTGGATTCATAGCCGTCCACATAACTCAAGATTGATTTATTATTTGGGTTTAAGGGCGCGCCGACTACTAGGTCATTTAGCGCCCATAACTCAAGAGAGAGATGCTGATTGATGGGGTCATCATATTTTTTTTGGATGGATGGAAGTTGTTAATTTCGGGGGCATCGCCAAGTTGTATCGAAGCAAGGACCCCAGAATCAAGGGAAATTAGCAATAACCCATCAAAATATATAGCACTTGTATGGTTGTGAGGAAGGATGTTTGATTACTTTCACCTTTAATGCTAATTTCTCCTGGAAGTTTCAATCCTCACTATCTCATGTCTTCAAATGATACTAGGTCCTTTATCGCAATGACATTACTAATGTTGTGTATTTAATAGGTACTGGGCGCCAAATGACCCTGCTGTCGGGGCATCCCTAAACCAAAATATTCCATTTCTGATAGGTACAAGAAGTTCAGACTCCTGCAGAAAGAGATGGCAAAGCAGAATAAGGAGGTTACTCAGCTGAAGCAGCAGGTCACCCTCCTCGAGAGCAACAAAGAGGCTCTTCAGGATTATGCCAAACAACTGCAGGAGCTGAACCATGCATCCCAGCACGAAGTGCCCGCTGCTGTTCAAGGACAAGTTGAGAATGAATCAAGACCCAACAAACCCAGAGTACTATTGGAAGACAAGATCAGTCCGTAAGCAGCTCATAAGTTCATATCTGCCCAAATGTCTGCCCGCTGTTCCATTCATTTCCTGTTCGAGTCTCCCCGAACCTCTCCGATCTTCTTCCCCATTGTAGATTAATGGAATAGTCCCGTGGTCCCATTTGCAGATGGCGCATCGGCCCTTTTCAAATTTAATTTGTTTATAGGCTATATATATGTTAGTGTTTTTGTTTTTGTTAGTTCCAAGGTGGGTGCAGTCATAGTTTTATTCCTTACGGTGATCGCCCTTGTAAACGTTATGAAGCAAAAACCCTGAATCAACAACACTTAATTGCATATGCATTAATGGCCGTACAGTTTATATATCATATTATATTTCAGGCGAATTGTTTTCCACAGATTAACTAAAAAGACACCTGCAACCGACCAGATCGGCTGACTACATAGCGCTTGTGGAACGAAAGGTGTCCAGGTTCCTGAATATAAAAAACACGACCTGCGCAGAAAACTGAAGTATCCTGCTGCACCAGAAATGCAGAAAGAAGCTGAGCCACGGTCACTCTGCTTCTCGCGCCGAACAGTCGTGCCACACGCCTTGATTTTGGCCTGGTTGTGAAAGGAAAAGACCGCAATTTATGCCATCCATCCGTATGTTGTGGAATATATCGTTGGAAGCTGGTAGAACTTTACCGTGCTGTGCGCAGAACTTTGGCACTGTTCGATTCCGTAGCTGACTCACATACTGGTGGTTTCAAAAGTATGGCTGCTGTGTGAACCCCTATCAATAAATATGGAAGCAAAACCCAACACTTCCAGTAGTTGACATTGATTTATGGACCTGATTAAACGCCCGATTCTAACGTGGTGCATTGTATCAGGCGGCGCAGTGTTGATAAATGTTTACTTATATGTATGTGTGTGTGCAACAGCTACGGCAAAACGCTGCAAGAGTCATAGCGTTGCGTGTTGCCCTTAGGCATGGAATAAAACAAGGGAATTCGTACCACGATTGATACATCGATGGTAAACATCCAAAAACTGTTCCCAATATCAATATATTTTTCTGCTAGAAAGCCCACCATTCAGACCACTAGAAACCATCAGGGGATATTGGGATCATGAGGGTCCATTAGGATCACAGGAATCATCAGGAAACCACTAGGTACCATTATAACCATTAGATACCATCAGGACCATTAGGTACCATTAGGACCATTAGGTACCATTAGAACCATTAGATACCATTAGGACCATTAGGTACCATTAGGACCATTAGGTACCATCAGGACCATTAGACCATTCGGAATGTTCCACTTTCCAAGGGGCAAGACCATTAGGAAATTCCTAATGGAATTTTTTCTAGGGTAGTGGTCCTAATTTGGTACCTAATGGTCATAATGGTACCTAGTAGTCTTAATAGTTCCCTAAGTCGAAACATAAGCAAACGCAGAAAGTTTCATTAAAATATCTGCCCCAGTTAAAGCTTGACGATTGGTTGAACGTTTTGTAGGTGCCCTCACGTGACCTAGACTAACTCGTTGACCCTAGATGACCTGACTTCAAAAGTTTTACACAACATGCCCAATTGATGTGGGAAAAGATGTGCCAAATTTCGGCGCGTTGCCGCGATAATGAATTATTTCACTATCCGCGAAAAACCTGAGGGGTTTCAAGACCACCCCCCTCCCGCGAGACGGCGCAGGTTATAGTTCGCCAGGTGAACTTTGAATGCATTCATTCTGAGAAGCGAATTCGCCGATCCCGACTAAGTTCATCACATTGTTGTGTATTTTGTCATCATCATCCCCTAAGCAAATCTTTTTAAAGTTTAAAATTGTGTGGTGGGGAGATATTTTGGTCCCCCTTCATGTCGCTTGGAGGGGGAGGGCCATGGCCCCCGTGCCTCTATCCCCTGGATCGGCCAGTACGTAGGTCCTGTGAGATTTTCCGAGGAAGCATGAAACAAATTTCACGGCAATCTATGTATGTCTTAAGACTGCCATCAAAACCATTCGGAAAATTGTTTCCACTAGGAAAGCGACCAACCACCAGATTCCGAATGGAAACTCCGATCGGTCTGGTCAGAATACCATTAGGACCATTGGGATCACTACACCATCAGGTAAATTCCATTAGGAAACAGTCAAACCATTAGGGACCATTGAAACCATCAGGAAAATCCTAATGGTTCCTAATGGTTTTAATGGAATTTTTTATAGGGAGGGCTTACTAGATGAATTTTAGCCTGTGACAGGCCACTCCATGACAAACGTATACTGGCATGTCGTTGGGAGGCGCTATTATGACATTTGATGTTCTTCATATGCTGCGCCTGCCTGGACACAGGCCTAGCATATGTTGGAAGTTCATCGTTCCAGCTGCAGGATAAATGATTGCTTGTGTTGCACACTTATAATAGTTTTGCGTATGGATATCTCATGGAAAGCATCGAAGCTGGCGTGAAGATTTTCTCTTTTCCCTTAAGAGTCTTCCAATTTTTCCTTTCTGAGATTGTTACAAGTTAATGCAAATAGGCACTCGTAAGAACCAAATTAATGTTGTATCCAGATAGCTGTTGGGAGACTTGTCGACAACTTCGCAGCTTGATCCCAATGTTTATGTTACAGAGGAGGGCAAGGTAAGACGCCTCTCACCGAACATTTTATTATTTGATTTTATTTGATTCCAAGTTTGTTATTATTGTCTGCCGTTGAATTGTGGATCCAGAACAGGGATGTGGAATTTATTTTTTGGTGTGGAGAGTGGAGGATGTGCACGAACATCTTAAGACATTTCTGTCCGGGGACACATTTTGCTGAACATTTCGATGGCGGGTGGCGGAATGGTGGTATTTGGCCGATTGAAGTTTGTACGGATGTACCATGGCGATGCCCCACTTTTCTCGGTTATATGAAAATTGGCGTTCGTTGATCAGGACCCGGCACGGGATCATCCAGTGCACGCCCGCCTCCGGATCCGCCAGTGAAATACGAGTGTGTTCGGATGTGTTCTGTTTGATTCTTTTACCTACTGTGTCCGTAAATACTTGTATCTTGTGGAATATATTTTGTTTAAGAGGAATACATTTTTTCTGCGTCTGCCACACTAGTTGCATTTCGTTGGAGACCGAGCAACGTTCTTACCTTTCAAAATATTGAATTTCCGCGTTCTCGTCGTCCACAGGTAAGCGATGCATTTTTTAAAAGTGACCGATGGAGGCATATCACATTCATCTGATCAAAATTGTGGTTCAATCTCGCATTGAAAGATTTGCCTATGCTACCCGAGGAAACGTCTATTGGCGTGGTGAGGTGAGTTGGAACACGCAGTTAATTTTTCACCCGAGACACTCGGCAGTCTTCAACATTGCGGCGGTCATAATTCAATTGATACGGATTTCCTTTCAAATGTACTTAAGACAATGCCAATGGAGCTTGTACCACCAGCTTTGCGAGATCTTAGAGGTAGCGCTGCAAGTACCTTTGAGTGTATCTTTATACGTTGTTGGGAGGGTGCTTTCCTCCTCTCCAATATTTGTTTCGTCCCCCAATATTTTCAACTTTTAACATGGGACTTTTGTGCAAGTTAAATTCAATTGTACTCAATGAGGGTTATCTTCTGTCATTGCCTAGTTCTGCGCAACTTTCCCGTATAATTTTCACAACTTGTTCTGGCTTTGAGGTTTTTTTAATTTGTGTTTATCCATTATTCTAACAAGACATACCTTCATCAAACTGCATCAAGCTACTTGAGGACAAATACAGAGGAGCCCTAGTGGATGACCGCCCTCCTTCATCCCCTGTGAAGGCTGAGTGCACCCCCAGTCCCACTGAACGATTCTTCAGCTCAAGGTACCTCTCCGGGTGAAAAATGTGCCAATAAAAAATACGCCCGCACCCCGCAACGAAATCTAGACTCTTCAGCGCAGCTAGCATAAATTATGTCAATGGTGTCCGTATCCGTGTTCTATATTGTTTCAGATGATTTTAAATCCAAAGTATATTATAGTATCTATAGATGGCGCCAGGTCTACGCTGACATCGTTCGACGCTGTTTTGAAGGATTAGAATGATGAGTATTTGTTGGCATTATTATTGGCATATTGACAAACATAATTATAAATATATAGTGCAACTTCTCAATTTCGTATATGGAAGAGTGGTCATGATTCAAATAGATGCCGATATTATTCGCAATTAAATTTCTCGAATGAAAACTCTATCTAGATTGGAGGTATAGAGAAGACAGATTAATGTGATATGCTGAGTTTGGCGGTAGCCTGCAGAAAGATGTTTATTGCGATATTACTAGTCTACAATTACATATGTGTTCCACTGTCAAATTAAACAACAAAAGTATGTAATTACAGACCGCTGCGCGAATTGTGTTTTCATTGCATTTGACACACATTTCCACCACTAGACAGCACAGCAAACACATGTTTGATATTGTGAGTGCGAAAACGTTTCGAAACATTGACCTATACAAGACTAGACACACTACTCGACTTTTCAGAACGTGCCACCCGGCAACGCTGTAGAGTGGCAAGCGCATTTTCGCGGCGAACCCTTACCATTGAAATTCATATACGCTAGGGTTTGTTGCTTCGTGATTCATTGAATATGACGAAGTCTTGTTCTGCAATCGGGTGCAGGAAGAGGCATGGTGATCCGCCAAGACATGGAGATCACTTATCATTCCACAGGTTGGTATTTTTGCGTGCTTAATTATATTTAAATGTTATAATTTGAAGTATGCTTCTGCGCCATAATTGTCAACCTGCGACTTTCATACCGTTAAAGTCATACAGTCATAAGTCATAAAGTGTTGAGGCTTAATAAGAGCCACAGGGGCCCTACGTCATTTCTATCTACGTCATTCGGCCCAAGGGAAGATGTTACTTTACCGGCCGGAACCGCCGCAATTACCGTGCCCAGAAGTACCGCTGTTAAATCCTACTCGAACCCAGTCTACTAGGTCGGACAAGTTGAGATGAGGAAAAGTCAGCATCGGGTAGAGAAGCGCTCGGGGCCGAGGGAGCTCGGCGGGTCCAGACCAGTAGCGCAACCATGGAGGGGGGCAAGGGGCCATGGCTAGAGCCCTGGCTAGGGGCCCGCGAAACGGATCTGTGGCTCGAATCAGGGACCCTTTGAACCAACTGAAAATCTGGGGGACCGTTTTAGCCAGGGCCCGCCTCGAACCGGGGCCCATTGAACCAATAGCCCGCTTAGAACCTGCTTCAACCTGGGGCCCTGTCTTGAACCAGGGGCCCGCTTCGAACCGGGCCCACTTTTTACAAACATAGGGGCCCGCTCAAAAGTAAGTGCATGTTTTCCGCATACTTTTTTTAAAAACATGAGGGGGCCCGCTCTCCAACCCTGCCGCCCCCCGAACTGAAATCCTGGTTGCGCCACTGGTCCACACTATATTATATGCTGTATGTTAGGAAGGCAGGCCAAACCGCAAAACGGGAGAAGACGATGTTCAGCCGAGAGGAAAGAGAGATTGCCTGGTTCATCCCATAGGCGATAAGGACGTGTGCTCCCCGCAGTCTCAGAGGATACATACATAGCCAGAAATAAAGACAAATTTGCGACTTTATAAAACAAGGCATACTATGTACATTGTGCGATCATCTGTACAAATATTTGAAAGGCAATTTGGACAATTTATGATATATGCGCCAAATGCTTCCTTTTGTCGCGGAATTCACACTGCTGTCAGCTGATTTATCCACCAAGCTCCACCGGTCGTTCCCGTTGGCCAGTCTCAACCACCCTCAACTAGCCTCCACCGAGTTCATTCTGGTGGAGCCACGGGAACAGACCCACGATTTCCACGCAAAATCAACAAGTAGGGTTTCCAGGACCGGTCCATTATACCACTGCTCGTGCCCTGAGAGCAAATATTTGTGGTCCGGATTGCACCAAATTTATGTCTTTAATAGCTCAGAAAGTTTCAAAACACTGGCCGGTATCATTGTCTAGTCGTGCACCTTCAAACATCGGCCATCCGCCATAGGAATAACATTACGGCGCTAACTCATGCCACTCTCCGCTTGGTGGCGCTAGTGTCGCGAGGTAGGAACGGCCGGCCGGGTACCGCGTCAATGGGAGTAGTGTGTCTAGTCTTATTTTGGTCAATGTTTCGAAACCACCCCTTTACGTCATAAGTGGTGAGCGGACTAGCGCCCTCAACGGGAAATGCGCGGGTTTTATCCAGTTTCTAGTACAACTCGTGCATGGGCGGTGTTGTGCCTTGACTCGGCGGTTACCATGGGTGCGGGGTTTCGATTCCTCGCGGTGCACGCTTGGTGCCCGCCATCTCTGCCAGGGTAAGAAGCGGGTAAGAACATTCGTTTTCAACCCCACTAAAACAAGGTTAATCGGTTGGCAACTGCATAGCGATTTGTTGTACTCCAGCTTTACATTTTAAGTTTATACTCCAGCTTTACTCCACTACCAAGAAAGAATGCGGAAATCCTACACTGGCAACAATCCAACGCAGTTGTATTATGTGTGGATACCTATTGCAGTGCAACAATTTGCTTTCATTCAAGATGACAGGTTTTTTATTGGGGATGACTACCAATTTCCCATGCCCCTGTACCATGTCCACTGCCCCGTGCTATCCTCTTCATACTTCTCCCCTATGTTACCTCTCACCTGGTTCTCTCACCTGATTGGGTCCCCAAATTGTCGAGCATCCCAGAGATGAGATGAGATGAGATGAGTTCTGTGACCGATGAAGGGGAGCCTGTATCTGCAAGTATGCCAGTCCCCTAGACTAAAGAAAAATATGGTTATCAGATATAAATGGGCAAGACACAGGAACTGGAAAGTGTACCCTAAGCAGAAATTGTATGTTTAGAGTAGCCACATCTCCTAATATGTTGTAGTCAGAAGATATTTATCATGGAAGCTAAGAAAGATGAAATATAGAGAAGTAAAGCTACTCTACAAGTTAGATTAGTATATTACCATAGTTAGTCCTATTCAGTATATTTGCACAACAATGTGCAGAGATTTGCATGCAGTGCTGCTTTAAATGTCCCAAGGTCTGTTAAGATTACCACATCTTCAGGCAGCAAATTCCAGGTGGCACAGCATCTGAGGCTAAAAAATCTTCCTGCAATCTACTGATGCTTGCATGTGTGCCAATTTCATGGAGTGGCCACATGTGTTCACTGAAGGTGCCAGCACAAACATGTCAGTGATCTTAATGGCAGAATGGCCATGAAAAATCTTCCAGCATTTAATCATGTCTGCTCAAATTAATCTACTTTTAACTGTCCCCAGGGACTCCTTTAACTGTCCCTCACTCATTTCATCTATCTTTGTACACTCCCTGTCCCCAGGGAGGCCCTAGCTTGGCTTGCCCCATCTCTCCTGTCAGATCCTTGCACCCTGTCTCAGGGGGTCGATGGACCACCTCTAATCTCCAAACTAAGAGTGGCACACAAAGGAAATAGGTGTCATCAGAAAGTGCTTGATGAGTAGGGCCAGATGCCACCCACAGAAATGCCCCCCAAATGTGACATCACTAGGGGTCCTAGAGTTTCATGCCTTACATTGTTTGTGGCTCTTATACTAATAAGTAATTAAAAATGGACAAAAATGAAAAATTCCTCCTGTGTGCTTTGTTGCATTCCTAAAGATAAGCAAACACTGAAAGTTTAATTAAAATATCCTTATCCATTAGAGTGGCAACTGGTTTAACTTTTTGGAGGTGACCTCACTTGACCTTTACTAAATCATTGAACCTATTTGACCCAAGTTCAAAACTTTGACACAAAATGCAAAATGTATGTGGGAAAAGGTATGCCAAATTTTGTGGTGCTGCTGCATGCCATTCTTTCATCTAGCATTTTTTTACTTGAACTTGAACTTTTATCTTTGAATGCTATGATTTTGAATGTTCTGAAGAATGGCTATCATGACCAGTGGTGGTACCAAATTATATTTTTCAAGGGGGGAAACAGGAAATTTGCAACTTCAAATGCATAATTAATATATTGCTGCTAATTACTGCTTATTGTTGCGGGATACCAGGCCCTTGTCATCCCCATGCCTTCCTGAGTGTGGCCTCAAATGAATGTCATCTGGGGTACACATTTAGGGCATTTTAATGGTTCGTTGTATATCAAAATGAAAATATTTTCAATTCAACTAGCTTTTTAACATTTCTAATATTGCATGCATACTTATAGAATCCTGTCCCTTTGTTATTTTAGCAGTTTCAGTTAGACTGCGAATTAGATGACCACCATCACAAAATGCAGAGTTTTAGGGGCCCACTTTTTCTCAAATTCCAAAGATGGTGCAGTTAAGTAATAAGTGGTGCAGATGTTTACATATGCTATTGCCCCGTCTTGCCCTATCTAGTTACTGTATTTGTTTTGCAGGGTCATGAAGCCATAGGCCCTGTCACAACCTGTATGTGATTATGTGCTGATGACTTATTGTGGTCTCCTGCTCATATCAGGTGTTGACTGTCAGTATACAACATCTTTTGCAATAATAGTCTCTGTCCTTTCTCGGGTGAGACTTGCAAACCAAAAGTGCATGGCCCCACCCGGCATAAGAGCTGATGTCTTAGCAGCAGACACCACCAGCTTAGTGTGAGCTGTTTTTATCCATAATTTTGTGCCCTGTCATTTAGATCTAGTATAATTCTCAAAATGCACAGGTACATCAATATGTCCTGACTGGCAATTTTGACTGCCAGGTCCAGCTTGGTAAGGCCAGCAATAAAAAAACTATGGCATTGCATGTTTTCAAATAAAGGAATTGGACAATTGTTGAGAAGTCATTGTTATTGCCCTTAAGTGACTGGTGCCAATATTGCCTTTGCCTTTGCCAGTGTATATTCTTTGCAAGCACTGATTATCCCTGTTTAATGTCAAGTGCCTTAGAACATTGTATAGTTTTTGGTCATGCAATGCTAAGTCTTCCACATTTTGCAGTTACTCTGAAGAACAATGGTATGAAAGCTGACATCATTCAAAGGAAATCAGATATTCTATTTGAGGTAATGGCTATCAAGATAAGCTGCAAGAAGCTGGTCATCCTTGGATTTATTTCCATTCTTGTCATCAGCATGTACTTCATCTGGCTTCAATTTAGTAAGTGATGTCACACACATATTACAGTTATGATATGACTATGATTGTGTTGAGTATTTGCAGATACAGCATAGACTGGAGGCACAGACTAAAAGCTACACAAAAATGGAATCTCATTGAAACAAGATTTTGACTTCTGGAACTTGTTATTTTTTGGAGAGAAATTTTAATAGCTGCATAATTGTAAAATATATTGTCATCACATGCTGGGACTGATCAATGCTCCTCATGATGATGGTGATCTATCCATGTGGTTACTATGGAGCAATTCACAAGCGAAATAAAACTACTAATATGCAGCCATGGTGCCATAATGTGTAGATTGTCTGGTACTGTACAGTACCTAACATTGTGTTTAGCCGCATGATAATGATTTGTATTGTCTTCAAATTGGTTTGAAAAAAAGCTCACAAAAAGAACAGATACACACATCACTGGAAGATGCCAGCATCCTCTTACTGTTCAATTTTCAAGAGCTGCAGGTGAGGTTTGTCCTCAAGAGCTGATGGTGAGTTGTACCACTGTATGCCCAGTTTTGGGATTCCCCAATTTTCTGGGGGGGGGGGGGTTAGGTGAACATTGTATGGATGGACAGGTTAGTCTGTTACAGTGGTATACAGACCATTGAGCAGAATCACACAAGATAGATCTTGTTCATCCTTGATATCATTCTCTTAAATTGGTCCATGAACCCAATGATGTGGGCTAGGGATGTCAATCCCGGGATCCCGGGATTGGTTCAATCCCGAATCCCGGGATTAAGAATCAGGTAATCCCGGGATGCCGCTGTTTTTCAAAGTGAACGTAGTCAAGTCAATGACAGTTGTCAAATAGTTAAAAAAATGAAATGGTATAAAAAGGTGGTAGTTACACGTGTGCTACAAATCCCTTACTTTGTGCTATACATTTTTATATCATCGAAAACGTGGTATTAAAGCTCAACCTGGCCAAAACTAACTCACCTAATCCTGTGGGGCCCTAACTGGGGGGCTCCGCCACCCAGACCCCCGACATTGGCAAAAAACAAAATAGTGCGGGACCCGATAGCACGAAGTGAGTGAAATATAGGTAGACATAAAGTTATTCCCCTATAAAAATCATAGAATAATAATATACCCTTCGTTTAAATAAACCACACTGCGCCCCCCCTTCTCGCCCAATTTGAAACAAGCTCACAAGGTCACGCTCTTCCCACGCTATTCCGAAGTCGCCGCAGTAAGCGTGAGAGCAGTGGAAATACACTTGACCTTGACAGCGCACGTTGCTAGGGGCGCAGCCACGATTTTCTCAAGGAGGGCAAGCTGATGTTGAAGGAAGGGCCAAACTTTTGCTCATGGGCAGTTCCAATGCAGAAAAGTGAAAACATCGGCCGCAAGGGAGGAACCAATGCCCCTTTGCCGCCCCCGGTCCCTGGCTGCGCCTCTGGTCATTGCCGCCGCCGCCGCCGGGGATCAGTTGCCGGAAAAGCATCGCCGTACTGGCACGCGTCGTAAAGACATAAAAAGACATAAAAGATTAGTGCAACTATGAGCCACAAGGGCCCTTCTTGGTTGCACTCTGTACACTGAACCAGTTGCACACCAAAACTGTTAATCAGCCCTCCCTGTAATACTGAAAAGCAAGCCCTATATTCTTATAATGATTGTCTATGCTTTTTTTTTTAAAGATGTTCAATGTGCTGCTACTGACGATGTTTTCTGGCAGCTGGTTCCAGTGTTCCACTACCCTGTTCGTGAAGAAAGTTTGCCTTAACCTTGTTCTGCTGTGGTTAACTTTAATTTTGAATTTATGACCTCTAATTGCATCATTTCTGTTAAATTCAAACATTTCCCCAAGGTATCCCCTCTCCAGACCATTGACAAATTTAAAGACCTCGATGAGATCTCCTCTCAGCCTTCTATATCTAAGTGAAAACATATTCAATTTCTTCAATCTTTCCTCATATGCCAGGTTGCTTATGCCATTAACCATTTTTGTAGCCCTCTTTTGTACTCTCTCCAAAAGCCAACAATCTTTTTCATAGCTAGGAGACCAAGCTTGGATGCAGTATTCCAAATGTGGCCTGACATATGCACAGTAAAGCTTCCTGATCACTTCCTCACTTCTGTATGATACATTCCTATTTATTGCCCCGAGCATTCTCAGTGCCTTCTTCCTGGCTTCCTTGGTCTGTTCTGATGCTCCCAGTTTTGTGTTTAGAATAACACCTAAATCCTTCTCCTGTTGAGTCACTGATAGCACTTGGCCACCCATCAAGTATGGAGCCTTCATATGCTGCTTACCTACAAGCATGATTTTGCACTTATCAAAGTTAAATTTCATTTGCCATTCTTCGGACCACTTCACAAGTTCGTCTAAGTCTTTTTGCAGCGAGATATGCTCATCCTGACCTGTTATTGCTCTAAAGACCTTCAAATCATCCGCAAATTTCAAAACTTTACTGCTTAGGCCACTTTCAATGTTATTTACAAATATAATGAACAGTAATGGCCCTAGTACTGACCCCTGGGGGACTCCACTAAGAACATTTTGCCCTGATGACTTTGTACCATTTAGCATCACTCTTTGCTGTCTATCTGAAAGCCACAACTCTATCCATTTTAAGATGCTACCTGCAATACCATGGGACTGAAGCTGTATCATTAACCGTTTATGGGGTACCTTGTCAAAGGCCTTACTAAAGTCAAGATATGCTACATCAACCTGATTTCCCTGATCAAATTGTTCTGTGGCGAAGTTCAAAAAGTCCAAGAGGTTTGTGAGACACGATCGTCCTTTTCTAAACCCATGTTGAGTATTTTGAATCAATCTGCTACCTTCCAGATAACTAACTATTCTATCCTTGATAATTGATTCGAGTACCTTGCATACTAGGGATGTGAGACTTATTGGCCTATAGTTTTCAACTTTCCCTCTTTCTCCTTTCTTGAAAATAGGAACTACATTTGCCCTTTTCCAATCGGTTGGAATTTCATTATGTGAAACAGATCTACAAAATATTATACTAAGTGGAAATGCCAGTTCCTTTTCAGTTTCCCGCAACACCCTAGCATAAATTTCATCAGGTCCTGCTGCCTTATTTTGCTTTATTTTCCTGATATGATTGTAAACAACATCACTATCAATGAAATCAACATCATTTGTCAGATCCCATGTCACTGAACTATGGTGTATGGTCGGCAGATTGGTCATATCTTCCAATGTAAACACTGATTTGAACTGCTTGCTCAGCTCCTCAACCATCTCACTATCCTCACCCAATGTAGTCCCGTTTACTTCCAGTGGACCAATTGTGCTAGAAACTTTACTCAGCTTGTAGAAACTAAAGAACTTTTTACTGTCCCCATTACAGTTTCTAGCTAAATCCAGTTCTTTTGCTCGCTTTGCTGCTCTGGTTTTTTGCTTCACAGTGTCTCTAGCTTTTCGATACGCCTTTAGATTAACGACATTTGAGGCTTCTTTAAAAACTCTAAATGCAGTTTTCTTAGCCTTAATTGCTTTTATCACGTCTGGTGTAAGCCATGCTGGCTTTCCTACCCTTCTTTTGCGTCTTTGCTTTTGGGGGACATGTCTAATCTGAGTTTCCTTCAAGTAAGATTTGAACTTTTCCCACATTTCACAGGCATTTAAATTGGAGAATTCTTATTCCCATCTGATGGCACTTAAAGCCTCTCTCATGCCGTTAAAGTCTGCTCTGTTGAAATTTGGAACCTTTACCAAATTATCCTTGATAATTTCCCCTACATGTGCCTTGAATCTAACTATGTTATGGTCACTTTTTCCCAGAGTTTCGCCTACAGTCAAGTCTTGAACCAAGTCACTTAAATCCGAGAATACAAGGTTCAAGAATGAACCATGCCTGGTAGGTTCCGATGCAAACTGGTGTAAGAACAGGTCCTCTTCAAGGCATTTCCTAAACATTTTGCATGATGGGGTGCCAACACCAGCATATTCATAACCTTTTAGATTAAAGTCACCGAGAATAAGGCACTTCCTCTTAAAGTTTCTACTGATTTCCTCACAAATCACCTTGTCAAGCTCCAGTTGCTGAGAATGTGGCAGGGTTCCTGATCGGTAGAAAGCTCCTATCCTAAGAGTATTGCTGTTGCCTTTTCCCACAGTGACATCAAGCCAAATGGACTCCACAGACACATTTTTATCCCCACCTGCTACTTTTTGAGAACTGAATAAGCTATTCATATAGAGCATTACACCACCCCCTTTCATTGTTGGACCCCTATTGCACGAAAACATATTGTATCCCTGGATCTCATAGTCCTGTAAGTTATCTCCAACATACCCTTCACTGACCCATGCCTCCGTAATGCAAACAAAATCCGGTTCCTCCTCAGCAACATAACACTTGAACTCATCAAATTTGGAACGGATACTCTGAGCATTAAACATCATACACTTAACGAATGCTCCATAACCACCTTTGGCTTTTTCATATTGAGGAGTTCTTTTATCACTAGATGAACTATAACTCTGTCCCCTTGAGTTGCTGCTGTCCCTATTTGCAGACTTTGAGGTTCTATTGCCTTGGCTGACACTATTGGAATATTCCTGAGTTGGCAATGCAATTTCATCCCTCCCCACCCCATTTCCTAGTTTCCCTGAAGGACATGCTCGTATACTTTGCCTAACACATGGACCCCCTTCTCAGAAAAGTGCAGGCCATCCCTCTGATAGAGGTCCCACGATGCATAAAACCTGCTCCACTCGTCTACAAATGTAAAACCTAGCTCATGGCAGAGCTTTCCTACCCTGGCGTTAGCTGCCAGTGCCCTTGAGCTCCACTCAGGGGAGGCTCTAGCCCTAGGCAAAATTCCTGTTATAATGACTCTATTGGTACCCTTCAGGGTGGCCAGAAGGGCCCTGTACTCCCGCAGAAGCTCCTCACTCCTAGTCTGACCTATGTTATTTACCCCTACATGCACTATGACTGTGTTAAACTGATGATCACTGGTGACCTGTGCCACCGCAGGTACCAGGTCCTTCACCTTGGCACCAGGCCTGGTGATGCACCTCCTGTCCCTCCTACCTTTACAAAATACCCGCTCTAAATATCGCACACGAGAGTCTCCTATGACCAGCACTGACTCCTTACTACTGCTATCCTGGGGGCAGTCATCCAATGCCTGGAACATATTTGTTGTTACTATGCCTGCCCGCTGGGCCGGTTGGCTAGACTTCCTCCCGCTCCTACCACCTGCCACCTGCCACTCACTAACCTTTTCCTTAGGTTCGCGTCTCCAAATCCTCCACCCCCTGACCTCATGCCACTTCCCCTCCTGTGACCTACCAGAACTACCCCTCCTCTGTTCACTATTAAAACTCCCCTCCTGAGAGATCCCAGCCACCTCCACAGTAGGGGAAGCCTCAGCTACCTGGTGGCCTGCGACCACCTGGGCATATGATGTCCCTGCTACGGAGTGACCCCTTGTTGCTTTATCTTGCCTACCCTGTGCAACAAGGGCAGCCTTGAGATTGGAAACCTCTGCCTTAAGGGTCCTAATTTCTTCCTCTAGTGTCTGCATCCTGGTCGAAACCATCCTAAACGCTGCAGCTTATGCCTAGATTTAGATTCAAATTAACTCGCTAAACAACCGACAAAAAAGCTAACTATCATTCACTATAAATCGCTACCTCCTATACTGTCAGTTTATTATCTGAGTGCCTCATGAAAAGGAGAAACTATTAAACAATTGTTTGATTTTTTTGTTTGTTTTTTATTTGTTTTGTTTTTTAAATTAAATAAATACACAAGATGTCTAATCTAATTTTCTTCAACACAAGTATGACTTATGGCTAGACAGAAAAATGAACAGTCACACAGCACTTATGAATACCCCCAACTTACTGCTAATTAAATTATCTTAAACTTCAACACCAAACACACTATGCACACCAAAAAATAAATAAAGTATGTTAGGATAGTATGAATGTTGTCTAATGTACTTATGAAATCTACACACTTGTAATATCTCCTACTACAGAAATCGAAGCGTCCAGAACACGCCGAAAGCAAAGATGGCGCACAGCACTTATGAATACCCCCAGCTTACTACTAATTAAACTATCTTAAACTTCAACACTAAACACCCTATGCACACCAAAAAATAAATAAAGTATGTTAGGATAGTATGAATGTTGTCTAATGTACTTATGAAATCTACACACTTGTAATATCTCCTACTACAGAAATCGAAGCGTCGAGAACACGCCGAAAGCAAAGATGGCGCACACGGCGGCGTCGCTAGGTTAATATAGTATGGTTTGCGTGCTACGAAAATGCTTATAAGATAAAAACTAATGAAATATAATCACAGAAGTAATTGCTAAACACCTATACACAGCTTAGACTAAAGTACTGCCCTGTTCTGCAACGACTTATCTGGAAACCTGGAGCTCCAGCGGCGAACCTCCTTCCACCTTGAGACCTGGCGGCAAAAAGAGCAGATTGACCTGTTCGTAGAGCAGATTGCATTTGCAGATTGGCATAGGGTTTGATGGTGAACATTAACGTTTATTAGTTTGTTTTCGATCTTTTGAGAAGCAATGTCAGATTACGTGCCGTTTAAAGGAAGTGCGGTGTGGGAACATTTTCTACGTGAGCGTGGAGGACAAATCGCTAAATGTAAACGCTGCAACAAAGTTCTGAAGATAAGTGGTGGTTCAACAAAAGGGCTGCATGTCCATTTGAAGACGAATCATCCGTACCTATGCGCGGGTAGTTCAACTGGAAGTGCAAGCGCATCCCAGTGCTCAAGTGAGGACCGAGGACCAGCAGAGAAAAAAAGAAAGACTATTGATAGCTACTTTCCAACATGTACGGAAGAAGGTTTGGATTCAAAATTGGCGAAGACGTGTGCCAGAGACGGCTTGCCATTCAGCGTGTTCTGCTCTTCCCCCGATCTCCGTGACCTTCTGGCAGCAAATGGATTTAAAAACGTGCCAACCCACCACGACACCATTAAAAAGCGGGTGATGGGACACTGTGCTCGGGTCAAAATGGAAGTGAAATCAGAAATGAAAGACACACTAACCGGTGGTTCCAGATTCTCACTTACCATAGATGAGTACACCTCGCTGCGGAACCGGCGTTACATGAGTATTAACGTGCACTGTGAGGAGCAAGTATGGGGCTTGGGCGTCATTCGGTGCCATGGTTCCATGCCAGCCGAAAAGTGCGTCGAGCTTCTGAAAGAAAAGCTAGCCGAGTTCGGCTTGGATCTTCAGCACGTGATGGCAGTTACCAGTGACGGGGCATCCGTCATGGTCAAATTCGGCAAACAGCTGCCATGTGAGCATCAGCTGTGCTTGGCGCACGGTATCCACTTGGCGGTAGTCGACGTACTGTACACGGACATAGCACACCGCAGTGGTGGTGGTGACTCAGACGATAGCGCCGGCGAAGACGCGGAAGGGGAGTCGGACATCAGCGAGTTTTCCGAACTTCGAGGTTCCAAATTAGATGTGGTGAAAAAGGTACGAAAAATCGTACGATTGTTCAGGAAATCCCCAGTAAAAAATGAGAAACTACAAAAATACGTAGTTGAAGAGAAAGGAAAGGAAATGATGTTGATAATAGACTGCAAAACAAGATGGAACAGCCTGCATTCGATGCTCGAGCGTTTTGTCGTACTGACATCAGCCGTTCATAAAGCTCTGATTGACATCGGAGAGAAAACCGTGAAAATGGTGGAAGAATGGGAAATGGATCTGATACAGGAGATGGTAAGATGCCTGAGCATACTAAAGCTAGGAGCTGAATCGGTGTGTCGACGTGAGTGTGGCTTGTTAGAAGCCGAGGCCGCTGTACGGTTCATGCTGACCTCACTGTCACAGAAATCCAGTGATATGGCTCAAAGCTTTTCTGAAGCTTTGATTCGTCGGATCAAACAGCGACGGTCGAGTGCGGCGGCGGTGCTCCAATCGCTTCACACGTGCATGCGAGACACTGACGAAGATTTCAAGCATATCTTCCCCCGTGCCACAAAAAGGGAAGTCCAAGACTTCATCACGTCAACCCTCGAAAGACTTGGTGAAGCATGCACCGAGCCGGAAGACCAAGCTCGGAATCACGATTCTGACTCAGATGTGGATCAGCCACCTCCACCACCATCTCTACAGCAACAGCTGCAGATGGCGCTAGAGAAAGTCTCAAAGGGTGCAGTGCCAGTCACACCGGAGGGTCTAGGGCAAAGCCAACTGTCGAAGGCTGTGAGGAAAGAGCTAGACACAATAACAATTTCTGGCCGTGGCAGGCTCACGGAAATGGTCTATCAGTGGCTCAAAACGATTGTCCCCACGAGCGTAGAGTCCGAGAGAGTGTTTTCTACTGTAGGACATGTGGTTTCCAAGGTCCGTTCACGTTTAAATGATGAAACAATCGATGCGCTTGTGTTCCTGAAGTGTCGTTATCGGTAATAAACGTTCTGTTCTAAGGACTCAATACTTATTTCAGCGTGATACAGGATCCAGTTGGTATATTTGTATTTAAATTATGCTAAACGAGTAAACAAAATGATTTGCGGACGAAGTTTCGGAAGTTACAAACATTATTGTGCTTCAATATGATAAAGTTTTGTGACACTTTCAGTTGTTGTTATTTTGTTGTTGTTGTTGTTCCCGCCACCGCCTCGGTTGACTACCGATTCTGAGGGAATAGTGCGCGCCGAGAAGCGCGTGCTGCCATGGACGGCGTCACCCCCTGAGGCGGTTACGCCGCGGTCACGCCCGAGGACGTCGTCGCTCGGTGCACACCCGGGCAGCCAGCCGAGACAGAAAGTGGTCGGCAATCACTGAAGCTGATTTTACTCACAGACATACACACGTACTAATATAGACAGTCCTAGTCAACCACCGAAATGGCCCCTTTAGTTTTACAGTGGAACATGCGTGGTTTTAGAGCCAATCTTACCGATCTTCAGGTCGTTTTATCTCAACGAAAACCCGCTGTTGTCTGCCTACAAGAAACGAAACTGTCCCCCGGATCGTACTGCTCGCTGAATGGCTATTCAGTCTTCCGCAAAGACATACCGACTTTCACAGTAGCACATGGCGGAACCATGCTGGCGGTGCACCATAGCGTACCCGCGCATCAGGTCACGCTGTGCACATCGCTCCAGGCAGTTGCTGCCCGTGTGATGTTTAGTGATTGCCCTGTTACCATTTGTTCGTTGTACTTGCCACCTGGGCTTCCTCTCCCCTCTGCAGAGCTTAGGCGTTTGATGTCGGAGCTCCCTTCGCCAGTCTTGCTCCTGGGGGATTTTAACTGTCATCATACGGCATGGGGCTGTGACTTGACTAATGTTCGCGGAAGACTCCTGGAACGTTTTATCCACGCCGAATCGCTATTCCTTTTAAATACAGGCTCGCCCACACATTTTACTACACCGAGCGGGAGCACATCGGTTTTAGATTTGAGCCTCTGTTCCCCGAAACTAGCTGAGCATTTTACCTGGTCTGTCGACAAACGATCCGCTAGGAAGCGATCACTTTCCTGTGTGGTTGGACTACCGCACTGGAGTTGTCCTCGGCATGAGGCCTCGGAGGTGGAACCTCCGAAAAGCAGACTGGGGGGAATTTGAGGCCAGAATTGAGGAAAGGTTTACTTCTGAAAATGACATTCCACCTTCAGTGGCTACCTTTACAGCGGCAGTCCTCCAGGCAGCTACTATGTGTGTCCCAATGACCTCTGGGAAACCCCGTCGTGCCCCAGTTCCATGGTGGACCCCGGAATGCCGGGACGCGATCCGCGCCCGGAAGCGAGCCTTCAGAGTTTTTGACCGCGAAAGCTCAATGGCCAACATGATCGCCTTCATGAAAGCCAGAGCTCATGCTCGTAGAACCGTGAAGGAGGCGAAACGAAAATCCTGGCAGAAGTACGTCGGGGGCCTCAGCTCATCCACACCCTCAACGGAGGTGTGGTCGCGCATAAAGCGCATATCCGGAAAATTCTGCTCCGCTCCGCTACCTGTCCTACAAGTTGCAGGACGCCGCATTATGCATCCAGGTGAAGTAGCGAGGGAACTTGGCCGCGCGTTATACAAACGCAGCAGGTCCGGAAATGAGCACCCAGATTTCCAGCGTCATCGCTCCCAGAGCGAGAAAGTAAGGCTGGACTTCTCCACATCAAAACGGCTGGTCTATAACGACCCATTCACGAATGCAGAGCTAACCTCGGCAGTACTTTCATTACAGGATGTGTCTGAAGGTCCCGATAAAATTCACAACGAAATGTTGCGTCATTTACCTCCATGCGCTCAAGTCGCTTTGTTATCGGTGTTCAATTTACTGTGGAAAAGAGGTAATTTTCCGGAAGCCTGGAGAGAGGCAACCATAGTTCCTCTTCTCAAACCAGGCAAGGATGGGCATGATCCACTCCACTATCGCCCGATTTCGCTGACATCCTCACTATGTAAACTAATGGAGAAAATGGTTAATGTTCGCCTGTCATGGTACTTGGAAGACAGAAAGATTTTAGCAAATTCGCAGTGTGCTTTTAGGAAGAATCGCGGTACGATAGACCATCTTATTACCCTCGACACTGCCATACGTGCTGCTTTTATAAAGAAACGACATGTTGGAGCTGTGTTTTTTGACATTGAGGGCGCGTTCGATACGGCATGGCGTTATGGCATACTTCTAAAAATACATGAATGCGGCCTCCGTGGCCCGCTTGCTCTCTTTCTCCAAAACTACTTAAAAGATCGTCGGTTTCGAGTCCGCATCGGCAACCATTTTTCAGAATGGTTCCGGCAGGTGAATGGGGTGCCGCAGGGCGGCGTGCTTAGCGTGCCTCTGTTTGCCCTCTTGATCAATGACATCGGCAGTGCGTTGCCGCCGTCTATCTGTAGCTCGCTTTTTGCCGACGACTTCGCTATTTGGACGTCGAGCACCTCAGCACCGGCCATGCAAAGGCAGCTACAACTTGCTGTCTCCCGCCTGGAGCGATGGGCAAACATGAGTGGTTTCCGATTTTCAACAGGCAAGACTGTGGCCACTCATTTCTGTCGGCTTCAAGGCTGTCGAAACATGGAAGTCAGGCTGTATCGGTCGCAAATCCCTACGAGACCGGTGGTTAGATTCCTTGGTGTTCTCCTCGACTCTCGCTTAACATATCGGGACCACTTTAAAATGCTTCGTGACAAGTGTTTTAAAACTCTGAATATTCTTAAGGTGGTTTCACGTACCTCATATGGTGCCGACAGGCCCACATTGCTGCTTTTATACCGATCTTTAATCCGGTCTAAGCTCGACTATGCGTGTTTTGTGTATGACGGTGCGTGTGCAACAGTGAAGCGAACGCTAGACACCATTCACCACACTTCGCTACGTATTGTTACCGGTGCTTTTCGCACGTCACCAGCAGTGAGTCTTTTAGCAGAAGCCAACGAGCCTAGTCTTGCTATGCGTCGCGAATTACTTGGGATGCGCTATGCATGCAAGCTCCGCCAGTTTCCCGAACACCCCACATATCGGTCCGTGTTTTCCCGACGTATCCTTGCTCTGTTCAGGGGGATGCGCCGGGGAACATCTGTTCCTTTCTGTGTTAGGATCCGCGCCCTGTTCGAGAACAGTGGCATACGCTTGAGTGGAGTAGTGCGTCTGGATACTTTAAAAACTCCTCCCTGGAGACTGGTCGCCCCAGATATTGATTTATCGCTGGCATGCACGAGAAAAGGTGATGTCGTTCCTGCAGAACTCAAATCCAGAGCACTGGAACTGATTACGTCATACGGAGACCACACGTCGACATATACGGATGGTTCTAAAACGGGCACCGGTGTTGGCAGCGCCTTTGTGACAGACAATGCAACTCGAACGTTTTCGCTTCCAGCAAATGCATCAGTCTACACCTCAGAGTTGGTTGCAATCAATAAAGCTCTGTGTTTTATTGAGGTTGGGCATGCTACACTACATGCGATATACAGCGACTCGCTCAGCAGCCTATTGGCGCTCAAAGGGTTTTACCCACAAAACCCAGTAGCACAAGACATTTTATCTAGGCTCACGTTGCTCAAAACTATAGGTAAGAAAGTAGTATTCTGTTGGCTCCCAAACCACGTGGGAATCGTCGGAAATGAGGCTGCGGATGTCGCAGCGAAGCGCGGTGCTGAATGTCCACGCACTCGACGTCTACCTCTCCCTGCGAGGGACTTTTTCCCAGACATTAAGAGTTCGGTTATGAAGAAATGGGAAGCCAGCTGGGAGTGCATGACTCATAATAAGTTGAAGAGAGTCAAACATGGTCTCGGTGAGTGGCCATCATCATCACATAACATCAGACGCAACGAGGTGGTGCTATGTCGCTTACGAATAGGCCACACATTCGACACTCACAGTTACCTTCTTAGCGGTGACGAAAGGCCATTATGTCAGAGGTGTCATGCTTTCCTATCAGTACCACACATATTGGTTGCGTGCCCCAGACTTGCACATGCGCGGAGACGCCACTTCGGTCGCACTACACTATCGCTGCGGGAAGTATTGGAGGATGAATCTCCGTTTATACAATCGGGACAGTTATTCCGTTTCCTCTCAGAGGTTAGGTTTTCTGTGGTATATACGCCCCATTAATGCGATGACATACGTTGTAAAACCATGATGGATGGGATGTACGTCGTGGCAATGGATTATGTGTCGCATCTAGTAGCCTTCGTCAGTTTCGCCTTTAAAAACTTGATATGACTGACGCTGTTATGGGCGCTGCATGACCTCTGCAGTCGATGCGCCCCTAAACCCCAATAACTAACTAACTAACAGTTGTTGTTATTGTGGTCAATATAGGTTTTGTATCTTACATTTTGCAGAACTAATTTAAGAATTGGAAGCTAACCAATGCAACAGAACGCCAACGCTCTTCAACCGCAGCATATATTAGAGGAAATGGTATCACTGCGACCTCCTATATACCTATTTTACATCTTTATTTTCAACTGAACTGTAATCCCGGGATTGAAATTTTTTAATCCTGGGATTCCGGGATTGGCAAATCCCGGGATTTTGACATCCCTAATGTGGGCCCCAGTAGTGTAACAGTCTGAAAGCTGAATAGACCAAATGCATATTTAAAAGACTTAAAGGCATGGATACTCCTAGGAAGTTGGCTAATATAATGGCATGCCTCTACTACACTACTTGATCACAACATTGCAGCTGCCATCTGATCTGTTGTCTCATCTGGTGCAACCATTAAGAGTATTGTTACAGCAGATGACAGTGGTCATAGAAGCATGTTGTATTGCTCTCAGAAAATGAAGTAAACCAGCATTGTTTCTCTCCTTCACATTTTGATATCAGTGGATGTCAATACAATTTTTGCATTTTTAGACATCAGTGACATTGACATCTTGATCTGATTTCCTGCACTCTACCAAAAAAGAACGAAGATGCTGTCCTATACCCATAGCTAAAGTTTCTTTTTGGCTTTCTTGCAAGGTATTCTTGTTCACAGGTTTGCTTCTAAGTGCTTTGCTGCAGCATGTTGTGCATATGATAGGGGTATCCTGATTTCCTGAGCTTGATGAATAGAAGACTGCTGTTGTGATGCAAGGTGAGGTTGTGCTCTCTGTGCATGCCACAGGACCACTGAAAGATGTTTTATCGTTGACCATGCTCACAAACCTGATGCTGTGGGCTCTAGTCGGTCAGCTTTAGTTGTTGGCCATGGCAGACACTCCTCAGTTGCTGTCATATCCTTGTGGTGGTGGTGGAGGGGGGGGGGCATAGAGGAAAAGTTTGGCTAGGGTCAAAGCTAAACCATGGACAGTTCGCACCTCAAGCAGACACATCACTGATTGAGTACCAAAGATAGCAAAAAGTTAAAGTGCCTGAATTGTAGATATTAAATACAATTGTTTGTAAGTTTCATTTGACTGCCTAGAGTACCTGCCTAACATGCATGCTGTTCAGTTAAGTTGTGCACCGAAGGTGTCAGAAATATGATGAAGCTGGTACATCAAATGTCAATGAACCGGACGTTTTCGCTTTCTGACTAGTGCCAGAAAGCCGAGAGTGATATTCAACCACCCCATGGTGGAGTTGATGCACCACTAAACTATGAATACTGGGAACAGATGGCAAGCTAGTAGCACACAGAATTCCCAGGGTCTGGGTGCTGCATGACCTCACCAGTTGATGCTCCCCTAAACCCCAATGACCAACCCAGTGTCACTAAGTGAATGCGTTAACAGAGTATAGCATTGACGAAAGCAGAAAAGACATGTTCGCACTCACAATACTACTAGTACATTTTTGCAGTTGAGAACTCTGAATCATATACCAGTGCAGTTTTTCTTAAATATCTAGGCAAATAATATTAACCATTTTGTGTAATATTAACCTTTTTATTTGATCCACCATTTTGATCTTCAGTTTTCACCTGACATGTATAATTCCATTAGGTAATATATAATGCATGTCTGTGGCTTTTTTTGCCCATGCATTGGTTCTATACTGGGAAATATGGCACACATTGTGTTCTTGCAGGACTTTTGATGCACAGTATTTAATAGTATATAGCCTATATTGTTTATGTGTAGTTGTATTTGTATGCATATGTAGTGTTTATATATTTGTGTTTTCTGCATGGCTATAAAAAGTATGCCTCAAGGGTGTCAGTTTCCACTGGTGACGTGCTAGGTGAGAGCCCTTGAACCTGGACCGTTGACCCACGCCAATTCTTCATGTCTTGTTTTCTTGTCACCTGCTTGCTGTGGATCAAAGATGATTTTTGGATTTATATTGCAACTCTCACGCCACGATATTCTGCGCAATCACCGTGGCTGCCTCGGGGAGTCTTTTTCGCTTTTTGTTGGATGTGAACTTCAGAACCATCTTGATAATGATTTGCTTGCACTCCAAGGATTAACCTAAATCTGCTGGCACCAATCTGCTTGATTTCCTTACCTACTACTGTTATGGGCGCTATATAGCCATCGCAGTCGGTGCGCCCACAAGCGCAAACAAACGAACAACCAAATAACCAACTATAAGAAATGCACTGACTTCCATGTTTTGTCTGACAGAATCGAAGGCCGTGAGCCCTTCCATCCACCTCCCCTCCCCCTCTTAGTGGCTGTCGTTCGCATGCTGTCGACGTGCTTTACACGGTGAAAGTTGTTACCGTGGGTTTATTTTCAACTAACGCATTGCTACACTATATTGAACCATCTGGCCTGGTAATCCGGTGCCTGGATGGGATATTTGGTGCCGCGGATAGGTGGTATTGGCCTGTTTTCTCCTTCACATCGCTATATCTGGAAATAATTTGTGGTCATCTATTTAACATAGTCATTGGAAAAAAAAAACACTTATAGTTCTGTTGCACGAAGCTGCTTTCCAGCTGGCAATAGTCATTTCAGTGACATTCTGTTTGCAGGTTCAAACTACCCACCATTAGAAGCGTCTGAGCAGGTGGATGATGGCATTGAACAATTTAACTCCATCCGATTCACTGACGAGTAAGTATATGGCGTTAAGCTTGGGATGGGATGAGGAGCGCAAATGAGCTAAAATATAATTTGATGACGAGACCTCCATGTCTTTATATCACAAGCGAGTATGAAGCCCGAACAAATTCCCTTGTGTATATATGGCAAAGGTTCACTATAAGCGATCGGACCTGACTTGATCCGAGCCTATCTGACCGTGCAGTCACGCTTTTGAAGTAGTGGTGAAGTAGTGGTAGCGTTTTTGTCACCATGTTTCCCATCCCGCTGGTGATAGCTTTGAATTCGATTTGCTCTATTAATTTTAATTTTTCCTACCTGTTTTCGTGCTTTCTCGGTGTACTCTCAGTCTCTGTTCGAAGAAAGAGTTCTATGGCTGTACTTGCCGTGCCTGCACAGATGGCCGAGTGACTGGCCACCTATGGAGACGGGCCGGTCAGTCGGTGTGATGTGCCATACCACCTGACCTGCGTGCCCCCGGGGCAGGTGGTGTGACGTGCAATGCCACCTGACCTGCGTGCCCCCGGGGCAGGTGGTGTGATGTGCCATACCCCATGACCTGCGTGCCCCCGGGCCAGTCAGTCGGTGAGACGTGCAATGCCGCCTGACCTGCGTGCCCCCGGGGCAGGTGGTGTGATGTGCCATACCCCATGACCTGCGTGCCCCGGGGGCAGATGAGCCGGTCGGCACAATGCAACCACCCTCCCTGTGTACTTTCCTTCTCTGTTTTTTCTCTCTGCCCTGTATAATGACGGTGCATTGGATGTGCTGCTCCGAATGGCTGTGGGCGCTAAATGACCTTGTAGTCGGCGCGCCCTTAAGCCCAAATAATCAATCAATCCGAATGGCTGTGAGGCTCGGCTTGCTGAACAAAAGCGCTGTGAGACAGGAAGGGCGGTGGCACACCGTGCAACCGGTCACATTTTGCAGCTGCTTGACACAGTTCAGTCACTTGTTGGCTGCATGTACAATCACGGGCGTAACAGCTTTTGGAAAAGTAGAGGGCAGATGTATAACGGTGTAAAGTGATCCTATCCCAACAAAGCTCGCTGAACGAGAGGGGGGGGATGGGGTGCGCGCTCCAAAAGTGGAATGATACCGATTCGGGGAGATGAAATAATCGTTCATCGGAGGGATCAGAGCCTGTTGTTTGGTACTGTTATATTTTAATATTGTCTCTGGACCGAAAGAAGAAGTTGTGTTCCATCGCCAGAGGTCATTTTAATTCGTTTTTGTTAACCAAAAAAGACCCATTATGTCTTCGCAAATTTTCTTCATAACCGCATTTGAACTCTTCGCAACCGCCCCTCTCTCTATCCGTTCCGGTCTGTCTGCACCCACCGTTGACTGCAGTCCCCCTGAATGCCTTCCAGCAGCTCTGCATCCCAAAGTGGCGCCATTCACCCCTCAACGACGACCGTATCCGTTGCCAGGTCGGCCGTGGTGCCTTTCGAAGCCTTCACGACCGAGTATCGGTACACGCTGGACCGGCGACCCGAACACGAAATCGCCATACCCTGGCTGGAACTGGAGAAGAGCAACATCAACACCGTCATCGCACAAGCGGTGGCCCAGAGCAAGGTCGGTGGTCGATGGTCGGTGCTGAAAATGTGGCACCGCGTCAACTCCCGCTGCCGTGGCAGTTACTGTTGTCGCAGTAACTGCTGTCGGATCGTGCCGCATGGCATACCGCCAGTTTCGTGTCGTGTGTGGTGAACCCTTGGGTCATGTGAGGTGACATTGTTATCTGGTGACTGGTGAGTGATATTTTATGGTGGTATGATAGATGCAGTTGTCTATTGCGGTGGCATTCGGCATGCAATTATATGTCTTGGCTGCGATTGTGTGCGTAGCTATGCGACGGTGCCTGCTATGTCTGCGGTGGTATTGTGCAGTTGTGTATTGCGGTGGCGCTTAGCTTGTGATTATGTTGGACGTGCTTCCAACATATCCAGCACGTGCGCGTGCGGCGAGTACTGGGTTTGCATCCCGTCCGCATGAGTTGTGCCGCAATCGGGATGATATTTCTCCACCTAGTTCACTCCGGTATAACCGTAACCGAAGTCCTACTTTCCTGGAAGCACGTTCTCGTCTGTCTCATCTTACGATCCGGCTACCACAATCAGCACGTCAAATACCAATGCATCTGGATCTGTATCTCAATGATCGCCGAATACCAACAGCTCTATGGTTACCTCTCTCACCGTCACCCATCCCCTACCCAGCACGGCTTCCGCTCTCGTCATTCGACGGAGACCGCGCTGACGCCTTCAATATCATCACATCCATCATCACATCACATCATCCAACGACAGTGCAAAATAATTCACCATGTGCCCGGAAAATTCACAGTTAATGTATTTGTGCTATTTCATCCTCGTCTTAGGTTTTTACCATTTTGCCACATGATGTATGGGCACTCATCATGCACACAACTGCCAAATAATGTAAAATGCATGTGACTGAAGTGAAAGGCATTCTGCTTTTTAATCCTTCAGTGGCAATCCTTTATTTTCTTCCAATCTTTCACTATTCCCAAGCAACTTCTTCCTTCATCCACACAGTTAATGATGAAGTAATTTTAGGACACTTTCCAACGACCATGGAGAGGTATGGCTCTTATGACTCCTGGACCAAAGTGTGTTTCAATGTGAGATGCAATTCTAAGGTGGGGGCGAGTAGTCTGGGGGTAAGTTGCTCGTCTCACAATCGAAAGGTTGTGGGTTCGAGTCTCGCCTGTCGCTACTGTCGCCCGCGACCAATCGGCGTGAGAGATTGGCGATGCTGCATGACTCAACGGTCGATGTGTCGTAAAACCAATAACCAACCATTCTAAGGTACTAATCGAGCTCGCGTACATGGCGTCGACACTTCATGATTTTTGGTTTACCTGCGAAATCATACCCAGAGTGTCCGCATCGCTGACAGCTTGGGCTCAACAAAGGCCTCCTCAAGGCTTCCTGACAACATCGACGTCTTTCAGGGATTCGCACCGTGACCCCTCCTCTGGCGAGTCTTCGGGAACGACCTCAGCTTGTTCACTACGGACACGGGGGGGTGGCGCAGTACTTGGATGTCGCCCATATTTTGGTCCGCGGCCCCAAATCCTAATTTCAGGTCACGGTGTCACGAATGCAGCACGTGTTGGCCTGTCTTGATATTTGGTTGAGAGCTAACGGCAGCTTGTTCACTAAGGACACGGGGGGGGCAGTACTCGGATGGCGCCCAGATTTTGGTCAGCAGCCCCAAATCCCAATTTCAGATCACGGTGTCACGAATGCGGCACGTGTTGGCCTGTCTTGATGTCTTGATTTGGTTGAGAGCTAACGGCTAAAGCAGGGGGACGAGTAGCCTATGGGGAAGTTGCTCGTCTCACAATCGAAAGGATTTGAGTTCGAGTCTCACCTGTCGCTACTCTTCGCCCGCGACCAATCGGCGTGAGAGATTGGCGACGCTACATGACTCAACGGTCGATGTGTCGTAAAACCAATAACCAACCAACGGCTAAAGCAGCGCCGGTAAAACGCGGTTGATATTGCGAGGAAGCCAGCAAAACTTGCGCAACAACGCCAACTTTACCGTAATATTATGCAATCACCATCTCACCCTCGTGTTTGAAAACCAAAAATAGCGGTCTTGTGTTTGATGGCACACTCGGTTGATATTATGCCTGGACTACCAAAGCTGAGACAGTTTTCCCCCAGCGTAATCACCATGTTGGTGAGTGAGCTCCTTGAATCTTTCGCAGGTTCGATGCGATCTCCGTCGACGATAATGGGTCGCTGAACAACATCTCTCTGGTTCAAACAATTATGAAGCGCTCTGCAAGCGCTCTGCTAAGGTTATATTTGAACTCTAAAGTGTTTTCCACGTATCGAGCCCGCTAGAGGAGTTTGGCTGGCTGCCTGCCGAGGATCTGGTGACATTTCACACCCCGACGCTTACGCACACACAGCGCCGTTTCGGTGAGCCTGACGTGCTGTCCAGGCCGTGGCGTGCTGCCGCGGAGACACACCCGCCCACGACAGATAGGGCAGCACATCGAACTGTCTGATGCGCGATCTGGACGCCATCTGGATGAACGAGACGCGTTTTCCGGCCCGTGCGCCAGCTCAGTTCGATACGCTTCCCGCCAACCTGACTACCTCTGATACCATCAGTTAGGCGGGCCTTGAATCGCCATGGCGTATAGCGTGTTGCTGCACAGTCAGTCAACACACTCACAACTTTGGGCTGTGTCAGCGTTCACGTGAGGTTGTATGTTGTGTTGGCGTTCGATAGTTATCGCCACCGACACTTCGTGTTTACTCTTATCTGCACGTTCTAGTCCAAGCGCCCTTGAACTCAAATAACTAACTACTCTTCTCTGACAAGGGGCGGGAGCATCAAACAGTTTCTTGGAGGGCCCAAGCACACGTCAATGTCGTTGTCTTTCTTTTCCCGTGTCGCGGCCATCTGCCACGACTGTTCGCGACATTCTCTGTAACTACGTGTGGTGTTGTGCGGTGGTGCGCGGTGTGTGGTGGTGTGCGGTCGTGCGTGGCGTGCGGTGGCGTGAGGTGCGCCCGGTGTCCGGCAGCCGGTGACCGGTGGCGCCATCTCTGAGCGCCACTTCCGGCACGGTGTCGGCCGGCACGTGCCCGGCGTCGGCGAGCAGTACTCCCTGGTGTTCCGCACCGGCGCCGACGTCTTCTCGGCCCGCGTCTACCGTAAACTCGGGGTGAGACTCCACCACTGTCCACGCCGCATCGTCATGGTTCATTGATGGGGCGGAATGGAGGCCAGTGTACAGCACGTCTGATGTCCACTGGCAGCGTAGTTTGCCTTATGAAGAAGCATAGAGAGTAAAACAGGAGCATTGCGATCATTTAAAATGTGGACAGGAACACCACGCAACACGACGGATTCTAGTTCCACCACAAGAAAGTATACTCTGGGGTGTCAGCTTGGAATATCATCAAATATCGTTCCTTGGCAAAATGTGTATGTCATTTGTTATCCGCAACCCAATATAGGTCGAGAGGAGTGTCCTATGCCCGTTCGCCCTGGTACGTTACGGCTCCGGTGAGGGGTCACAGTGAGGGGCTGACTTACCAAGTTTGATTTGGTGATCTTGCGACGAAACTAGCTTCTTCAATTTAAGAGCATCCACATTTCCCAGTACTTTATCGATTCTTAAACGAAAATGAAAGCAGCGCGTCAGTGCTGCTGGCACCACATTCCTAGTGACTGTTTGATTTAAAAACTGTCTCCTCCGGAAGCAAACAAAAACCCCCTCCAACAATTCAAACCATGGTCACCAAGACCGCGTCACGCGCCGGCGGGCTATTTTGAGCCAGCTGCCGGCACGTGAGCGACAGTCAAAAAATTTAAAAAATAAACGTGGTGTGGCGCGTGACGTGCCAGCCCGGTCGCCAGGAGCCGATGGTGTCGGTGACGAGGCACGAGATGCTGCGCTCCCAGCCGCTGTACATCGTGATGCCGCTGGCCGGCCGTACCGACCGGCTCCAACTCTTCCTCGACATGCTCGGAAAACTAATCGACGACGGTGAGTCGACCCCTGCCACTCTTCCGGTGTTCTCTTGATCTCCCCGCAGTGAGGTTAGCCTTATTCTCGTGTGGATACTGAGGGAGATTTGGGGCTGATTTTGAAAGGTGTCTGATACATCCTAAGTTCCTGGGGAGACGCAAAGCCGCCATCTCTCCCATCGCCAGTGAAAAATGTGAAAAATGCAAAATAATATAATTGGAACTTCAATGGTTGATTAAGAAAATTTGAGCAACCGTGAAGTTTGAAACAGCAATGAATGCTTGGAAGTTACTGTCCGGACTCGTTCCGAGGAAAATTGAAGTTTGACGAAAAAGGTCGTCTGCATTGATGATATTATAATTCCACTCTGACCGGAATTTTAGAAGTGCGAACAGTTCACAGGTCCGTGTCAAGGAATGAGTTCACATGCCAGTTCTGGATTCTCAACTTGTCATCAATTACGTGCAGCTTGTGAACCAGTACCGTCTCATCCATCCGCCAGACAACGCACGGTGTATCTGAAGAGCCCTACAGGTGGGGTCAAAATGACTCGGGAGTCGGCGCGTCCTAAATCAGCAAAACACTACTTCACCACAGCCCGACACGTTTACTGCTAACGCTACCAAGCCGAGCAAGCACAAGCGCGCACAGGGCAGCATTATCGACACGATTGCGGCTGACTACGCGCTGCGCCTGTAGCGGGTAGTCTCGATCGCTAAGGCTGTGGACGAGTCCTACCTCGAAAATGACATCGATCTGACACACGACGTTGACCAGTCGTCGTCGACCACACCCAATGATTCGCTGGATCAAGCCAGGCTGGCGCGCCTGCCTAGAACCGACGGTGAGAAGCTGGAGCGGTTGCTGTGAGCAGACTACGACTTGTTTGCCACCACCGACGCTGAATCGGATACGACCGATGTTATCCGCATAGCTATTGACACTGGAGACGACTCGCCGATCTGACACGCGACGTAAAAAAAGTACCGTTTTCCAACGTAGCTGTACACGGTTTACAGTGCCAGTGTAAAATAATGGAAAATGTGGCCTGGAAATTCACAGTTAATGGAATTGTGCTATTTCATCCTTGTCTTAGGTTTTTACCAATTTGCCACATGATATGTGGGCAGTCATTATACACACGACAGCTAAATAATGTAAAGTGCATGCGACTGAAGTGAAATATGTGTATTACAACAGCATTCTGCTTTTTCAATTCTTAAGTGGAGATCCTTTATTTTCTTCCAATCTTTCACTATTCCCAAGCAACTTCTTTCTTCATCCACACAGTTAATGGTGAAGTAATTTTAGGACACTATACAGTGCCAAGTTATGATTGTTCTAGATCCAGAAATGACTGAGAAATTAGGCAGCCCGTGAACTGTGCTAATCGTTCTTGTGGGGACTGGGTCAGATATTATCGTTTCGCCGTTGACTTCAGAAAACTAAGCACAACAACAACACCAAACCAAGAGACAGCAAACCCTGCTACCCCTTGAAACAGAAACCGAACTCGGTTCCCTGTGATCCAAAGCAGCCTACGATCCCCCGATCCGTTGCGCCTGATGATGGCGAGATGATGTCGGCAGATCAGCGCGTACCTGGCCTGGACGCCGAGCTAGACGAGTCGGTCCAGGTCGCATCACGAACAGCGACCTGTCACAGGCAGCCGATGGCAGCAAATTCAAGCAGGCGCTGGCGTCCCCGATGAATCACTTTTGGACCGAGTGCCTAACAATGTGGACATGCCAGCCTACTCGGACGTCCAACAGAAGGGGACGATGACGTCACTGGTGATGACGCGAGCGTCAACCCCTCCCACCTCGCCCGGAAAAGACGCCGCGATGCGAGTCATGTGCGTTGCTAA
The DNA here is from genome assembly GCA_034440575.1 of Imbricaverruca yamaguchii. Taxonomy (NCBI): domain Eukaryota; kingdom Metazoa; phylum Arthropoda; class Thecostraca; family Neoverrucidae; genus Imbricaverruca; species Imbricaverruca yamaguchii. The sequence goes on along the minus strand of JAOTOL010001466.1, from coordinate 1,109,717 downwards.
ATATCGCTGCCTAGGTCGTTGTAGTAAACTCGGCGTGCAGTAAACTCCCAGGTGTCGAGGAATTGACATTCGTAACGCCATGCAAATGGTATGCTGAGTGAACCAACACTGACGCGGTTTCAGGGTCATCTTTAAAAATGGGGGAAAAACAGCAGACTAGCCGGTGTGGACATGTATATGCACGCATGCTGTGTGTTCATTGTCACGTATGTCGTGAGTGAATGTTAGAGGCGATGAAATTGATAGAATGAGTTGAATAATCCAGTAGATTTCAGAACTTCTTTGAGGAAGTAAATTCGAGATTTAGTATCGTGCGTTGTAATGTACCGTAGTTAGCTTCTGGCTATCGCCTTAGCAACACAACGTAGAGCAGACTTCTGGCTGCACTTGTGCGTGTGTATGTGCCCGACCTGTCGGGGCCTTGTCAAAGTCGCAGCCCGGGACAGGAGCAGCTGGTCGGCTGAATAACGGGGGAGCACACGAGTCTCGGGTGACATGGTTCCGGCGGTACGCGTCCCGAGGTCTCGTGGTGTGTGTGTGTGTGTGTGTGTGTGTGTGTGTGTGTGTGTGTGTGGGGGGGGGGGGGGGGGGGGGGGGGTGGGGGTGTGTGTGGGGCTGTGGGCGTGTGCGTGTGTGTTTGTGTGTGGCTCTGTCAGCTCGGACGTCATCAGTGACGACATCCTTCTCGTGTCGTCACTGGCCGACTGCGACTGCCGTGTGGAACCAGATTGTTATTACGGCTTTGTCAGCTCGGACGCCATCAATGACGACATCCTTGTCGTGTCGTCACTGGCCGACTGTGACCGCCGTGTGGAACCAGATTGTCATGTACATGCCGACAGTGACGACATCCTTGTCGTGTCGTCACTGGCCGACTGCGACTGCCGTGTGGAACCAGATTGTTATGTACATGCCGCCAGTGACGACATCCTTGCCACTGGCCGACTGCGGCCGACGCCGTAGGTGAGTTGATGGTGACCGGTGGTCATCAGTGATGTCCTGGCGATCGGCCGAGGTCTCCGTGACGGCGGTACGTTCGGCAGGCAACAGCGCGAGCTGATGTCCGGCAGCTGACGTGGCGTGCTGTCCGGCAGGCGACAACGTGAGACTGGTCGTGGCCGCGTTTCCGGACGGCGCCAACGGCACCCGGCCGGTGGCGGACTCGCTGCGCCGCTGGCGGCACTCTGCGCGCGCCCACCTGGTGACCGAGTCGGGCGCGTTCTCGCGCGGCTTTGCCCTGATGCGCGGCGCGGCCGCCGCCGCCGCTGCCGCCGGCAGCGACGACCCGCTGCTGTTCTTCTGCGACGTGGACATGACGTTCTCGGCCGAGGAGCTGGAGAAGTGTCGCGTGCACGCCGAGCGCGGCCGCGCCGTCTACTACCCGATCGTGTTCAGCCGCTTCAACCCGCGCCTGTCGGCGGCGCTGCGGCAGGCGGCCGCGCGGCGCGCCCGCGTGGACAGCGACCTGGGCGACTGGCGCCACTACGGCTTCGGCATGTCGTGCCAGTACCGGTCGGACTTCGCCGCCGTCAGCGGCGCCTACCTGGACGTCAGCGGCTGGGGCGGCGAGGACGTGGCGCTGTACCGCCGCTTCCTCGCCAGGTACCGCGTGGTGCGCGCCTTCGACCCCGACCTGCAGCACGACTTCCACGTCAAGACGTGCGGCGACCAGCTGTCGGCCGGCCAGTACAGCTCCTGCGTCAACTCCAAGATCGAGAACGAGGGCAACAAGCGCCATCTGGGTCTGCTGGCGTTCAGCCACGCTGGCGAGCTGGGGCCGCGCGCTTACACACTGTTCAACGTGCCCTGGTACCAGCGGCCCGTCGGCTGGGCTGCTGTCGTTTTAACAATCCTTCTGGCGGCGTCGGTTGCCCTCAACGTGCGTCTGTACCGCCGCCGCGTGATGTCCTGATGATACACGGTCTGCGGTCCAGTCTGCGCCAGCTAGGTCTAGGTCTTTAGGTCTAGATGTTTTCAGGTCTAGATGTCTAGGCCTTGGTCTTGGTCTTGGTCTTGGTCTTGGTCTTGGATCTGGTGCAGTCTGTGTGCCAGTTAGGTGTTGGCCGGCTCCTGGACGCGCGACATGTGGTGGCATGGCTACAGCCAGCTGCTCTGTCGGCGGACGGTTCTCTCAGACGCCGGCCGGTCAGCTGGCACGCTGCCTGAACCCATCCTGGTGATGTGACTGGGGCCGGCTGGTGGTGTCTAGTGATGTGACTGGGGTCCGGCTGGCGGTGTCTGGTGATGTGACCGAGGGCCGGCTGGTGGTGTCTGGTGATGTGACTGGGGGCCGGTTGGCGGTGTCTAGTGTTGTGACTGGGGGCCGGCTGGCGGTGTCTGGTGATGTGACTGGGGCCGGCTGGTGGTGTCTGGTGATGTGACTGGGGCGGCTGGTGGTGTCTAGTGATGTGACTGGGGTCCGGCTGGCGGTGTCTGGTGATGTGACCGAGGGCCGGCTGGTGGTGTCTGGTGATGTGACTGGGGCCGGCTGGTGGTGTCTGGTGATGTGACTGGGGGTTGGCTGGTGGTGTCTGGTGATGTGACTGAGGTTCGGCTGGCGGTGTCTGGTGATGTGACTGGGGTCAGGTGGCGGTGTCTGGCGATGTGACTGGGGGCCGGCTGGCGGTGTCTGGTGATGTGACTGGGGCCGGCTGGTGGTGTCTAGTGATGTGACTGGGGGTCGGCTGGCGGTGTCTGGTGATGTGACTGGGGGCCGGCTGGCGGTGTCTGGTGATGTGACTGGGGGCCGGCTGGCGGTGTCTGGTGATGTGACTGGGGGCCGGCTGGCGGTGTCTAGTGATGTGACTGGGGTCCGGCTGGCGGTGTCTGGTGATGTGACTGGGGCGGCTGGCGGTGTCTGGTGATGTGACTGGGGGTCGGCTGGCGGTGTCTGGCGATGTGACTGGGGTCCGGCTGGTGGTGTCTGGTGATGTGACTGGGGCGGCTGGCGGTGTCTGGCGATGTGACTGGGGTCCGGTTGGCGGTGTCTGGTGATGTGACTGGGGGCCGGTTGGCGGTGTCTGGTGATGTGACTGGGGGTCGGCTGGCGGTGTCTAGTGATGTGACTGGGGGCCGGTTGGCGGTGTCCGGTGATGTGACTGGGGTCAGCTGGCGGTGTCTGGTGATGTGACTGGGGCCGGCTGGCGGTGTCCGGTGATGTGACTGGGGCCGGCTGGTGGTGTCTGGTGATGTGACCGAGGGCCGGCTGTTGATGTCCGATGATGTGACTGGGGGCCTGCTTTCTGCCTCGCCACGCCACGTCTCTGACCTTTATAGTGATCCGTCATTTACAGTCCCGCGTTGCCAAGAGAGGACAACGAATCGTATGTCAACGGTGGTATGATATCCAATCCGTACCCGTAGTACGGTATCGCGATGACTCGTATCTCTCTCTCTCTCTTGGACGCACTGCTACAGCTCTCAGAATGTCGCCTTGCACTGGTAGTTTGGAATACCTATTTAAACAAATCATGGGTGTACACACGCACACAGGCACCCTCACAGCTCAGCGCGCATAATTTGGGATATGCTGTACTCGTGTTAACTGGGGACATTAGTGGCCAGTGACTGCTAATGGTGCAGCCAGAAGTTCCCCAGGGGTGCGGGGCGATGGGAAACAATGTGAAGAAACGGAAAGCTTCTGGCCTGCGAGTGTTTGTGATTTTGCGTGGTGGAAATCTCAAAGTTTCTCGCTTGATCACGTATTTTTTATTGCTATGAATAGTGGTGTGCGACCCCCTCCGACTGCGACAGAAGTCCAACACTGAGGGGACGAGTAGTCTAGGGGTGACTTGCTCGTCTCATAATCGAAAGGTGGGCGCTAAATGACCAACCATGGTCGATGCGCCCTAAAACCACAATCACACGAAAGGTTACTGGTTCGAATTTCATGTGTCACTACTCTTCGCCCGCGACCAATCGGCGTGAGAGATTGGCGACGCTGCATCTGGTGTATGACTCACGGTCGATGTGTCGTAAAACCAATAACCAACCAAGTCCAACACTGACATGGAAACTCTAAATCAAACAGCTCGGATATTACAAGGCCGATGATCTGCTGAATAACAGTGGTCCCGTATCAAGGGTCCCGTGTTCGACACCCGCACAGATCGGGACATTTCCCAATCCCGTGGCCCGCCGGCGAAACAGCGTGGGCGGCGCCATTGGCCGTGAATGGGTATGCAGCGCGTGGTGAACCAACCAATAAGCAATAGGAATGGCCCGTTGTATGATCTCAGGTGCATGTCTGCTGCATAGCCAACTCAGGTTGCACTTGAAATATATAAATATAAGATATAACTATGCAAAATGGTACATGATGTTCTGCGGCTTGTAAAACCAATGAGGAGCCTACCCTTGCGATTTACTGGTTTTGACGTCTGGAATGGTCCCGGGGACTGTCGCGTTTGTTGAGCGCCATGCTCAACGCTGCTCTGCCAGTTCACTTGCTGTGATCATATAATAGTCACGCATTGCGGGTTTTGTTTTATAGTTTAAATATGATTGTACATGTCGCACGTCGTATGTTATATAAGGGTGTGTTGTAGGCAGTGTACTTGTTTCAAGCGCGTGGTGCGTGGAGCACGAACACGTCATTGAAGTTGGGGTCAAATCCTGGTGATAATTGATGTGTTAAATGGAGACTATTTGGGGCAACATTTACAGCGTGGTTGGCAAAGTGTATGACCACGGTGTTCACATCTGGTACGTGTAGTTTTGAGCACGTATGTGCCCATGGCCAGAAGGTGTCCGGTGGTATGTTGCATCGAGGGGGTGTCGGGGAGGTGAGGGTTGTGGTTGCGGTTTCTCTCGGGTTGTGTAAAAGAAAACCAAGACCAAACTTGGTTGGGAATCACCCCGGTGCTTTTAGCCGCCAGTGTGTTGGTGTTGTGCTTTGGTCCCCACCACCTCCACCACCAATTACCTCAACTCCAGCCTACTTGGTGTAGTGTGCACTACCCGCCCTTACACACATTCATATGTGGTGCTAGGTCAAAGCTTTGGGGACCCTGTATGGACAAGCGAGTGCCACTCGCTCATAATTGTATGCGATGTACCGCGCGAAATAGGTGTTGAGCACCAAGCGGCTTCCGCTGGTCCTTGAAGTTACTTGGCACACATTAATTTTCCTCATTCGCTCACATTCGTTCACATCAGCTCGTATTCATCCATTCGCACCTTAATTAATAAAATTGCTTCGTCCCCAACTTGCCCCCCCCCCCCTCCATGCAGCAGTGCACAAACACACATGACGGCTGATTATTGCTCTATTTTGTAAGCTGTGTTATGTCGGCCAGATCGTTCAATCATTCACCGCCAATCACAGCTGATGTCGGCATTATTGGTAGCGTTCCTCGCCTGCATAAGGGGCGGGGATGACACGAGTGGTTAAGGTGTTGGGCTCTGCGTACCAAAGGTCCCGGGTTCGACACTCACGCCGCTCGGGACATTCCCCAGTCCCGCGGCTCACTGGCAAAACGGTGTGGGCGGCGCCATTGGCCGTGGATGTGCGTAGTGTGTCGTGAACCACCCAATATACAAACAATGAACCTCGTCTGTATGAGGCAAGCAAGCACAAATTCACGAAAGAGCAAATGTACGTAAGCGAAGCAGCACATAAACGTAAAAGGAAGCAAGAGCAAATGTAAGTGTGAGCCAATGTGGTTCCGGAGGCTTATGTATGTGCTGTGGTGTCGATGACCGTCATACCCAACCGTATAGCAGTCGATGCCGGACCATGTTTGCTGGAGACGTGCAACGAATCCTACGTATTCAAAGGTTCCTATGTTTGCATTAAATGAAATGTGAAACGGGATAGTATAGATGCAGTCAGATATCAAGATGCACAGGATGTTAATGCATGCATATTTGACTCGGCCCCCCAAAAAGAACATATATATATATATATATATATATATATATATATATATATATATATATATATATATATATATATATGGTAGCCACATTGGGATAGGGTACATCAAATTGTCAGTTTTGGAGCATTTCCATGAGACATAAAGACATAAAGACATAAAAGATTAGTGCAACTCTGAGCCACAAGGGCCCTTCTTGGTTGCACTCTGTACACTGAACCAGTTGCCCACCAAATCTGCCAATCAGCCCTCCCTGTAATACTGAAAAGCAAGCCCTCTATTCTTATAATGATTGTCTATGCTGTTTTTAAAGATGTTCAATGTGCTGCTACTGACGATGTTTTCTGGCAGCTGGTTCCAGTGTTCCACTACCCTGTTGGTGAAGAAAGTTTGCCTTAACCTTGTTCTGCTGTGGTTAATTTTAATTTTGAATTTATGACCTCTAATTGCATCATTTCTGTTAAATTCAAACATTTCCCCAAGGTATCCCCTCTCCAGACCATTGACAAATTTAAAGACCTCGATGAGATCTCCTCTCAGCCTTCTATATCTAAGTGAAAACATATTCAATTTCTTCAATCTTTCCTCATATGCCAGGTTGCTTATGCCATTAACCATTTTTGTAGCCCTCTTTTGTACTCTCTAAAAGCCAACAATCTTTTTCATAGCTAGGAGACCAAGCTTGGATGCAGTATTCCAAATGTGGCCTGACGTATGCACAGTAAAGCTTCCTGATCACTTCCTCACTTCTGTATGATACATTCCTATTTATTGCCCCGAGCATTCTCAGTGCCTTCTTCCTGGCTTCCTTGGTCTGTTCTGATGCCCCCAATTTTGTGTTTAGAATAACATCTAAATCCTTCTCCTGTTGAGTCACTGATAGCACTTGGCCACCCATCAAGTATGGAGCCTTCATATGCTGCTTACCTACATGCATGATTTTGCACTTATCAAAGTTAAATTTCATTTGCCATTCTTCGGACCACTTCACAAGTTCGTCTAAGTCTTTTTGCAGCGAGATATGCTCATCCTGACGTGTTATTGCCCTAAAGACCTTCAAATCATCTGCAAATTTCAAAACTTTACTGCTTAGGCCACTTTCAATGTTCTTTACAAATATAATGAACAGTAATGGCCCTAGTACTGACACCTGGGGGACTCCACTAAGAACATTTTGCCATGATGACTTTGTACCATTTAGCATCACTCTTTGCTGTCTATCTGAAAGCCACAACTCTATCCATTTTAAGATGCTACCTGCAATACCATGGGACTGAAGCTGTATCATTAACCGTTTATGGGGTACCTTGTCAAAGGCCTTACTAAACTCAAGATACATTTTGCATGATGGGGAGCCAACACCAGCATTTTCATAACCTTTTAGATTAAAGTCACCGAGAATAAGGCACTTCCTCTTAAGAACATTAACCTGCAGGAATTGTACCACTTTTTGTAGTCCTACAATAAATATCCTTGCCTGATAAAATTATCGCCATTTTATTTTCTTGTTTGCATCCATCAAGGACGCGAAATACCGACAAGTATTGGTTTTGTGCTGATGGTAGGGTGGTCGATCAAATGTATGTAAAGCTGATGTATGTGCAACAAATAATGTGCGTAGACGCAAATGCACGCAAGGCAAACACGTGTGCGCAAATTTACGTAAGCGCAAAAGTGCGTATGCGCAGATGTACGTGCGCGCAAAAGTGCATATGGCAAACGTATTTATGCGCAAATGTACGCAGGTGCAAAAGTATGTGTGCGCAAATGTACGTATGTCAAAAGTGCATAGCGCAAAAGTACGTATGCCAAATGTACGTAAGATAAAATACACCTAAGCACAAAGGTACGTATGCGCAAATACACGAATGCGTACATGTACGTAAGCGCAAACGTAAAACTCAGCAAATGTACGTAAGTGCAGGTGTACGTATGCGTAAATGTACATAAGCGCAAATGTACGGAGGTATGTAAGCGAAAATGTAATTCATCGCAAAGGTACGCAAGCTGAAATGTACGTATGGGCAAATGTACGTAAGCGCAAATGTATATTGGTGCAGATGTGCGTATTCGCAAGCACAAATTCACGAAAGAGCAAATGTACGTAAGCGAAGCAGCACATAAACGTAAAAGGAAGCAAGAGCAAATGTAAGTGTGAGCCAATGTACGTGCATTTAGGCATACGTGCCGTTTCGTTCAAGCACATTTGGTTAGGTACATATGTCGTTTACCATGAGTACATTTGTCATATATCCTTTTGTGCTCAGGTATATCTGTGCTTGCGTTCATTTGAGATACCTCCTTTTATGTGTACGTACATTTCCTTACGCGCACTCGAGGCACGTACTTTTCTTTGCGTAAGTCTCGTACGTGCACTTGCATTTGGGTTACGTACATTTGCATGTACGTATATTTCCTCTCACCTACCATGGCGTTTATGTACATTTGTGCTTCGGTACCTTTACACATATGCACATTTACTATGCGTACCTATTTTCGTTTACGTTGCATATTTGTATTGACGCATATTTGTCGTACGTACTTTTCTATGTATGGACGTTTGTACTATCGTATATTTCCTCACAACTACATTTGCGCTCACGTACTTTTGTGTTTACGTACATTTGCTCTAGCATTAGTTTCCGTTTGCGTCATTTGCTTCTACGTACATTTGTGCTTACGTACATACGTATATTCGCGCTCACGCACATTTGCGCTCACGTACATTTGCGCTTACGTGCACTGGTGGTGACGTACTTTTGCGCTTACGTACATTCCCGCTGTCCTGCTTTCGCGGATTCTAGGGCAAATGTACGTACGGTCAAACATACGTAAAAACAAATGCACGTATGACAGATGTACGTGTGCGCAAAAGTACGTATGACAAATGTATGTAAGCGTAGATATACGAAAGTGCAAAAGTGCGTTTGGCAGATATACGCGAGGCCAAATGTATGTATGACAAAGGTACGTGAGCAAGTGTTCGTAAGCGCAAATGTACGTCAGCGAAAATATACGTAAGTGCAAAGATACGTATACACAAATGTACGTAAGCACAAATTACGTCGGTGCAAGATTGCGTAAGAGCAAAGGTGTGTATGCCTATATGTACGTACATCTCATACGTTTATTTGCTCTTTGATACATTCACGTCTGTATATAATTGCTCTTACGTACTTCTACGTCTACGTACATTTGTGCTTACGTACATTTGCTTCCGTACTTTTGCCATACGCATGTTTGCTCTCGCGTACATCTCCCGTAAGTACTTCCACGCATACGTACATTTCCTTACGTGCATCTGACATGCGTACATATGTACTGGAATCGGTGATAGCTCTGAGGAACAGGACAATAAGGCACAAACGAATGAAGAACAAAACAATTCATGGTCTATATTATCATTAAGTGACGGATACAAAAGAATTTGCATGAGAATAGGGAATATATGTATACATATATATATATATATAATGTGTGTGTGTGTATATGTGTATGTATGCACATATGCACACACACACACACACACACACACAATATATATATATATATATATATATATATATATATATATATATATATATATATATATATATATATATATATATATATATATATATATATGTATGTATGCATGCATGTGTGTGTGTATGTGTGTGTGTGTGTGTGTGTGTGTGTGTGTGTGTGTGTGTGTACAAGTCAAGTGTGGGTACTTGTATTCTAGTACAAGTCAGCACAATTTAGTAAAAATTCTCACTAAATTCACTTCTCTCCTTAATAAAAATACTTATGAAACTCTTTCGAGCATGTGTTGTGTACGCCCCCGTGTACGTCCACCTCGAAAATTGTACTGTTGACCTTGCTGCTTTTCAGGAGAAACGTACAGTCTGCGGACTCGAAGTGTGTTGTGCGTAGCTTGTTTCATGTCAGTTTCCTCATGATCTAAACTGTTGGGTGAGCCTGCATCCATGCGACGCTTTGGCAACCTAATTCGAACAGTTTTACTGAGTGTTCCAGTTGGAGTAACTGTGGTGGACGTGTTTGGATATGTTGCCAAGGTAGGTAGGCGCCTACCTAGGTACCTAGGTAGGGGCCTCTTGTTGTTTATAGCATTACAATTTTCTGACAAGTCGGCTTCAAGTTATCAGTGGACAGTTCATCATATCAACATGATATAATTAAACGTATAAAAGATAACACGATTTAGCATCAACATGATGTGACCACTTACCAGGGTGGAAATTAAGGCACATCTTAAGAGATTTCATCTCTTAAAACATTTTTGCACTCCGGATTCATACTAGATAGAATTGGCTCCACATGTACTCTGACACAAATATGCAGAAGGAACAAAAATACCACTAAACAACTAATACAATAGTTAATAAAACATCCACTGAACATGCTATTCTACTTACGATTGCCAAATAAACTAGCCACTTTTCATACCATCAAGCACATAGACAAAACCCAAAAACAAACCACACCACAACCAGAGGAAACGGCAACAAGCCAAACCTCGCGCCTGCACACTGAATAGTAGCCTCCAGTCGCTATGAATTCGGCAGATGCTTCTCCAGAAACTTGCTTTCGAGCCACCCTATAGTGGAAAACTGACCATTTTATGAGACAACTTCTGTAGTCCTGGAGGCTGCCCATAGCAATATGCTTCGTGAGCATTTTCTGTTCTGAAAACTGTCTTTCAACCAATCAATGCAAGGTACTTTTTATATGATTTCCTAGCCATTAGCAACTTTGAACACATGTTTTACAGTGCCATACTGCAAACACAAGACCTGGACTGATCCTTTGCTTTGTGCTGCACAGCCATCGCTTCCAACTGCCGTGTGTGAGGTAGTGGTGTCCTGTCCATATCATGGGCAGGGAATTTGGGTGTTCTGAGCTGAGGGTGAAGTATGAATTGTTTGTATTTGTTTTTCATTTGGCTAGCCTTGTACTGAGACCAACAGTGAAAGGAAAGCGCATTGCCCCTGTGAGTTACGAAAGACAAAGCTAAGCCCATCATCATATCTCCCTGTCTTGTGGTGCTGTCCATCGTTCACTTTGTTTCTATGCACACCCCCCCCCCAAGATCTTGGCTCTCATTAAGGCAGAGTAACAAAATTCGCATGGTGGATGGGCACGATAGTTAACTATTGTGTGCAAATTTCGTGACCTTAAGTCAATATCTTCAAGGCCAAATGAGGTCAAAATAGCAAAATTTTCTGGTTTTGGATGGCTTGGCTTGTCATTGTTATGGATCGCTGTGATTATGTTTAAATGCTCCAAAATTGGGATTAATGACATTTTGGACATTACTAATCATGCAATACACATGCTAGATCAGCCATTTGACCTCAGGTCACTTGATATGGGAGCACTTTATCAGGTCATTACTTGCTTCAGTTACCAGAACTGGGCTGGCCACTTAACTGCTCTGTTGGGCTGCTCGGCACAATCAGCTTTGCAAAGAAAGGAGTGAAATACATGAATAAAGGATAGAAATGCTTAGGCACACAACGACAAACAGTAGATTTCCGGATTGTAGGGAGTAACATGGAAAGTGAGATCAATCATATGACAGTCATTTCCAGTTATGACAACATTCCAGTTGACCAAGTTTGGTTCCATTGGGCTGTCATGATGACCTCGGCGACCTAACATGACTTTTAAATTATATAGCATAACAATATGCATCAAACAAGTTGCTAGTGTTGTCAGGAACACTTCCCTTTTGCCAATATATGGGAAGCGCATCAGTGCTGATTTTTGTGGTCTGGCACTGTGATTAAAAAAAAATGGACCATAACTTAAAAACTTCTCAGCCGATTTTCATTTTCTTACTTTAAACAATGGGCCTGTCATTTCTGAGCAGGTACTGAAAAATGGCATATATCAGCGTGTACAATATACAATATGGTGTATGAAAAATCGGAGGGGTGGGCAGATTTCGCCCTCCATCCCTCCAGGGCATGTTTTAACCTGTCATGAACTTGACCTGACTTGACCTCGGTGACCTGACATGACTTTGGAACAATGTAGGATAACAATATACATCAAACAAGTCACTAGTGTTGCAAAGAGCACTTCCTTTTTTTCCAATATATGGGAAGCACATCAGCGGCAATATTTGTGATCTGTCGCTGATGATTTTTTTTTAAACTTTACCGACCCCTAACTCGAAAAATTTGCCGTCGATTTTCATTTTCCTTGCTTTGACATCCTTTCAATTACCACACATGCTAATTCCTTTGAGTTACTCTTAGTTCTAACAATTGATTTCAGTGATATAAAAAGAGCAGGAGCAAAATACCCTAGTGTGACAAATACGCACATACATATGGAACATAGCAAACATTTCACTTTGGACATCATTGGGGGACATTCAAATTCAGGCTGCTCACCTCACTTTAGTCTCCTTTGAAGTTACACTTATTTTGCTTCAGAGTATTCAACCCATTTGCACCAGTAAATTAGCATGAATTTGGATGGATGTTATGTAAATTTGCACTCCACCCTGGGATAAAATGACTTTTAAGAACTACGTATGCTTTATGATGGACAAGCAGCTGAGGCCATATGGAGTCACCTGTCCCTTACACTGGCAAGAAGGGTGGGCATCACTGGGAATCAAATCCCATGTCTTAACCTCTAGCATGTCAGATGCTCAGCTTAACTACTGAGCTACCAATGCTCCAGCACCCCACATAAGAAGTGGCACCCCTCCAGACAGGTGACACCAATTAAAGTTCCTGGATCCAGCCCTGCCTATATTTGATCTATTGTAGCAGAGTATTTGCATAAAATGCATTCATGTAGTAGCTTGAATGAAGGATGATTAATGTTCACAGGATCTTTAAGACCATTTCAACAAGTGCAAGCGGACATAATTTTTATTCTCAGGGAAAGAACACCAAGGCTTTTGGCATAATTTTCCAGGGAATACGTCTTGTGCCATCATGCATTGTATTTAACTTGTCCAGCGAACTATTAGCCACACTTCAGACCATGTTCATTCCTAGCTTGTTTCCAGGCTTAAGACGACCCTTGATGTCGACGCGCCCCTAAACTCCAATCCACCGCCACCACCAGGTTTAAGACACATTGATGACTTATATGAAGTGTTTTTTTTATCTCGGTCCAATAGCTAAGACTCATCTTCCAAACTTTAAAGATTATCAGTTGTCCATGAAACTAGCTACATGAGCTCTGACAGATAGGTATATGATACTTTGCCTTGTCTGGTCAAACCTGACAACCCTTACAACCCTTTAAAATTTAAACATGGATGTCAATCAATTATGAACACTAGACGAAACCACCTGAGGCTGGTCACTTAGTGGGGAATAGAGTTGGATTTTGAGTGTTTTTCCCTTTCTAAAGCATGATCATGGTGTAGCAGAGCGCACCAGCGCACGCCGGTGTACTGTTGTGCGCGAGTACCGCCGTCTATTGGGCGATGTGGTGTATTCAAGGTTCGCCCTTTGACGTAACCTTGTTGACGCCCTTTGACGCCCTTTGACGTAACGTAACCCTACGCCACCTTGTTGGCCATTCTCAATCTCAGAATTATGGTTTCGGCTTCTCCGCGGGGATTCAGAGTGCCTGTACTGACGGTGCTTGCACACGACGGTGCTTGTTGCCTGTGCAGCTAAGCACACCGAAAGTGACTGAGTACTTCCAACTGACTGCGTGCTCACCAGACATAACTTCGCCACTGTGAAGAGAGGTCGTGTGCATGCAATCTCCACTGTTACTGAGGTCGCTCCTCTTGCTTCTTGCCGCCGCCATTAGCTGTCTGTCAAATCCATCTGGGGTCACTAATCAAATCCATCTAGGCTCACCAATCCGAATTAGCGCTATTCCTGGATGTGAAAAGCCTCCAACAGCTGCAGCTAAGCTATCTGTCGCTACGCGAACGTGAACGAGTGGTTCGTGTTGTAGGTGGAGGGATCGTCTATGCAGCCGGCGCTCAACCCTGACGGAGACCTAGGCGACTACGTGTTCCTGAACCGGTGGGCCGTGCGCAACTTCCAGCTGGTCCACGGCGCCATCGTCTCGCTCAGCTCGCCCAAGGACCCCGACCAGAAGCTCATCAAGCGCGTGGTGGGCCTGCAGGGCGACGTGGTGGAGACGCTGGGCTACCGGCAGGCGGTGGTGCGCGTGCCGGCCGGCCACTGCTGGCTGGAGGGCGACAACCACGGCCGCTCGCTCGACTCCAACCTGCTGGGTCCGGTGGCCGTCGGACTGGTGACGGCGCGCGCCTCGCACGTGGTGTGGCCGCCCAGTCGGTGGCGTCGCCTCGAGCCGCGGCTGCCCGACGACCGGCGGCCGCTCCACCTGGCCACGAGCGGCTGAGGCGGCGCCGAGGGAGCCGAGGACGTTCCACCTGGCCACAAGCAGTTGAGGCGGCGCCGAGGGAGCCGAGGACGCTCCACCTGGCCACGAGCAGCTGAGGCGGCGCCGAGGGAGCCGAGGACGCTCCACCTGGCCACGAGCAGCTGAGGCGGCGCCGAGGGAGCCGAGGACGCTCCACCTAGGCACGAGCAGCTGAGGCGGCCCCGAGGGAGCCAAGACCGCCCCCACCTGGCCACAGGTAGCTGCTACTGCTGTTACAGCTGTCACAGCTGTCACTCAACCTGGCCACGGGAAGCTGGTGTGGCACTGAGAAAGCCGAGACCGCCCCTCCTGGCCACGAATAGTTGAGGATGTGCGGATGGGTGCGTCGTGGACGCTGGAGATGATGCTCTTGGTCACGAGCAGTTGAGGCGTGTGAGAAAAAGCTGAGACCACTGTCTGCTACGATCAAGGCTGGGAGGCTGGTCGCACTAGCTGAGTGTTGGTGGTAGTCATAGCTGGTCCCAGTAGTCTGAAAGAGTGTATAGTTAATGCCAGACAGGCTGGTTCCAGCATACCAGTGTTTTATAGCCGTTTACACTATCGATGCTCGGTCGAAAACGGTACGACTTTGTCCCCTGACTGGAAACAGCTATCCTAGCAACACTCGTTGTTGAAGCCAAACTACCGACTGCCTGGGTGTCCACGCAGCATCCAATACGCACAGCTGCCGTCACGCGAGATCTCCGAGCCGCTGGCTGCGCCTGACCGGGCCGACCTCTGAGCAGCCCGGCTGCCGTGGTCCGCGACGTTGTCGACGTCAGGTCCGGCCATGCGTACCGTGTCGTTCGTGGGCCACGTCGATCTGGACGTGCAGGGCGGCGTGTCGCCGTCGGCACTGGCGATCGCCGACGTCGACAACGACGGCCAGAACGAGCTGGTCGTGGGCACTGAGACCGGCGAGCTCTTCATCTTCAAGGGACTTCAGGTGAGTCCGCACTAGCTAGATGCGGCTGCCCAAAATACAATCATCGGTGGTATTTTACGCCGGTTGGTCCCAAGTGGGTACAGCCTGAATGTTTTCCACCCTTCTTGTGATCGTACATGATTTAACCCGAAGCTACGAGGTTTCAACTCGTTCGAGAGCTGATAGTGAACATAGCTAATCCCAGTTATTTCATCTGGCAGCACCATATGTCTATAGATGAGCATGTCAAGAGATCACGGGACGTCATGCACTGCGTTCTGAGTTTGAGCTATCACGACGACATACCGATCTTCCTAGCCTTTACCTTCAGTGTACTGATACAGTCAAAGTGTGCTATAGAATACAAGGGAGAGCAGTAGTGCCGTTGCAACACAAACATGGGATAGCGGTTGGAAGAACATTGGAAGGAGCAGAGTGTGACAATACCCCTGAGCGTGATACCATATTAATTTCTCACTAATTGTTCGTTCAGTCGCGACAGTCCATTTCACCAGTTCATTCGCGACAGTCTTCATCTTGTGTGACTGCATATTCAAATGCCTACGGTATAACGTGCCTGTGTGGCATGCTGGTGTGTCGCGTGTTGTGCGGGCCGTGTGCCTGTGAGCAACAGACGGCGCTGTGTGTTTTGGAGGTTGTTGTGCGATGTGACGGAGCTGTGTTGTAACGGCTGCTGTGCCATGTGGCAGAGCTGTATTGTGATGGCTGCTGCGTCGCATGGCGGAGCCGTGTTGTGACGACTGTTGTGCCGCGTGGCAGAGCTGTGTGCTGTGACGCCCGCTGTGCCGCAGACAGAGCCGCTGTGCCGTGTGACGAGGCTGGGCCACTGTGCCATGTGAAGGCGCTGGGCCACTGTGCCATGTGAGGGAGCTGCGCCGCTGTGCCATGCGACGGAGCTGGGCCGCTGTGCCGCAGACGGAGCTGCTGTGCCATGTGATGGAGGTGTGCGATGTGTACGATGGCCTGTGCCGCAACGACCCGTGCCTGTGCTGTGGTGTGCGATGTGCTATGATGACCGCTGTGCCGAGATGGAGCCGCTGTGCCGTGTGGTGTGGGTGGCGATGTGCTATGATGACCGTTGTGCCGCAGACGGAGCCGCTGTGCCGTGTGGTGTGGGTGTGCGATGTGCTATGATGACCGTTGTGCCGCAGACGGAGCCGCTGTGCCGTGTGGTGTGGGTGTGCGTGTGCTATGATGACCGTTGTGCCGCAGACGGAGCCGCTGTGCCGTGGTGTGGGTGTGCGATGTGCTATGATGACCGTTGTGCCGATGGAGCCGCGCCGTGTGGCGGGGTGCGATGTGCTATGATGACCTGCCGCAGACGAGCCGCTGTGCCGTGGTGTGTGCGTGTGCTTGATGGCCGCTGTGCCTGGGTGTGGATCATGTGCTATGATGACCGTTGTGCCAACGAGCCGCTGTGCCTGTGTGTAGGTGGCATGTGCTATGATGACCGTTGTGCCGCAGACGGAGCCGCGTCCGTGTGGTGTGGGTGGATGTGCTATACCTGTGCCACAGCCGCTGTGCCGTGTGGTGTGGGTGTGCGATGTCTATGATGACCGTTGTGCCGCAGATGGAGCCCTGTGCCGTGTGGCGGGGTGTGCGATGTCATGACCGTTGGCCGCAGACGGCCGCTGTGCCGTGTGGTGTGGGTGGCTGCTATGATGGCCGCTGTGCCGTGTGGGGGATGTCGTGTGCTATGATGACCGTTGTGCTGCAGACGAGCCGCTGTGCCGTGGGAGGTGTGCGATGTGCTATGATGGCCGCTGTGCCGCAGACGGAGCTGCTGTGCCGAGTGGTGTAGGTGTGCGATGTGCTATGATGACCGCTGTGCCGCAGACGGAGCCGCTGTGCCGTGTGGCGTGGGTGTGCGATGTGCCATGATGACCGCTGTGCGCAGACGGAGCCGCTGTGCCATGTGATGGAGGTGTGCGATGTGCTATGATGGCCGCTGTGCCGCAGACGGAGCCGCTGTGTCGCAGACGGAGCCGCTGTGCCGTATGGTGTGGTGTGCATGTGCTATGATGACCGCTGTGTCGCGACGGAGCCCTGTGCCGTGTGCTGTGTGTGTGCGCTGTGCTATGATGACCGCTGTGCCGCAGACGGACCGCTGTGCCCAACGGACGCTGTGCCGCAGACGGAGCCGCTGTGCCGTGTGGTGTGTGTGTGCGATGTGCTATGATGACCGCTGTGCCGCAGACGGAGCCGCTGTGCCGTGTGGTGTAGGTGTGTGATGTGCTATGATGACCGCTGTGCCGCAGACGGAGCCGCTGTGCCGTGTGGTGTAGGTGTGCGATGTGCTATGATGCCCGCTGTGCCGCAGACGGAGCCGCTGTGCCATGTGACGGATCTGGGCATGGTGACGGCCGTCTGCTGCGGCCGGCTGACGGGCGCCGACACCAGTGTGGTGACCGTCATCAGCGGCAACGGCTGGGTGCACCTGCTCGACTGGGACGGCGCCGGCCTGCGGCAGCAACACGCCCAGCGCATCCCGGCCAACGTCAAGGTCACCGCGCGCGCCGCCCCGGCCCGTCTGACACTGGGATTGTCACGCCATCATGGGAGTTTGTTTTGCTTAGCAAATTCAGAAACCCATTCTTTGTTTCCCTCATAATCCAACTATGAAGTGGCATCAATTCGTAGGGGGAATGGTACCAAGGCCTCGTGGGCGTCGCCGCCGTGAAGGATGGAGGCACGGTCATCAACTTTGTGAAATCCAACATTATGTCTATCTCGCGTGAAAAACAGTCGAAAGTCTCAAGTCGTCCCCGCCCCCATCGAAAATCCGTGGTGACTAAAGTGTTAGATTCCCAACATGAATTGCTCAATGCAGGCTAGCAAATGTGTCCTACCCAAGCAATACTTACAGTGGAGCAGCCAAGGGCAGGCACTGGGCCCGCTCCCATCTGGTTGCATATATTTTAAGGTAATCTGGCACGTTCGTGCGATTTTTACATACAAAATACATTTAGCAATTTGTCCTGTGTTTAGTCCCCTCCGCAGTAATTTTCTGGCTGCACGACTGGTCGACACTCCTTACCACAATGAGCAACTAGATCTGTGACTATTTAGTTTTGGTTGAAATGCAAACGCTCATCAGTACTCAAACATAAGCCAACAATGACCCCGATATATCAGGTCAGTACGCATGGCACGTGACATTTCTCCACATGGCGCAAGTGTATTTGCCAAAAGGTATATAATAATCATGATAATAATAATTCAGTGCTGTGGAGCAATTACTTGTACGATTCCGATGAAACGATTTCGTGGGCGGTCATCGCTCAAATTTGGTTCCGTGACAAAAAACAACAAGATAATTCACGACCCAAAGCTATCCAACTCGGAATCAAATGCATCAACCCGATGTCGCAGTTGAGGTATTGGGATAGCTGCTTGACAAATCATGCGGCTCTGCCAGTATGAGCATCAGCGTGGAAGCGATCGCCCGTGCCGTTTTGGGGCGTTACCATCTGCCGCGTAGCATCGACACGGACTCGGCTGACATCGACCTGCGTTGGATGCGCTTCAGAGCTGCATGACCGACGCAGTCGATGCCCCCCTTATTCTCAAATAACTAACGGATGCGCGCCAGCCGGTGACGCGGTGTGGAACTTGTGTTGTTGCGCGTCGCCACCAGGCGGCTCTGCTGCACGACGTGGACCAGGACGGCCAGATGGAGCTGGTGGTGGCGCTGACGGACCGCGTGGTGCGCGTCTATCGCTGGGCCGACGGGTCGCTGCGTGCCATCAGCAAGTGCGAACTGATGCAGCAGGTGAGAGCACAGGTGGAAACACGCGTCCTGGTGCAATGGCCATCCGTCACGGTCCGTGTGGAGTGTTCCTCCGCTCTTACCGTAGTCCTCGGTGGGCTCCTTGGTAGTGCCACGCCACCGTAACACTGCCAAGGACACAGAATCGGTAGCACGTTCGCAGATCGGTCGGCGACACTGTCTTGTATACCCACTGGCATCTATTGGAAATCTTCGGTAGCGGCGTACTGTTGACGTTAGTAATACCTTAGCGGTGTCCTGTAATTAAAAATTTACGTGCAAAGCAGTACCTTATGGAAGTTTGTTTTGACGCGATAACAAATAGAGTTTTGGAGTTTCCAAAAAAGTGCACCAAAAGAGAACCCAGCTTTTACTTCTTTAATTGACGGGCATACAATTTGACTGCATTCAACTTTTTTTAAAGACTACTAGTGGGCCGTACCCGGCTTCGCCCAGGTTGTAAAACGAATTCATGCAAACTGGTAAACCCTCACCCTGTACTATGAATGTCGTGAATATACCACGATGTACCGGGCCACCCGTGGAGCTGAAAAAGGTCATCATGAAAGCAGCATTGTAACGCCAGGTTTTGCCTCGAAACTCCTTTGCCATCGATGTGCTACCTGCGAGCAGCTCCTTCAATATATCAGGAGGATCAGCCAGCGTCTGCAGCCGTACTTTGCCGCGTGGACAGCACATCCCAACAGTTTCTTTCGCCAGCCCATTTCAGTGCACCGCAATGGGTACACTCTTTACTCATTGAACCTATGGTGACATGCTTGTTGGTACTGTATGCGGCATTAATGTCGTATGCAAAACCGGCATCACGCCACGGAATCGCATTGGCCGCATGACGTGCACGGGCAACAGCAAGGCGACAATTGTGTTTCTGTAGTGTTTCTTTTTTACGCAAGATAGCCTGCCTTTCTCGTCTCTCAGACAAACGCTGTTCTCGTTGTTCAGCAGTCTCTCGTTCGCGATGAGCCCTGTTAGATGGTGTATCATCGTTTCGCAGATGGTGTATCATCCTTAGGCATTGGTTTCTGTCGTTTTAACATCGTAACATCACTTCGCGGACGGACACACACTCGCCACCACCGTCACACGGTGACTGAGGTAGTATTGATGAGTCATCGCGGACATCGGATATTGTGACGTCACAGGAATACTCGACGCTGATTGGTCGAAGTTGTGTGACGTCGACCTATCAGGAAAGGTCCAAACAAAACTTGCCCTTTATATAGTAGATTCAATTCAACTATTCAACTGTTTTTAAAGATTTCTGTTTTGTATTTTGATCATTCTGTGTGTGTAATATGCTGACTTCCCTCGGCATCGAAGCTGGTTTTGACGCCTTGGGAACGTCTGCAGTTCACATCCACCATACGAGACGTGAATGTCAGGACATTGTCTCGTAGCCGCAGCGGTAGCACTGCCCTGCCGATACGTCGCTAACACTGGCTGGACGGCAGATCGGCAACATCTCGCTGAACGTCGAGAGCGACGGTCGTCTGTCGGTGTTGGTGTCTCAGCCGGGCGCGGTCGTGGTCCGCCTGCGCTACCGCTCCTCCACCGACGAAGACGGCCGGTCAGTGGGGGACGAGTAGTCTAGGGGTAGGTTGTCCGTCTCACAATCGAAAGGTTGTGGGTTCGAGTCTCACCCGTCGCTACTCTTCGCCCGCGACCAATTGGCGTGAGAGATTGGCGACGCTACATGACTCAACGGTCGGTGTGTCGTAAAACCGACCAGTGTGTTGTAAAAAATAGCCAACCAACCGGTCAGTGGACACGCTGCGACACGAGAGCAAGAGATCCTGCTTGATGAAAATGAAAATGCGTATTTTGCGCGAAACTATTACTCATATGTTTACTTCTGGTCCAGTACATTGTGCATCCTTTTACCATACAAAACCAAGTGTTGTTGCAAAATTATGATGGGCCATAATGTTGACGGGTTCGCAGTACAGAATGTCGTGAGATCCACATAATTACACTTGTGTAATGTACGACCTTTCCACGACCGTGAATGGCACAAGGCGGTAATTTTCACAGTCGAGCAAGTCACAGTGCGGTCATTTCCCTAATCGTGGATGTCAGGATGACCATTCCTGCAGTCGTGAATGTCATTGCGACCAACAGCCATTTTGGTCATAATTTCACAATATAGCCGTTTCAACAGTATCGGTTGTCAATGTCAATGTCAATCGGTTGTACTTCTACGTCCACAGCGAATGTTATACTGTGGACCTGTCCACAGCGGGTGTTACAGCGTGGACATGTCCGCATTGAGCGTCATATTTTGGCCATGTCCACAGTGAGTGTCATATCGTGAACATGTCTACAGCGACACAGTGTGGACATATCCACGATATGACACTCACTGTGGACATGTTTACAGCGAGTGTCACAGCGTGGCGATGTCCACTGTGAGTGCCGCAGCGAGGACATGTCCACAGCGAGTATTGCAGGGTGGGCATTTCCACAGCGACTGTCGTATTGTGGACATGTCCACAGCGAGTATTACAGGGTGGATATGTCCACAGCGATTATTACAGGGTAGACATTCCACAGAGTGTCATACTGTGTACATCCAGGTAAAATAATGTTTTCCGTAGGTGTGGATGTCGAAACGAGCACAGTGGATGTCGAAATTGTCGTGAATTAATGTCCTTAAAATCTTTGATGCCTCACTCAAATTGACTCATGGTGAGCACTTCAGATGATGTGTGGTTCCTAGGAGCAGGATGTCGATATTTCTTGATATGTATGTTGAGCTCAGAAAGTGGTATATTCCACCCTATTTCACAATAATTTATCACTGGTGTACATGTCTACAGCGAGTGTTACAGTGTGGACCTGTCCACAGCGAGTGCCACAACGTGGACATGTCCACAGCGAGTGTCACAGTGTGGACTGTCCACGCGAGGCCGCAGCTAGCATGTCCACAGCGAGTGTCACAGTGTGGACCTATCCACAGCGAGTGCCGCAGCGTAGATATGTCCACATTGAGCGTCATACTTTGGACATGTCCACATTGAGCGTCATACTGTGGACCTGTCCTCAGCGAGTGCCACAGCGTGGACATCGACGACGTGAGCCAGGTGGTGAAGACGCGCCAGAGCGTGTCGTGCGAGGTGCTGGGCGGGCCGGCCTCCAACACGTACGCGCTCTGCACGCTCGACGGCAGTCTGTTCTTCGTCAAGGACAACACGGTCCAATGGTGGGTGACCTCGTCGGCGGTGGATACGCCGCGGAATGTGCCGAGCTCTGTGGGCAGTGTTGAGTTGTGGAGTCCTGCAGGTCGTTTCAGTTTTCCTGTATCTATATTTATTGGGAAAAATGGCAACGCAGAACGTTCTGTGCCGTGATGCGATATTGGAGTTTCCGCAACCTTTATATTTTTCATAGACAATATTTCGACCAGACTACAACCATGTATGTATACGAGAAAAAAGCTAACCGGATTTAATACACTCGACGCAGACCGTCCGCCACACGAGTGACACAAATATATCAAATCTTTTATTTACAACATAATGTGTGACATGTGAGGCATCCTTCCTGATGATGCGGCGGAGCTGTCATGCTCCTATAGTTGTTAGCAATTAATCACCCTCAGGAAGGGCGATACACACCAAACCGTGCTTGTTGAGGGCGGGTAACGCTGATGATAGCTGTCGGGGGAACGGTCGCCACACGTTCTCCAGCCGTCGGTACACGCCTGGCTGGCGGCCCGGGGCCCGTCCCGCGCCCACTGCCACTGGTGTGTGCCCGCACAGGTGGACGTCGCTGCACCATCAGCTGTTTGGTCTGACGAAGCTGGACGTGACGTCGGACGGCAGCGACGAGCTGATCGTCTCCTCGTGGGACGGCCACACGTTCATCGTCAACCAGGTAACTGGCCGCGCGGTCACAGTAGCCCAGGTCTTCTGGCCAGGTCACATTGGCCAAGCAGGGTCCATTGCGCCCGGCGGAACCACGCACTCCACGGAAGAAGACGCTACGTAGTGCGCCGCCAAAATAACGGTTGTGGACATTCTTTTGTTATTCGATATTTTCCCACACTTTCGACTATTGAGCATGGATACGAAAAATAACCTAAATAACAACGAAAGTAACGCATAGTTCTTTTTGTTTCACAGATTTAAAATTATCAAATTTAGTCTTAGACATTTCTTAAGCCGATGGAAGTACGTGAAGCGTAAAATCCCATGTGTTGGAGACTGAAACAGTGTACTGAATGACTGCGAGGTTTTGCGTTTTGGACAAAGGGTGTCGCATTTATCAATGCGTGACGCAATTGACATAAATGGTAACAGGACAGAACATGCGTCATAAGTAGCAGGTTTGATGTGTCCACCCACTTGTCTTCACAAAACGACACCTCGGTCCATGGTAGTGCTAGAACTATTTGTTCCTGAGAGGATGTACAGAAAGGCAGCTAGGGAAAGGTTGTCTTTCTGTTAATACGGTCTCATACGGTCTCACCCAAAATGCCTTACAAAAATATTCGATCTGAGTTCCTGCTGGAGTGGCCTTATGAACCAGGGTTCAATTGCTAAGCAGAGCTTGTTGCATGAACCACGGTCCCACCACCCGATCCATGAATTCCAGTTTAACGACATAATTTTAGCCAAAAGTTTAGCGTGCCGTCAGTGCGCCAACACGGCCGCCCGATGTTCGTCCCCGGCCTTATCGGGCCAGCTGCTAACTGTCTCCTCACCCGGGGGTTAAGTGCGAACACGTTAAGCGAGTCGAACCCAGTGTTAACAGGACAGGGAAGACCAGTGCAGCCCAGCGCTCTAACCAACTGAGCTACCGAGGCGGCTGCATCGATATATCAACCGAGCTACTTACGAGCAATATCGTGTAAATATATGGTTTCACAACCTATAGTGCTCATTCTGCGAGACGTTTTTGCACTCTAAAATATGAATATAAAATAAAACGTTGACATTACTCGAGTGGTTACAACGTGGACTGCTCAAAATTAAGGGTGTTTTTAAAATAGTAACTTGAAAGTCACTTAGTGAGATTTTTCAGGATACCGACAGTCAACGGAAGCTAGATAATCTATCACTGTTTCCGTGATGTCCAGTTGTCGTTGGCGCGTTTCAGGAGGCGCAGTCGGTGCAGTTTCTGTTCGAGGAGCCGGTGACGGCGTTCGCGGCCGGCCAGTACGGCGTGAGCGGCGCCAACGTGCCGTGCATGGTGTACGCGACCGTCGGCAAGGTGGTGCTCTACCACAACGTGCGGCTGCCGGTGATGGTGACCGAGACTCTGACCGACACGGTGGCGCGTCGGCACGGCTGGCCGGGCGCCGAGCGGCTGACGCCGCGCCAGCTGCAGCGCCTCTACAGCTGGTGCCTGTACGGCTTCCCCAGCCGACCGGGCGGCGACGTCGCCGTCCGGGGACGTGACGCGCTGTGACACGACACGGCAGCGGGCAGACTGTGACGAACGTGGCGCGGCTCAGCAGACGTGTGACGAATGTGACGGGCGGGAAGTGGTGCAGCAGTGGGCGGGCGGTGACGAACGTGACGAGTGCGACATGGCGCGTGAGCTGGCGGGCGGTGACGAAAGCGACACGGTGCAGCAGGCGTGTGACGAACGTGACTCAGAGCAGCGGGTGTGGGACGCGCGGTCCCATGCGCCTCGGCTGAGGAGATGCGGCGCACGGTCTGAGGACGAGACGCAGCACAGCCTGGTTTCGCGGCGTGAGGCCGCGAGGCGGGGCGTCGGCAGTGGTGCGCCGCGGCGTGCGAGCGCTGACTGAGATGCGTCGGAGGGACGGGGTACGCTTACTCGATGACAAATGTCGGTACTGTGCGGGAACACAGCATAATCGTGTGCTTGAAGGGACGAAGAACCGGCCCAGACTGTGTGCCATACAGATATTGATTAGGACTAGCTGCTTGTGTGTCACTTGGGCGGCATGCTGTGATGCTATACATATGTTGATTATGGCTAGCTGTTTGTGTGCCACCTGGGTGACATCCTGCGATGCCATACAGATATTGATTAGGACTAGCTGCTTGTGTGCCACTTGGGCGACATCCTGTGATTCAGGATCCCGCCGTGAGCTAACGTTGCCGTACTCCCACTGCCCTATCGCTCAGGCACCCTCAATCGGTTCAGCTTTTCTGGGCGGAAAGCGTGCACTTGGTGCCCCTTACCCCGGAGTGTCCGACGTGTCCCCCGGCAATGAGATCGAGCGATACCTACTCGAGGTCGAATACATTAGAACAAAGCGAATGTGTCCAATTGGGGGCAGCCAGCCGAGAGGGTGGACAGCGAACGACGACCGGCGTTTGCCGTGAACTTGCCTGCGGCTGGACTGCTGCGCCATGATGTGTCTCAAGTATCCTTCGGTCTTGTGGGGTGTGCTCACATCAGCTGACGTTGACGTGAAAGAGTCACGACGACCTTAGGAAATTGAAATAATATAGAGTATCTCTGTATTTCCTTATCCATATTGTTTTTGCATCATTCTTTTTATTATCAACTTTCCTCCGGGTGGTCGACGGATTTAACGAAGGGTGCCGTCCAGGAATAATTCCCCCGGACGACACCAACAAGAACACGGCCGTCGCCATCCGGCGGTCTGGGCTTACAACACAACATTAGACACGACATCAATGCACGCAATACCAAAAGTCTCATCGCCGCGAACGGTGTGCTTCTTTTTTTGTCGAGGGAAGCGTCCCAGCCTTCGACATCATCACATACCATTCAACGAATTCTCTCCGCAAACGACAGTACCAATCAAATCCAGCAAAAACACCACACTCCGCAAAACGTCCGTCAATCCAAACACCAAGCATTCCAAAACAAACATCCTCAAGCGTCCGACATGTGGACAACGGACAAACAGTCAGTCCCAGTGACGCGCCGGCTCGCCGCTGATGGCCATGGACATCCCTGTATTTCCTTATCCATATTGTTTTTGCTTCATCTTCACCGTTTTCTACTTGCTTCAGGTTCTAGTGGTGCAGTATGCCGAAGCTGGTATGCAATCTACACAAATTGATGGCAGCACGAGTTGACATTCTTGTTCACATTCGACGTCCAACACGACTAATTGAGACGCCACGATTAGCACGCATAACGAGCATCAAGTTGCCAGGCGGCAACTCCAATCATCAGCACGTCGTATTCGCCAGTAAACATTACCTAAGTGCCCCGTATGCTGAAAAATATTAACAATCCGCTTGCATTGATCTTTCCCTGCCGCACCCAAACATCACGCTACCGCCAAAGCGCTAGTTCCACCTCGGGTTCTTTTACAACGAATTCAACCGCTACGCCGTATATCGTCGCCAACCCCGCACGCCGATTGGTCGCGGGCGGACTCGGCAAATGCCGTCGGTCGTGAGATTCAAGCCTACAACCCTGTGATCAAGAGTCCGACGCTCTACCGACTGAGCTACCGCGGCCCCAAAGCGCTGGTTCCCACCCAGTAGCCGGTCGTGGCGGTGAGGCGTCGGCTGGTCTGTCGTCCACACCCGTGTCGGCTGGCGGAGCGCCGCCGCAACGTCTACATCCGGATGACCGGGTGTCGGCGGTCCCCCACGGCCGAATTCCACGTGACGACGTCCAGGCCCATCTGCAGCACCTGCAATGTCGGCTCAGATCAGCGCTGTTGCCACCACTGCGCCCGGCAGGGGTGCTACCACTGCCATACAAGACGGCCTCGACTGAGGTCCGATCAGAGCGGGCACCACTGCCGCGCTCGGCGAAGCGGATGCCACGATCTAAAAAAAAACACGCACTCGCTACATACAGGATAAGCAAGCAATCGGGGACCCCCCTCTGCTGAGCCAGCGATAAATTATTCGCAGAATATGATGGAATATACCACTTACTGGAAACCGAATAGACATCCTTCCCAAAGGAGCATGGACATCGTGATTAGTGCGTGCATGTGAAGTTTGCATGCGTCGTCTCTAACTATCCAATTTACAACTATCATGCTTATGCTCATCACGACGGATCCGGGATTGTAATGACGAACATTCCACAACGCAATTCCAGGTGAAGGGATTACCTATGATGTGCCATGTCATAAAATACCAGTTTGTGGCATAGGTGCTTGTATAGTAATAGTTCATATTGGTATCCCTAAATTAGATATCTCAAAGCACGCACAGCTGGAACAGTGACATGTACGCAATTATCTCAAAACTGGACTTCACGCAATTTTCACTAGCATTATTTCCATGCCAATTTAGATTGTCATGGAAATAATACTAATAAAAGCATTATTTAGACAATTTAAATTCACAACACTGCCACGAGTTATCACTCGTGGCACGGCTGCGCGGACCGACCAGACAGACAGACAGTTTATTGAGGTCATCCACAATTGACTCGTGGCTATTATGACATCGCGTCAAATAGATAAAACAACACAGCACAGAAGGTTAAAAAGGTCAAAATCACAGAATAAAAAATAAAAAGCAAAATACAGCAAGTCGAGCAGTCAATCAGTCCGGCGCGGGCGGCACGTCAAACAAGTACTCCCGTGGGTGGCCACTGACCTTCCTGGTGTCGCTCGGTCGTATGACGGCATCGATGAGGACCCGCGACGCGTAGTACATGCTGGAGTCGCGGGTCAGCTGCACCAGCGGGCCGGGCCCGACCGGTCGGCCCGGCTTGGCTGGCGGCGCTGCGTGCGACGCTTCTGCCGCTCCAGTCTGGTCAGCGGAGCGCCGGCCCGGCAGAGGGAGACGGCGCCGGCGCGGCCATCTGCACCGGCGAGAACTTGGCGCGCGGCCAGGCAAAGTAGAGGCTCGGCTCAAACGACACGCCGCACTGGAACCAACCACAGGTGGTGGGTGGGCGTCACGTCGTGGTAGCTGAAACACCCGATTAGCTGAGACACTGGTGCTGGGGGCAGCATCGGAACTACCTAAACATAGCGCTGCAAAACCGCGACCGCAGAACTTCACATTGCTGTGCACCACCGACCACAGCACACAAACTACCACCCTATATCACGGTAAATCACCGACCACGCAATTCATTGCATTCCACACGCTCCATTGCACTATTCTCCCACATGTCAACTACCCAGTAACACCAATACACTAAATATGGCACTAATAATGCGCAACATGATCAACATTACGGTCCTTGCGCAAATAAACCCTAATAACCCGCCGACCACCGCCGCAAAAAAGGACAAGATCGCGGTTGATCAGCAACAGACGGCAAGAACGTGCCGACGTTACCATGGTCATGTGCTGGTCTCCGTGGCAGCCGGTCAGGTTGACGCTGATGCGGGGCACGCGTGTGGCGGCCAGCACAGTCGCCAGCCGAGCACGGCTCCTGAGCACCTCCGGGTCCTGACCATCGTCGGCTGCAGGCGATCACCGCCACGCGTCACAACGCGTCACACGGCGCCAACAGTCGGACGTCACACTTCGTCCACGTCCGTCACAACACAACGCATGCGCCACATCACACCTCACACGGTGCCACTCGTCAGACGTCACACTTTGTCCACATCACAGCTCACGTGACACCTCACACATCATCCACGTCACAACACAACACATGCGCCACATCACACAGTATCGTCGACACATCCAGACGGCACATCGGCATCAGACTCGTCCACATCACGGCACATGTGGCACAGGCACCATTCATCAGACGTCACTTCGCGGCGCAGCCCTCACTTGGTCCACGCCACATCACATGTGACACACCACACATCACATGGCATTATCCATCAGACAGCACTTTTCGTTCACATCGCAGCACACGTGGCACATCACATGGCGCCACTCATCAG
Source organism: Imbricaverruca yamaguchii (assembly GCA_034440575.1). Taxonomy (NCBI): domain Eukaryota; kingdom Metazoa; phylum Arthropoda; class Thecostraca; family Neoverrucidae; genus Imbricaverruca; species Imbricaverruca yamaguchii. The sequence goes on along the minus strand of JAOTOL010001466.1, from coordinate 1,080,948 downwards.
CAGACGCCACACTTCGTCCATGCCACTGCACGTGCGACACATCGCACGGTGTCATCCACCGGACGATACACCTCGTCCACGACGCCGCACATGTGACACATCACACATCACACGTGCACCGTCATCATCAAACGCGCACCTCATGCACATCACAGCGGAGGATGCGTGAGTTGTTGCGTGTGGGAGGCCACACGAGACAACTCATGCATCCCCATACTCCCACCACAGGCGGACCTCCGTAATAGTTAATCTTAACTGTTCATCTTATTGAGCCATTCATCACATATCTTATATTCACTGTCAATCTTACGTAACGATTTACCTCCTGACTCGACTAGAGTTTTTAGTTAGAGCTTATTACGCATTACGCAACAGCCCAACAGCCAGGGAAAACTCGCAACGAATTCCTCACAAACCACAAACGTAGAAAAGCAGCATGCTCATTGGGTGAACGTGCGGCTACAGGCATTGGTTAGTTATTTGGGCTTTAGGGCGCTTCGACCCTACAGGCCTTGGCTGCCAGACACATAGTCTTAGGGTAGCCAGCCTGATGAGCGCATACAGTCGCCTCAAGCCTGAGGAGTGCCAAGCCTGATAGCGCATACAGTCGCCTCCAAGCCTGATGAGCGCATACAGTCGCCTCCACAGCGAGAGCCGCCTCACCGGTGTCGGCCGGCGAGTTCTGCAGGAACAGCAGCGGCACTCGTCGCTGGTCGCACAGCTGCACCAGGTGCGCCATTTTGAGCGCGTCTCGTGACGTCACGGCCCCGTGGTTGGCCACCACTCCGACCAGCCGGCTGGGAGGACAGACCGGCCGGTTAGTCGCACAACACGCACGCGGCGGCGTGTTGTACAGGCGAGCGACGCTATATAACTCAACGGTCGACGTGTCATAAAACCAATAATCACCACCACCACCACTCGTGTCGCGCAGGCGAGGAGCGAGCGCTCACGGTGTCAGGCGGTCGGCGCCTGTGCTCACTCGCATCGCTCGGGACACTTCCCAATCCCGCGGCCCACCGGCCAAACAGTGTGGGCGGCGCCATTAGCCGTGATCGTGGATAAAGTGCGTCGTGAGTTACGCAATAAACAAAGTCTTGCCACGGCGGTATCACTCAATGCGTCTGAATTGGAACATGTTGGTACAAATCGACACCTAACGGTACAAATATTTGCATCTAATGTAAGCGCACCTATTTCCATCCTTATCTGGTCCATGGTCCACATCATATAAGTATATCAGTGAAGTACACACAGCATTACTTGCTTTCATTTCCATAGCTGTACAATTTTGCTGGAAACCAAGTATTCATCAAGTTATGCTTAATTGTACTGAAATGGAGCATGTGAAATTTGATGTTCATTTATGCCCTTGATGGAAAACTTCAAAGATCCGACTTCACACATGATGCCCAACTGAAACTGAATTTCGCTACCCTAGTGTCACACCACAAAGTGGTGAGGTGGTCATAAGCGCAGAGCACTCCTCCAAAATGATGCTGCTTTCACACAAAAGTGGCCAGACCACGACCGAGCACTGCAACGGCTCTGTAACATTATAATAGTTCAACAGTCTTGAAGCTCGGCCTCCACATCAGTTCAGTTCTTACGGTGATCTGTATCGCACAAGGCTGCGTCCCTCCCTCCACCCACGAGGTCCTCGATGCTATTACGGCATCCCCAGGGTAGTGCAGAGACAGGGAGCTTCTTCTCCCACACACAAGAGAAGACCGCGAAACTTGGCTGGTCCGACATGCACCAAACAAAGCCATTCAGCACCGCATCCGACACACCACAACGCACCCGTTCAGTTTTCCGAAGCCTGTGATCACGTGCTTGCCATAGGTCGGCTTGAACTCTCTGAACCTGCTGCCGTCCAGCAGCGCCCCCAGAACGAATCTGACCTCATCTCGGCTCAGAAGATCCTGTCCGGACAGCACTGAAACCGTACGTACCAATCTAGGCCATTTTGCGGAACGAGCTACATTTTGCACACACTGAACTCAATTTTATGGAACGAAATGACGGGAAAACAACTGTAATGGTCAACTTACAATGACAGTACTTATATTACGGACCACCGTCATGCGAAATAATTCACCAACAAATCGACATTCACGAGGTCTGCTAGCGCCGGCAATGCTAATACTGCCCCACGACGGTCTGCTGAAGACATGCTAAGTAAGCACTACTCACCGTCAAGTCCGGCAGGCGACAGCAGCGGCGGCTCGTGCGGACATTCGACGGTGGGCGGCAAGTTCAGAGAATCGATGACGTCGCGTGTCGTGCTGAACGCCTCCTCCTCGTTCGCGGCGAACATGTCGCAGCAGCCTGACACTGAGCAGTGGACAGTTGCGCCACCTGCGGAGACAATGCGGCCGGGGGCCGGCGTAGTTCAGTCGGTAGGAAGTGACCGTGAGATCGTGGGCTTGAATCACACAACCGGCGGGATTACCGAGTCCATCCGCGACAAACGGACGTGAGATGTTTGCGACGCTATACGACCCGGCAGTCAAACGAGTTGTAAAACAACCCGGTGGTACCACCAGGAGATAGTGCGGCCACTGTAACACCAAACAACGACCAGTGGCGACGCCTTCTGGAATAAGACCAAGGTATCTACAGCGCCTAAGACTGAGGTATCTAAGACTAAGGTATCCACAGACAGTGGCATTGCATTCAGGGACAAGCCGATCATTTCACCACCAAGGGTGCGACATAACATGCACCAAGCGGCGGACGTTAGTCTGAGACTTAAGCAAGCCGAATGGTTCACTTGAACGTGTGAGTGGGCATTACTCGCTATTCAGATGCATCGAATGTAGACGAGCAATACTTCAAACACATTCAGATATACGACATGATGCAATCTGGACGACGGCACAGGACGGCTAATAATGGAAGAGCATGCACAAAGTTGGCTAAAATAAACTATTCCCCAAGTCCGGAACGGACAGGAATTGATCTCGACGGCCTTGTGGGACTAACACACGGTCGCACAACCACACATTTCCTCATGTCAACCAGCACTGGCGCGCGCCAACCGGCGACCACTGACCGAGCTCCTCCTCGGTGACCTGCTCGCCGAGAGCGGCCCGCACCAGCGGTGGTCCGCCCAGGAACATAGTGCCGATCTTGTCCACCATGACCGCCTCGTCGGACATGGTCGGCGTGTACGCACCTGCGGCACGTTCAGCGGGGCCATGTTGAGCTCGACAGTGCATCTCATCTGAATGCGTCACGACTGGGATGGATACGACCCAGCCAAGTGATACAGTAGCAGCTAGTAAGTTCAAACGAAGTGTTGCAGCTGCCGTTTCGGTCGGCCTCCGGCACCAACAAGGTCGACACGACTACGGCGCTTCAGGACGACCATTGACAGTGCAGCTACCGCGACCGTCAACGAAACAGGTCATTAGACTAACGCAGATAGAACATGACAGGCGCAGATGGACACAACTGAGAAACGGGACAGCGGAGCGTTTAGCACGACTTGAATCAGACACCAGGCGTCTTCTCAGTGTGGCTGAAGGCGCTCGTTTGCCGAAACACAACACGGCTCAGCAACAGCTGGGGTGTGACGTGGCGGTGGCCGGCGCCAGCTGGCAGCTACCTCCGGCGGTGCAGCTGCCGCAGACGACGGCGATCTGCGCCACACCGTCGGCGGACAGCACCGCCTGGTTGCGGAAGCAGCGGCCGCCGTGCTGCTTGTCGGGGAACAGCTCGCTCTGCAGCGGCAGGAAGCCGCCGCCGCTGTCCACCAGGTAGACGGTGGGCAGACGGGCTGCCGCCGAGATCTGACGGCCGGGTCAGGACAGGCGGTCACCACCCAACCCTTACGGCCGACTGTGAGGCACCGAGCCCACGACTGTGCTATCGCCTCAAGTCAGAGTCCATGTTTCCACTGCTGATCACCCTCGCTCGTGTCAGTGAGCCATCGCAGCAGCAGACTGTGTAACAAACATGAATGAACCAGCACACACGGCGCCCATACGAGTACTGGACGAGCGAAATCAAGTGCTAAAGGCGCAGTGCGATGAAATCTCCCTTGTCTTTCAGTCATAGGAGTATCGCCTTGAGTGTTTATACGGGCCACGTACAATAAAGCATGTATGCGGAGCAAATAATTTCGGATTCGATACGTCTGCCCAAAGGTATTCCTTGACTACCGAGGATCGCTGGCGAGTGCCGGTTGAGATGCGAGGTGCACGGTATGCTGTCCATACGCAGGAATGCCGCCGCAAATCGATGTCTTTCAACACAGACTGAGATAATTTCTGGAGAAATATTGCAATGGAATTGTGAAACAAATAAAAAAACGGCGGATCTGGCTTAGGGTGAAAACTAGGTTGATTGATGTATCATTTGGGCCAAATGGGTTCATCGACTGTGTCGGCCATACGGCACCCAGGAAAACTAAATCACTACTGAACTGATGTGTCAGAGGTGAAAATCCTTTTGAAAGTTGCACACCAGCAGAAATGCTGCTGTGGACCTTTATTTCAATACAATAAAAGGGCTACGTGAACAATATTGGTATAAAGTATCAAAACCTCGAAATTAAAAGGGCCCAACTCATGGAGTTCAAAATTAGGATGCGGAACACTGCAACGAAAAAGGTGTCACCTTTTCAAAGGTATGGCTGGGCCGCTCAGAAGACATTTTGTACCATATAGTTGGGAGTAGAATCATTTGGGCTTCGCCCTTGCTCGTGATGCCATCGGACCAGTATAACCAACCGGTGCTGGGACTATGTGTTCAGCCAGCACACTGTGAGCAGCTCACCTGTTGTGCCCGTAGCGACTTGGTGACAGTGATGGGGAAGTAGGTGCCGCCCTTGACAGTACCGTCGCTGGCGTTGATCACACAATAGCGACCCTTCACCTTGGCGATCACTGCAACACACAACAGGTGTGATGTAGAAGGTACCTGCAACCGTGGCACGCGTACGCTCGATCGCGTAGTGCGAACACAACTGTTTCCAGCCCATCAACACCAATAACTACATGAGACACTGACAATCAAATTGAGTTTATTTCATACAGGTCTTGCTAATGGACTAATATTGTCGTCCAAAACTGGCCTAATGGATACCAAGTACTGGACCCATATACTAGTCAGTGAAAAAACACTGGGTCTTCCACCATATATATCGATGCTGGAGCCATACCACAGACGGCACCCCCATAGGGCACGTCGCCGTACTCCATGGCAAGGCCAGCCAATGGAGCCAGGTCCAGCAGCTGGGTGCCAGAGTCCACCAGATGGGCGATCCTGTCCCACACCAGCATCTTCTTCTTCACCTGGGTGTGCCTCTGTCGAGCCTTCTCCCCACCTGGGGAGCCATTAAATGGTTGTCACACTCAAAAACAAAACAAAACATAAACAAATGGACATACTGTCAGATTCAGCTATCATAATCAGCCACCTTCACTTGCACACCCACTTACTAGCCAGGGTGCATCCTGGCTAGACTAAAGACTATATTAAAAGTCTCACCTACAGACTCAAATGATGATGAATGGAGGGGAAATTGGCTCTTCTTTCTTTGGTGATGAGGACATATTGTAATTTTCTTGAGACATGTCAGTTAAACCAACAAATTACTTAACTTTCCTGCAAAGATCTGGAGAAGTTGATACCTCCTCCAGCTAGTGTAACCAAATTCACTCAGTTAGGCATCCTATTCAAACACAAAATATTCTTGGATAATTTATAATAATCAGTGGGAAAATGCTACACTCAATTTTCACTTTGCTGACTATATTCCCCAGGATGTGCAAGCTATCTGAATTTAAAATTGCACATATATCCTTGCTCTGACATTTAAAATCATGAATTTGAACACATTCACCCACCTCAAAGTGAAAAATTTCAAATAGGTCCCTAAGCCTACCACATATGTAAGGTACTTTGTGGCTCTTCAACATAAACATAGTGTTATTTCAGTCCATAATTTGGTAGAAATAAATGGAAGCCACAATACTTGAAAACATGTTCTATTTGCTTCATTTTTTGGCAATGTATTCATAACCAATAAGTTTGAATCATTCTGCTACAGGGCTGTCATATTTTACCACCAAACCTGTTTTACTGGCTTTTACCACTGGCAAAAACCAACATGTCAAAACACTGTTTTCATCAGTTGTTATCAGTAAGGGTTCTGCAAATACCACACTTAATAATTTTTAAGATACATCAAGCAATCTGTTTGAATGTCTAGTACTGTCGCAAATCCTACATGTATATAAATATAGGTACAAAAAAATGTAGGATGTAACTGTCCAGGAATATGTAAACATAGTGGTAATTGTGCATGCTTCACTCAGTTTTGTGATTTTACCAGTTCAAAAAACTCTTTATACTGACAAAACTGGCTGTCATAACAACAACTAGTCTTTCCCAGTAAAAATTCAAACATTGTTTTGCTATGCTAAGCATGTTGTGTAAAGTATATTCCATGGCAGAGACTGGATTCAGCACCTTCCTTTTGGATGTGAAACTGATGAGATTGACTATGGTAGCACAATGAGGCATGATTGGAGGAGTTCAGAATTGTTCAGGAGTTTGATATGCAATATCAGGTGAATGGTGCTAGATAGGCTGGGATATATGGTTCCCTTGGAACTTCAGATAATTGATTGATTGGGGTGTGACCATGTACTTTTCCAGGATCTTTTCTTGATAGGCTTAACCCAGATGGGCTTCTGTGGCTCTTATTAGGCCCTAGCACTTTATGACTTTACAACCTTATGATTTTGCCAAGAAGAGGTATTAACACCTCTCAAAATATGTCAGAACTTTGCAAGATAGAAATACCCCATCTGCCAACCAGAAGGGTACATTCCCATGCTCTCCATCACTATTTGTCCAGTTTTCATGGACTCTTGGAAGCCTAGAAATTGTGCCCATGAACTTTTCTATCTTCATACACAAAGAAAAGGTAGAACTATGTGGATCAGACCTTCATATTTCAATTTTGGTAGAGACAGGTCCACCATTTATGAATACCATCATCTTTTTCACTATTTATGTGCTGAACATGATATGAGACATCCAGGGGAAGATGTTCAGGATACAGAATGCCTTCAGATACCCCTTCCCCTACTTGAAGATTACTTGATTTTCTCTCAATGGTTGGTGCACCATGAGCACTGCTCAGTGCAACCCCACCTGTACAATGATGCCACTCAAGATGAATGTCTAAATAAAAATGAATTGTTCTGCCCATGGTTCATAGATATGTCTATCCAAGTAGGGACTTACTATGAAGTTGCCTGTGTACCCACCTGCCTAAGTACCTGCAATGAATACAATTAATATGGTGTGAACAATTATGACCAGACCTTTATCATTTGTTTTGAGATTCATAATTTAAGAAGGGCTATATTTCAGATAGGGAGAATAATAACTACAATAAACTGGCATTGCATGCCATATCACATTATAGGTCATCCCTTTACCTGAAATCACATTGCAATATGTTCATGTAACACCATTCCTTATTGAGGGCCTGCATATGCTATTTACAAACAAAATACTGTTAGAAAAGGAACATAACTATTTCATATCAAGGAACAGGATGATGGTACTTCTTTGAGAAGGATGTTGATCGAGTGTTCAGAAAGTGGTATATTCCACCCCATTTCATGAATAATTTACAACTGTCTTACCTCCATTTGCCAAAACAGACATTATTTTTTCCAGATGTGCAATTGACTTCAATCCAGTCTCAGTGGCATGATGATAAGACTCATGACTGCAGTCAACATTTATTTTAAGCACAGGAAAGCTTCCTTCCACATTGCTGACAGACAACAGTGTCCTTGAAGCAATCGTAATGAAATTTGGAATCACACACTTTCTTCGAGTAAGGCTACCTATCCAGATGCTGGACACCATGATTATGATGGCCAGGTGTGAAATATCCTCTCCTAATTTGTTAACTAGCTGAAAACCTGAAAATACGCATGCCGCTCCTAATACACCCTAATACATAGGTACTTCGGCGATACAATTCAGCACACAAATCGAAAGACTGATAGAAAAATGAACGTGATCAAAAACGGTCATCGTTGTAAACAGTGCCAAAAGATTATGATGATTACGCAGAAGTAGCCAATCATGCTTTGCTGTCAACAACGAACATAATCATTGGCCTATCAGCTGTTCACCATTGCCAATAAGAGCAGCTAGCGAACATATTCTAGTTTGGATACCATTAATGCGCGACAGTTACAAAATTGTCGGCCATCCCTAAGATATATTTGACTCCACTTTAGGCGTCTATACTTTATGTAAAGGGCCTTGCTTTAGTGTTTTTATACTTTAAGCATCTGGCCCGTGCTGGAGGGTCGGGCGCGACCCCCTGCATTGGTTGTTCTTTTTCGCATGTCCTACACTATATCTGATTTTTACTGTGAAAATGGCTGCTTCTTTGACCCGAGTTTCCATGCGTAGTATGCCAAGAATTTCAATCCTTACAAAATGCGTGAACTACCATGGAATGCTTCCAAAAGAGCTGGTCCGCCATCCCTTGCGATTCTTCCGCACGTCAGTTGTTCATAATGGTAAGTTAATCTAAGCATGAACTTGTAGGTAGGTAATTTAAGTGAGTCACGATTAAAGTGTGCCATTTCGAGTAGGTGTATGACAGCATAGGAACATTTTTGGTATTGTTGCAGTTTAATGTGACCACAAGATACGTTTTACACATATATTATCTCCATGAAGCAAGCAAAGGGATTATGTTTTGTTAAGTTAGGTCAGGTTTGGAAAAATGAGTGGTCATGTGTCAAGCACATTCATAAACATTCCATTTACATGAAGACATAAAGACATAAAAGATCAGTGCAACTATGAGCCACAAGGGTCCTTCTTGGTGGCACTCTGGACACTGAACCAGTTGCCCACCAAATCTGTCAATCAGCCCTCCCTAGAATACTGAAAAGCAAGCCCTCCATTCTTATAATGATTATCTATGCTGTTTCTAAAGATGTTCTATGTGCTGCTACCGACAATGGTTTCTGGCAGCTGGTTCAGTGTTCTATTACCCTGTTATAGAACAGGGTTCATGTTGTATCTGATCATGTACAAAAACACCTGTTTGTATTGTTGTGTGCTGCAACACCTGATGTTATTGCTACAGTTGCTGGTATCCCCATCAAGATGCCCTCACTCTCACCCACCATGACTGAGGGCACCATACTAAAATGGCTGAAGCAGGAGGGTGAAACAGTGCAGCCAGGAGATGTTGTCTGTGACATACAGACTGATAAGACAGTTGTCTCATTGGAAGTTGAAGAAGAAGGCATTCTTGCAAAGATTATGGTAAGTATTGGGTGGCTTTCATGCATTCATATTCCTTGACTCCAGATGGTAATCTATGTCATGCTTGACTCAGTAGCTGATTCTGCTTTATTGTTAAAGCAAACCATTTTGCCCTGATGCTTTGTATGGAATGGTTCACCACCAGGTGCTATCATGACTCCCTTCTACCTTTGGCTGGTCCATAGTGATATGCATTTGTACTAACTAGGTCTGGACTACCGATTTTCACTAGTATCCAAGTTAATTCACACTGTGGAACTAGCATTTCTGGATTTCCATTTCAGATGCCTGAGAACAGCAAGCCTATTACTGTAGGTCACCTGATTGCTCTGATGGTGGACCCGGGAGAGGACTGGACATCTGTGGAGGTCCCACCTGATGATGCAGGTGGGCAGAGAGACTCAGCTGTTGGTGGCACCTACATGGGCACCAGCTTCGGCTTGTGATGTGTGTGACAAGCACACAGACCCTAGCTGTGCTCAATTTCTCTTCCAATCCCATTGTCCATTCGCTGTCAAGATCCCTGCTTATGTTCTCCATCAAACTCTGTAACAACAACCACTCCAGCCCCTAAGCCAAAATAACAAACCAACAACCACTCCAGTGTCACGAGCAGGTAGGCCAGGTTCCTCTGGACTGTCGTTCGCTCGGTTTTGTCGGGATAGTCGCGCCCCCTTGGCCGTCCCCCGGGGTTGACGGCGTCCTGGAGGCTGACCTCCTGAGTTGCACGGTGCAGGTCGTGATGGAGACCAGCACTCCTCTTCAGATCCGACATCCTGTATTGAAACAGCAGCAGTGTATTTTTGTCCCCGTCGTTGCAGCCGTGACCTTACACTGCAGCTGTATGGTGAACCCATTCAGTTACACCCTGTATTTAAGTTTTGGGGAATGCATTTGGACAGCTGACTGCTCTACCGGGACCATCTAAGAATTATCCGTGATAAATGTATTACATCACTGAACATTTTCAAATGCATCTCACGAACATCTTACGGAAGTGACAGACAAACACTGCTACTCCTTTATCGATCTCTCATTCGCTCCAAACTAAATTATGATTGCTTTGTTTATATGGTGCCTGTGAATCCGGAAAACGTGTTCTTGATACCGTTCATCATGCATCTCTTAGGATTGTGACTGGAGCATTTCGGACTTCGCCAATCGCGAGCTTGTTGGCTCACATCAATGAACCACCACTTTCCCTCAGGAGACAGATGCTGGAGATGCGCTACGCGTATAAACTGCGGAGTTTCCCCACAGCATCCAGCTTATCAAACGTTGTTCTCCCGTCGCATCCTATCAATCTTTGTACATGGTGGCGCCCGTATGTATGTGCACCAGAATTCAAAACCTTTTTTCCGAAAGTAAATTGGAGGTGCTCAAGGTGAAACGCGCCCCGCAGACTTCCATATCCCCATGGCAACTTGTGTCACTAAGCCATAGAATAGACCTTGCATCGGCTGACATTCGCAAAGGGGATATTCTACCGGACGAATTTCGCACGCGTGTTTTGGAGCACATATCGATATTTTATAATAGCTATGCAAAAACTTTTACTGATGGATCAAAGACCGACGCCGGTGTTGGAAGTGCCTTTGTAGGCGATACAGCCACCAGGTCGTTTACACTACTGAAGCATGCGTCTGTGTACACATCTGAGCTGGTGGCAATTGACAAAGCACTGGCGTTTATAGAGGTTGGGGATGTAGAAAATCATGTAATTCTTATCCGACTCATTGAGCAGCCTTTTGGCACTGAAGAGTTTTAATCCAACAGACGCAGTAGTAGACTGCGTACATGACAACAGTACATGACATCCTCCGTCGCTTGACTTTATTAGATCAGGCCGGAAAAGCTGTGTACTTCTGCTGGATTCGAAGCCACATAGGTATCGCAAGAAATGAGCAAGCGGACAGCACTGCTAGGCGAGCAGCACAGGCTCCCTTGCGCAGATCATTTTCAATCTCTGCCGGATATTTCTACTCAGGGATCCCTGCTTTTCTGGCAAGCAAGTGGCAGACGATTTGGGACGAGCTTGGTTCCAACAAGTTTAGACTAATAAAGCCATCCCTTGGCCAGTGGCTCTCGTGCTCGCGCAGATCAAGGCGAGACGACGTGACGCTTTGTCGTTTACGTATAGGGCATACGTACGCCACCCATGTTCACTTACTCACTGGGGAGAATGAACCATTGTGCCCGAGATGTGGTGCAGTAATGACAGTTAGCCACGTTCTGATTTCCTGCCCGAGGCTTGGGCTGGAGCGTAGACGTCATTTTGGGAGTGATCAGGCCCACTCCCTTCTAGCAGTTTTAGGTGACAAATCACCGGTCGTGCAGTCTGGAAGACTCTTCAGCTTCTTATCTGATGTAAAGTTGTGTGCTATTTACCCGGGTCGTTAACATCAAAATGCACCAGGAAAGAGAATACTTGTAGTACAGGGGACATCCTATAGCGACGGCTGGAACAACTAACTGTTATGGGCGCTAAATGACCTCGTAGTCGGCGCGCCCTTAACCCCAAATAATCAATCAAGCACCGACACGCGGCAAACGGCAGGAGATACACGGCGTCGCTCCCATACTCCTAACCTCGTCAGCCACGCACGGGCCCACGCAGACAAAAAATCGGTTGAGGTCATCAGCTGTCGTATCGGGAAGCTTACGAATGGCCTGCTTGCCGCCGACACATGACCTAACATAGCGCCGCATTGACCTCCGCCCATCCTCACGGATTCGCCGCCCAACGTCGTTCCGGCTATCACACCTAATCGCCGATCATACAGCTCGCCGATCGTACCAAAGCGTGATCATTTAGCGTCCGTTGATGGATGATGAGCCTCCATTTGTGCACAATGGTAATCTATTTCATTTGCAGAAATATGATTTGAGGCTATTTACTAATCAAGATAAAGGATTGGTCACTGCTGATTCCTGAGGATGCATTAATACGAAAGAAAATTTAAGAGACATGGCGCAATATGTTCGACAATGTGGCTGCCACGCCCATCAACCACCATAACTGACATCCTATTCTAGCATGTCTAACACAGCTGTTGGCGAGAGGTTGAATCGGAGGCGGGCGGGAATATGTGGCAGGTGCGTTCTGTCAAATTGATTGCGAGCGTGCATTTGGTGGCAACCTCCAAGACCTTCAACGACAGCTTCGTAAGGTGCCGTGCTAAATCTGAAACTATTTGGTCCAGAAGTAAAACTGTGACGGCAATGTAGACTGCCCTTCCGAATTGAATGGACGACATCCTTGTTTGCACGGGGCTGGGTGTCGGCGGGTTGACCGGCAGGCCAGTGGCATCTTGGAATAGATCTGTTTGCCAACGTCAGCATTTATTAGCTCTTCCGTTTTCTGTTCTGTTCTGTTGCTTTATTTTCACCATGAAATATTTATGCTAGGAATAGATATGTACCCCTAGTGGGATATTATATATTAATAAGTCAAACCAACTGAAGATATTTAGTTTTCCTGAAGCTTGAACATCAGCGGCGAAGTATTTCAAGTAGGTCAGCGATCGCAATGGATTCGAAAGGCGCGCAATATGATGGAGCGTCTGCTCAATAGTTGGCTGCTATTTGGTAAAGCATGTGACGTGCCATCGGCGGCGTAAAGTATGTGCTCACATAAATCCAAGGTCGTGTCTGTGAGTATGTTTCGTTATCCCCATTCTAACTGGTTTTGAAAGCGCTACTAAGTCTAGCTTTTCTAAGATTATCATTTAGAACCTGTTCCCAATGGGGTTGACGCACCCTAAAACCCCAATAATCATCATCAGCATTTAGAACCTGTTAAGGAAGTATTGTTTCGTATTGATATGATGCGCCACTTACCGCGGATTTCCTTCCAGCTTCTGGCGGCATAACCACTGAAGCGCCACCTCAGCCGAAGACGGAAGCGCCCTTCCGAAGCTCGGAGGGGCGCCTTGCTGTGTCCATCCCAACGTAAGCTGGGAGTCAGTACATGTATGATGTGCACTTTATCGGCCTGTGCCGTGCCGGTCGGCAAGTCCCACGTCGCTAAGGTGAAAGGAGGGAGAGTCGTACGACCCATTTGTATTTACAAAAACTAGGTGTCACGCAAAGGTGGCACTGAATGGGCGATACTTGGTAAATGTATTACTATTAATTCATGTGTGCCATGTTTATGTGTTACCATTGGACTCCACATTGCCCTATGGAATGTCAGTGGTCGGTTATCCTAGCGATACTCCAATTAACATCCCAGTGACAATTTACACGTGAAATTGGACTGTATTTTGCTAAAAGGACTGGTGCCACTGGTCAGAAGTGATTTCATAAGGTGATCTGTCTTATGCATATTCTTTCATTCGTGATAAATTTTACCTGAACTACGGCGATAACAAAACGGATGTTAAAAAGCACCAACGTCAGCGACATTGGGGAGGGGCGGCTGGACCCAGCGGGTCCCGACCCAGCAGCCGGTCAGCGGAGGCGGCCGGAGGGACCTTGAAAAATGGAGACCCCAAAAATGTTGTGGAGCATGCCGGCAGCTATTGAATAATGTAGATAAAGGTCGACTCTCACCCAATAGTAAGGTTTAGTTCATCTGTCAGCTGACATAAGCCTTGTGTGCACCCTGCACGGTGTCGACTTTTGCAGAGGTTCTGGACACTGCGAGGGTGTGACACGTGGCATGTGCGGGGGGGGATGGCCGAGTGGTTAAGGTGTTGATCTCTGGGTATCGAAGGTCCCGGGTTCAACACTCGCCACACTCGGGACATTTCCCAGTCCTGCCGCCTACCGGCGAAACAGTGTGGGCGGCGCCATGAGCCGTGCATCGTGTATAAACTGCATCAAGAACCACCTGATGAAAACATGAGCGCTGTGTGACCAATGCAGTTGTTGCGGCCTGAAACCATAACAACCAACACCTGGTGACCGTGCGCGCGGCGTGTGCTCAGGACGGTGGGGCCGGCGGTGCGCGCCCTGCTGGAGCTGTACGGTGTCGACTGGACGCTGATCACCGCCACCGGACCGCACGGCAAGCTGGTCAAGGGCGACGTGCTCGGCTACGTCATTGCCAACCGCCTGACGCCCCTGGCGCCCCAGACGGGTGAGGCGAGGTCTCACCTGCCGGGTCACAAATGGCGGACAGTCGTCCGCTGTCGCAGGAGGTGCGGCGCCGAGTGCAGTTGTAGGGTTGTTGGTTGTAGTGCAGTTGTAGGGTTGTTAGCAGTCAGAGACACAACTGGGTACGGAAGCCATTGGGTGTAATCTGGAGCTGCATCTTGTTCTGGTAGCCGTCAAGTGAAGAGGTGCAGTCCGAAGCCACAGCTGGGTGAGGAGGTTGTCTATGGCGAATGATCAAATCTCGTCGAGGTGCCCTAACCCCCAACCCCAGAGGTTGTCTACTCCTGAAAAATGGGCCAGTTTGGTGCTGACACTATGATGATGCTGATGAAATGCTACGACTGGGCCGACGAACTGGTGTGACTGGTGGAGAACATCGATGGGTGCTGGTAGGAAACTACGGTGTACTTTAGAGGTACCGGGTCGACCACACAAAATGCTAGTCATGGCTTAGCAGAGCACAGTTAGAGCTATCCCTGCTGTGTGTGTATTCTTTGTTTTGCAGCGATGTGTTTGTAATGACGTTGTGGAAGCCACTCACTCATTCTCTGACTCACTTCCTCACAACGCACCCACCCTCTATGCTGATGCCGACAATTGTTCCTTGGACAGTACCGACTCCCGCTTTGGCGGGCCTGCGAACTGCACCTGCAGCTGCCCAGCCATCGACAGCAGCTGCCCAGAGTCCGGCCGCTGCAGCTGCCCTGCCGGCCGCCGAAGCTGCCCGGCCGGTCCTCGCAGCAGACCAGGACTACATCGATATACCGCTCTCCGGCATGCGCAAGACCATCGCTAAGCGGCTCACACAATCCAAGGTAGTTTTCGTGCGCCCACAACGTACCTCTTATCAGAGGCCGTACAGCTGGTGTCTAGGCTCGCTCAGTTCGGCGTCGGGATTAAAGTACGAAAGCGTATATCTGGATAATTTGTGATGGACAAAGAAAATGTAAGCCCATTCAGCACAGCTTGTCGCCACGAAATGTGCATGTGTATGGTTTTGGTGGATGTATTCGTCAGGATATGTTACCTCAGTTTGAAATCATGCTTGCATCCTTGCATCGGCGACTAAAATCGCGAATCTGGACACACTGCCGTACAGTCACCAAAACATTTCCCACCGACACACTGCCGTACAGCCACAAAAACATCTCCCACCGACACAATGCCGTACAGCCACCAAAAATATCTCCACCGACACAATGCCGTACAGCCACCAAAATATCTCCTGCCGACACACTGCCGTAGAGAAGTCCAGCACATCAGCCGATTCGAATGTTCGCCGCACATCCGACTCGCGCCGGCAGCCTTGGGCGGACCGTGTGGACACGTGACATCGGTATCCAGCGGGTAGCAGACACCGCCTGACAGGGCCTGCGTCCAGCTCAGTATACTCTAAACCAAGCTGCACAATGCGACTGTGGCCTACAGTGGACACAGCCGTCGACATCACGCGTGGCGCGTCTTCTCAGACGGAGATCCCACACGCGTACATCCAGTCGGAGGCGCCCGTCGACCGCCTGCTCGCCGTGCGCAAGCAGCTGAAGGCGGAAGGTGTGAAGACCTCGCTGAACGACTACATCATCAAGGCGGTGTCTCTGTGTCTGCGGCTGCACCCAGAGGTCAACTGTGTGTGGAATGGTGACCAGGTTAGTGTGGAGTGCGTTTGACGGCGGCCAAGTCAGTTGAGGACCAACTATGTGTGAAATGGTGATGGGCTAAGTAGATGACCGAATGTGTGAGAGTGAGGCGATGTCAGTCGACGGCAGACCTGCTGGGCAGTGAGTCAGTCAGGACTCGGGGGTCATCTACGACTGCACTCACGTCAGCTTGACCAACTTTGTATTGGTGAATAGGGTAGCTTATTCTGATTCCAGCAGTGGGCAGGTCAGACAAATTAGACGAGATGGAACGTACACGCCTTGATCTGAATAGGGAAATTTACCGCTGGACGAATGGAAAGCATGTGGCGAGTGGTCCGAAAGTTGGTTGGAAGCACTGTGTTATCTTCATGCTAACCACAGTGAGCTGAGTTTTGCGAGTCAACCGGCTTTGTAATGCTAGATAGCCTATTTTTGGTTATGCTTTTTGGCGAACATTAACGTTGCGTCCGCGGTGAGAGATCATCGGGAAAGTAAATGCGGTATCATTGTTACCTCCGTTTGGTGAACTAACGATTTATGGCTTCAGTGTGCTTCGGCCATTTAGCACGAAGTGGCGAACTGGGAGATGTCTATTATTTATATTGAACACAAAATGTTTGGTCTATTATTTGTCATTCAAGTTGTGCATTGAAGCATCTGTTGAAAAGCTGGAGCGAGTTGGCGACGGTACTGGAGATAACTCACAGGTCCTCTGTTCAGCAGTGGAAGCGAGTACTATGTGTAATGTGCTGGGCTATGTGTAACCCGTGAGTCTCTGGCTGACAGCCGGACCGTGACTATGTGTCACTGGTCTATGTGTAACCCGTGAGTCTCTGGCTGGTAGCCGGACCGTGATTGTGTGCCACTTGTCTATGTGTAACCCGTGAGTCTGGCTGGCAGCCGGACCGTGACTATGTGTCACTGGTCTATGTGTAACCCGTGAGTCTCTGGCTGGTAGCCGGACCGTGACTATGTGTCACTGGTCTATGTGTAACCTGTGAGTCTCTGGCTGGTAGCCGGACCGTGACTGTGTGTCACCGGTCTATGTGTAACCCGTGAGTCTGGCTGGCAGTTGGACCATGACTATGTGTCACTGGTCTGTGTAACCCGTGAGTCTCTGGCTGGTAGCCGGACCGTGACTGTGTGTCACTGGTCTATACCTGACCCGCAAGCCCTGCTCTGGCAGCTGGAGCGGGCCGCCGATGTGGATATATCTGTGGCGGTGGCGACGGACGCCGGCCTGATCACACCCATCGTCCGGTCGGCCTCCGACCTGTCCGTGGCAGACATCAACAGTGCCGTGCAAGATCTGGCGGGCCGCGCGCGCGACGGAAAACTCAAACCGCATGAGTTCATTGGCGGCACCTTCACGTGAGTCTGGGTCGGAGAGGGCGCGAGGCAGGGATTCGCCCGACGGAAATGGGAGGTGATGGCTTCTGTTAAAATGGTTGGATGTGCCGTGAAAACCCAGATTGATGCGTTGCATGATTTCAGATTATTGCTAATCTGATTGGCTATTAGTAATGCTGGAGTACATAGAACACGCAATAAGTTTACTGTCCGTGGACGAAGTCGAATAATGCCAAACTGCGTGGTTCTTTGTCTCGTGAGCAGCCTCAGCGCGCAAGTGTCTAACTCTTTCCACCGTCCTGTTCTCTTTAATCGCTGTCAGTTTGGTCTTCTGATTTTGTGTTCATGAGGACCATGACTTCATTTTTTACTCCTTTGTGGTATTACCAGCTACTTTTCAAAGTTGCAAGCTTTCTGAATCTGTGAATGAACAGTTTGTGGGTTAGTACTTAAAATGATCTAGCTGTTGGGTTCTGACATCTCTGTTAAAATCTGTACATCTGAACATCTCGATCGAGAGGGTGCCTCATGAAATGGCCGATATCCGATGATGGCATGGTGTATGCACAATTATTTTCAAATCGTGTGCACTAGGTTTTGTCTTTTGAAGTAGGCGCAACGCTTAGCTTCCCTCCTCCTCCCTCCTCCCCGGTCCCACCTGCAGCGTCTGAGCCAGGGGCGGCACGTTCAGACGAAGCAGCTGGTCGTGTGGCGCATGCTCTACTGAGTGGTGGACAGAGGGCGGGACATCACCCTGCAGTGGTGCCGGGTCACGCGGGGCTGGACGGAAACGGGTCGACGGACCACTTGGGCAATGAGGAGGTGGCGAAAGTAGATCAGATTGCCGTGCCCTTGGGACTCTCCAGCGTCCGCGCGGTCATCAAGGCCCAGACAAAACATTGGTCTTTCGCGCGGGCAGAAACTCACTTCCACCTGTAGGCGACCGCGGGTCATGATCTACTCACCCGTTGGGTGCAGGCGACCCTTTCCCAGCTCAGGGAGCGGTGCTCAACATTCACACGATGAACGCTACACCGGGTCGGACTAGCCGAGGACCCACACTGCCTCCAGTGTGGCCAGCCAGAGGCGTCCGAACGTTTAGCACACCGTCCGGCATATGCTGAGGAGAGGCGGCCCTCTCCCCACCATTAATTATGTCCTGGAGGACGAAGCAACCAATATTTACAACTACTTTCAGCAGGAGGGTTGCATCGACCCTAGGGACGGTGCGGCCATGGCTGGCGGCTCGGGGGCTGTCAGCGTGACCTGAAGGCGAACAAGAAGACTGATCTTGAGCCTCCCACTTGACCCGCCACCCATGGTTTTAGCTCTAGGCTAGTATCTTCAGATATAATGCCTCGTCTAGATAATGGTGTATATAGAGACTGAAAGTGTACTTGTTCATTAATTTATTTCACGATACACGCCCTCCACGTACATTAGCTATTATGGACAGTCCGGGTCTGGGTTGTACCTCAGTGGCTGAGGCACGTATGGTACTAGTGCTCTGCTCCATCCATCCTTCCCTGTATTTGTTTGTTTGTTTAGTGCAGCACGCATGGTGCGTCGCATGTAAATATATTACCTCTAAACTGATCGATGTTTGCCGCCACCCCCTTGCATTGATCAGCGTGGTACACTGCCACTGATGATTGATCCGAATTTTGGCCAATACTACCCCCGTTCGTGAGATCGGTATCATTAACGCACATCACGTAGGTAGTGGCGCCTGATTCAGATCTTATCCGGAAACAGCGGTCTCCTCGCCCACGTTTAGAAACTGCTTTTAGACCTACAACGCAATATGGCTGATGAAAGATAATTAAATATCAGACTCCTCGCTCTCTATGGGCAGTCACCCATACCCCATATTTCTTCCACCCCCCCCCAAAGCGTGTCGTTATTGGGGTGAATTGTCGGTGGCCGACTGTTGCCGCGGACGTACACGGCCGGTCTGTGTGACGCGTGTCCCTGTGTGACGCGTGTGTGTGACGCGTGTGCCTGTGTGACGCGTGTCCCTGTGTGACGCGTGTCCCTGTGTGACGCGTGTGCCTGTGTGACGCGTGTCCCTGTGTGACGCGTGTCCGTCCCTGTGTGACTGTGTGGCGTGTCCCTGTGTGACGCGTGTGTCTGTGTGACGCGTGTGTGTCCTGTGTGACGCGTGTGTCTGTGTGACGCGTGTGTGTGTGACAAATGTGCCTGTGTGACGCGTGTCGTCGCCGCAGCATATCGAACCTGGGCATGTTCGGCGTGGACGAGTTCACCGCCATCATCAACCCGCCGCAGTGTGGCATCCTGGCTGTCGGTGGGGGGCGGCCCATAGTCGGTGAGTGACGCGTCCCGGCAAACCTGAGCCACCCCTGGCCTGTCCCAGGAGACTGCTCTGACCTGATACTCAGGGTTCTGTCCCTGGTATGCTCCGACCCACCGTGGCCCATCCCGGTCATGCTGTAGCATGGCCCATCCCGTGCATGCTGTAACCTGGCAAAACCTGGGCGCGCTGTAATCTGGCCAAACCCGGACATGTCTCTGGGAACTGCCTGACGGTCGCGGTTGCTCAGTGGGTACGGTGTCGGACTCTTAATCGCAAGATTGTGGGTTCAAATCCCGCAGCCGGCGTTATTACCGAGTCCCGCCCTCCACCAATTGGCGTGATAGGTTGGCGACGCCGTGTGACCGAGCAGTTGAATGTGTCGTAAGAGAAGGTTCTTCTTCTGGAAACTGCCTGTTGTAGGGAAGTCCGGCGATATCCTGCCGACCTGTTCCCGCCCCAGTCTGGTGCCCAGTGATACATAGCGGCTCGTTCCGGGTCTACACCCTGTCGAACTTACCTGATCCACCCCGCCGACCTTACCTGATCCACCCAGCCGACCTTACCTGATCCACCCCGCCGACCTTACCTGATCCACCCCGCCGACCTTACCTGATCTACTCAGCCGGCCTTACCTGATACACCCCGCCGACCTTACCTGATCTACTCAGCCGACCTTACCTGGTGCACCCCGCCGACCTTACCTGATCTACCCTGCCGGTCTTACACACATCGCCGACCTTACCTGATACACCCCGCCGGTCTTACCTGATCTACTCAGCCGGCCCTACTTGGTTGACCCCGCCGGCCTTACCTGATCCACCCTGCCGGTCGTACCTGATCCACACGGCAGACCTTACCTGATCTATACCGCAGACCTTACCTGATCCACCCGCCGACCTTACCTGATCCACCCCGCCGACCTTACCTGATCCACCCCGCCGGTCTTGCCTTATCCACACCGCAAACCTTACCTGATCCACCCCGTCGACCTTACCTGATTCGCACCGCCGGCCTTACCTGATGCACCCCGCCGACCTTACCTGATCAACCCCGTCGACCTTACCTGGTCCACCCGGTGAAATTACCTGATCCACTCCGGTCGCGTGCCCTTCAAGCGCTCACGGACGCGCTATGGTTGGCTGCATCCACCCATTCTTTCTTCGGCGCCTAAATTCGAGAATTCGATCACACAATTTGGCTGGGTAGTCGGTGCCGTGCGCAGGTCGGAGGAGCCTGCTGACGACCGTGGCGGCGATCCGTTTCAGCCGAGGACGGCTCGGTCGAGACGTGGATGACGAGCACGCTGTCGTACGACGCGCGCGCCATCCCGCAGCGGACGGCGGCCGCCTTCATGGAGACGCTGGCCGCCCTGCTGGCCGGCCCCGACCTGCTGCTGACGGACGCCCGCCGCCGGACGGCCGACCGGCTGTGACCTGACCAGCTGTGTAGGGCCGGACCGAGCAGCAGCTGTAGTGGGCCGGGCTGGGCAGCCATGGTGGGTCAGTCTGGTCAGCTGTAGTGGGTCAGCCTGACCAGCTGTGCAGGGCCGGACCGAGCAGCAGCTGTAGTGAGCCGGGCTGAGCAGCCATGGTGGGTCAGCCTGGTCAGCTGCAGTGGATCAGCCTGAGCAGCTGTCTCGGGTGAGACCGAGCAGCCGTGGTGGGTCAGGTGGACCAGCTGCCGAGTGGTGGCGCCATCTGGCTGACCGGTCAGCGCTGAGCTGCTCACAGGTCCGCAGTATAACCAGCGGTGGGTGCAATTTCAGACGGCACAGCCGGCGGCGTGAGGGTTCGCGCGTGTTTGTTGTTACAGCGGACCTCTTCCGGCTGGCGTCGGCGGCGAGTGGGGTGATGGTTGTGATGTGATGTACTCTGTGTGTTTGTGGTGTGTCTTGTGACCTGGCGGACTGATATGGTGCTAATCGGAATGTCAATTAGACCATCTGTAAGAGAGATGTGTTAAGTGTTAGTTCAATAGTCATCAATACAGTCAGGTCGGGAACAACAATAATATTTCAATACAGTCAGGTCGGGAATGTGGTTGGTAGCTGTATTGAATGCTCGTTGGATACAGCTCAGGCTGATATGTTGATATAGCAATATATCGCGTCCATTAGTCATATGCGGGTGTGTTACTGAATATAGAACCATGTCTCGACTCTTCGTACTTCGTAGGTACTGGTATGGAGATGGTTGACACACATTTCTGGTACACTGCGTAGTGCGTTGAAATTGAACTGATTATTCAGTGATCTGAACTGCACTCAACTAGTATTGGAGCGCTAGCGAAATCTCGACACCCTATGCTTCCGGATTTCAGTTTCGATCAACCAGTTACATTTCGGTAAGGAATTACCCAGTTCGATGTATTCGAAGTGTCACGGTTTGCTGATATGCAAGACGTGCACAATACGGATTCGTTCGTTTCCTAGAATAATAATGGGAGCTGCAAATTCACCGGAAGCTTCTTAATTTCTCTTTGGGTTTACACTTCACCTGTCAGAGAGACACGAGCGGGGGCGTCCTTTTTGCATTTTTATTTTCCAAGGGTGGTTGCACTTCAATAGTAAGTACTCTTTCCTCTAACCCTCAGTGTTCGTGGTCCAGAGTTTTGAACGCACGCCGCCCCCGCTCCACTGACTTCTGGCTGGTTCAGGGTATCCACACTCGAAGAGCTGATTACAACTCGAGACCGAATTACAACATCGCCCTTTTGTCATGCTTCTTCCAATGATTTCTGTAAAACGACATACCTAGTGGTCCGGCTCATCGCCAAGAGCGATTTAACTGGAGGGAGGAGGGGAGCTGCCATAGGCGCAGTTAGGGGCGAGGGCCAGGGCACTCCTTAGCAATCCAAAATACACTAGTTGAAAGTAAATTTAAGATTTTTGCAACACAAAACCGGAAACTTTCCGCATCAGAGGTCTCGTTCACCACATTTTAACTTGGTCCGGCCCCGAAATAAAATCCTGGCTGCGCGCTTGGGGATAACAATTATCTCCAGTCGGACCAAATCCTAGACTATCGAACCCCAATATTACTTCAACAGTGATAATGTACAAAATGTAACTTGACTGGGGGGGGGGGGGAGTGCACGAACTCCGCAGCCAGTATGCGAGCGGAGGCTCTGGAAAGTCCACTGTTATTGCAAACGACAATTGGATTTAATTTTTGCGCGATAAGGGTGCTTTTTACGTATCAAAATACGAACCTGATGTTAAATTGCCCAAACATGGGTGTCACGGAGCAAAAAAACAGATCTAGGTGGTGCTCGAGAATTAACTGCTCACGTTAAACTTCGTTCCCAGGTTGATTACCTGTTTCCTCCCACTCAGTATTGGAAACCTCTAATTTGAAGGCTGGAAATATACGCTAGTTGTGTGAAAAGGTGTTTTTTTTAGTACGATAGCTAGCTTGTTAAAGAAATTGTATTGTGCTGCCGCTATTAGTACGTTTCAATAATGGCGCATGTTGCAAAAGTGCGCCGGTATGCTTCAAAAGTACGCCGTGGGTGCTGAATAATAAACGTTCGGGGCCTTGGAGGTAGCCGGCGGGGGTTTGTGGAGTAAGCTACTGCAGCTTGATTACGTTTTTTTTAGTTTGTTCCTCTCTTCACTTCCTCCTAGATAGATACAATACCATTCGCATGAACCCGAATGTGGACAAAAATAACGCATAACAGGTGGGATATACCCATAATTCATTTTCCCTGGATATTTTGGCCGCATGTGTAGCGAATACGTTCTTTTCAACTAGCAATATCATATGCTGTGTTTTGTTTACTCTGCAGGCAGGTACCTGAGTACTTATAAAATTATGATGTATCATTGCCTTACCTTCTGGTAATCCAGGATCATGATTGTGGGGCCATTTTATGTGTTGGTTCCTGTCTGGTTGAGCTCTCATGCTGTTCCTGTTCTTACTTTCTATGCTTCATCCTGGTTGCAGAAAGGCAATTTCCTGCTTCAATGATGGCAATATGCAAACCAAAGACTTAGTATGACATGGTGCCACCTGCAAAAGTGGACACATTTGCAGTTTAAGGTAATTTTATATTTCATGGACAATCCTTATGGTGCAATGTTTCAGAATGTGCTGAGCATGATGTGAACATGCATTTCCTCTATACATGCATACTGTTTGGTTTTGAGGCAAAATATCACCCAAAATGGGCTTGAAGTTAGGCAATATACCATAAAAAGTAGTGTTCAAAATAAAGAAAAGAAATGTATCATAACCTAACCTATCCCAGCCTAACCTTCCATGCAAAAAAAACATGGAAAATTTCCAAACAATTTTTATGAACATTTCTTGAGTTAAAAAGCTTAACCTGACCTAACATAACCTTCCTAACCTCTTGGGTGCTGTATGACTGAAGCAGTCAATGTACCTGTAAGACTGAATAACCAACCAACCTTACCTGGCCTCAGCTATTGATGCTGCTGGTGAAGATGAAAATAAATGTTAAAAATGAATTCCAAACAAGTTAACAATTTTGTATATACTTACAAGTAAAGCCTAACCTAACATAGCTTAACTTAGCTTTAAAAGAACTTCACCCCTTTTTGTGCTTAATGGAGGAAAAATTGTAAAATTTGGCTTATGGTTACTAAGTTAGCCATGGTTAAGTTAGAATAAGACCAAAAGGTCAATGTCTCCATTCTCAATTTCATCACCACTATCCAAGTTCTACCAAGACATCACCAAATCTGGGTAAATTTATGCTTGAAGGTGTTTCAATACATATCAATATATTTAAAAATATTTTTTAAAATTATTAACCTAAACCTTAAAAAGTCTAAAAGTAAAATAATCAACAAAAAATTTTTAAATGTCAACCTAAAGTCCTAACCATATCTTGTTTAAAAAATACCCATTAAAAAACAAATTTGTTCTTTAAAACTTGGAAAATTTTTGAACACATTTTAACAATAATATTAAAATGATTCCACCTGGAAGTTCATTTTCTCATTTTTGTACAATAAAAATAAAAAATTAACATTTTTAATGGACATTTCAAAACCATAAGCATATGAAAATGATCTTGGCATGCACAATAACCTTGGTGTAGCCATTTTTGTTATGCAGTAGTCCAAGTCATGATATCACGAACAACTAGAATGCATAGACCCTGTAGCGTGTGAAGTCATCCCATTGACCTGACCAAGTATTGACATGAAAGCTGATGTACTTTTACAGGCATAATTTGGAATGACACTTCCTGGGTGTTCATATAAATATTGGTTAGTAACTTATCAGGGTTGCCAAGTTTACCCCCCCCCCCACTGCTTGGGCTAAGTGCATTCATTTTTGCATATAGTCCTTACAAAAAATATACAGGCTCTCCAATGCAAAGCACCCATTTCCTAATAACTTGGATCTTTTTGGTATTTGGTAGGTATATGGCTCCAATCAGGCCATCATATAATGATGTGATGTGCAATGATCATGTGTTAGTAATGTTGTCTCTTTCAGCTCTCAAAGAAGTGAACATGGCTGATGAAGAGCAGGTAAGGATCACTGATATTAGATGAGCAGATTTCCAGATGTAGTGCACATTTCCCACAAAGTTGATGAATACCTTCTATGTCTTAGATGTTTAACATTGCTAACACAGTGTAGTCAATTGCAGTTGATAGTTCATCCATTGAGTATGCAAATGCTAGATTTTGATATGGTGGTTATTGGTTATATGATACATCGACCATTCAGTCATGTAGCCCTGCCAATCTCTCACGCCGATTGGTCGCGGGCGAAGAGTAGCGACAGGCGAGACTCGAACCTGCAATCTTTCGATTGCGAGACAGGCCACTTACCCCTAGACTGCTCGTCCCTTGCATTTTGATATGCATTCAGCAATCATATGTGTCATATGCAGGTTTATGACTGCCAAGTTTATGAAATGCATACCCACATTTATTGATAAGGCAGGGGTTGAGAGAGTAGCACCCGACCAGGAACTGGCATAAGTAGGTGCGTGGACCCGGACTTATTTCAAATGCTGATTTGGTACTTTGCAGCGTCGCGATATGCTTCTTCACAACAGCCTGAAGGACATGTATTGTGTCGTTGGCAGGCACCCACTGTGACAGTCGAAGAGCCCCTTGACCTGATCAAGCTCAGTTTGGATGAGCGTATCAAGGTCAAGATGCGTAACGAGCGGGAACTCAAAGGTCGCCTTCATGTGAGTATCCAGCGGGTCCACTGCCGATTGTCGCGCAATTAATTTGCTAAGTGTCCGTGCTGTCCCCTTCTAAGGATAGCTAATCCACTGCTACATGTTTCAACAGTCTGCTCCTGAGCATCCAGGTAATCCGTTTCCAAGAGTAGTTAGGCCACTACTACATTTCTAAGCACTCAGCTGCTGAGTATCCGGGTAATCCATTTCTGAAAGTAAAAAATAGTAGTCCAACCGATCATATAAAACGCCTTACACCTGAATATTTTGAATATGCTGCCTCATACCCCAAAAACCAGACACACAAAAACCAGACGACACAGTGAGTGTTTTCCGAGATAGTCCTCGTCTCGGACGCCCACAAAGATATAATCTACATAGGGGCAGCACAGGAATGGCCATGGCAGATTCTCGCAGCATGGCAGTTATATTCTACCCGGGTCATACACACATCTGCAAACAACATCTCGGGACGGGGCCGATCGCCACACCACTTCATTTCGTTACAGCGTGACATCAGGGCCGGAGAACAGCGTCTCCGTGGTGCAGGCTTGAACGTTGTGTAGCAGCGGCCCCAAATATCTACTGGTGGTAAAGTGGTCCAGATGTGTGCATTTTTGGTATGATGATATTGTGCTGTGAAAGCATGAGGACGTTGTTCATCTGATGTGTTCTATGTCGTGCGGATTCTTTTTTATGATGCGTAATATTTAGAGTACTTTTGAAACGTCCGAAACGTCGCCTTGAAATCAGGTGCAGTTCTTCCACTTGGCTTGGTGGTTTCCTGGACTGGGACGTTAGTAAATAAGCCTCTGATATCTGATATCTCTGGTTGGTTATTTGAGTTTTAGGGCGCATCGACCAGGTTTGGTCATTTAGCGCCCATTCTGATATCGAGTGACGGCATTATATATGCAATTCGTCCGCTCTTAGGTCTGTGAAAGTATTAGATTATGTGTTGCCAAATTCAGCTGGAATGTATGGTGCAATAGTGCGTGTACGTGCGTGTGCGTGCTCCGCTTGGCCAATCTACAGCGTCGATAATCGGATGTGGTGTGGACAGGCGTACGACCAGCACCTGAACATGATCCTGGGGGACGTCGAGGAGACGGTGACCACGGTGGACATCGACGAGGAGACGTACGAAGAGGTGCACAAGACCACCAAGCGCACCATCCCGATGCTGTTCGTGCGCGGGGACGGCGTGATACTGGTGTCGCCGCCCATGCGGGCCGGCATGTAGCCGCCGCGTGTGACGCGTGACGCGTGGCCTGCGGCGCGTGACTCGTGGTCGTGATCTGGACGTGCACGCCGTGTGCCGGCCGGCCGCCGCCGACCGCCCGTGTTCTACGCCGTTGCTCATTGTCATTGTGTGTGCGATTTCATACAGTCATGGACCGGCGAGATTGTCACGGTGGGGTCGAGCGTTTGCTCTCGATTTGGCGCCATTTTGTGGTGGGTGATGGCGCGGATGGTCCTGTGGGGACGCGGTTGGTGGCTGGAGCGGCGCCAATATATTCTGGCTCTCCCACACTCCGGGCGATGCGAGCACCATCTAGTGACACGCCTGAAATCGACCATGTGGCGGATTCGAACGATGTGTTTGTGTGGTTGTGAGACAGATCTTCGCATTGCAAATCGTATCGCGAATCCTTGCCGCAAGTCTGCGTACGGAAGTCCCTGTTTGAGCAAATATTCGAACCGCAAATTGTCACACGCAATTTTTTGTGTGCGCATATCATCGTACAAAACCGCGTCTGGAAAACTTACTACTCGCAAAATTTCGTGCAGACCAATCTTCGTATTCATAACGGTATCCTGGAAGCCTGGTACCCCAACCTAGCACAAAATTTGGTATGCTCAAAACTTGGCGCCTCGAATCTTACGCAAACCTTCATGCTTGCAATTCTTCGTGCGAACAAATCCACGTTTGCACATCTTTGTACCCTAACCTTGGTATTCAAATGTTCAGATGCAAGTCTTCATTGGTAAATCTTTTCATGAACAAATTTCACATGCAAATGCATATATATATATATATATATATATATATATATATATATATATCATCTGCGCATGCAAGTGGACGCTATATGACCAATGTAGTAGATGCGCCCTAGAACCCTAATAACTAACTAAATCTGGTGCAAGTCCAGGAAATAGCAAGGCAGGCACGTATAGAAGCCATCGTTGCTCCGGAATGGCACCGATCACTGAATGACCTTAGGTGAGGTCATTTGCCTCCGTTAGTAAGTCGGTGGTAAATTAGTTATGCATCAGCCTGGCGCCCGCATCGTATAAAATTTGGTATTGTGCGAATTAGCATTGTATATATATATATATATATATATATATATATATATATATATATAATGACAGGTTCTGTTCTCGGGCAGTGTTCCAAGTTTCAATTAAATAGCTCAGACTACTGCTATGACTTAAAGCATCTAGTGCATACGTCGTAGTCGCTCTTCTACAGGCTAACATATTAATTCCGAAGATTGATGGCTAAAGCAAAGTTTCCAATGGTAATTTTGTACGCGAATTTACTCACTGGGGTGATAGGGCCATGCAAATTGAATTGAAAATTAATATTTTTTCAATGAAAAGTCCGATAAGTTTCAGGAAAAAATGTTTTGTCTCGAAGGGGGAAATACTTGTCACTGCGTTCATGTCACCTTGCTTTTTGTGAGTGTAGTCGTCATCGAAACCCATGAGCATGAACACACATTTCTCCTGGTTTTGAACCTTGACTCAATCGGCGATCTTGCTGTTCGTACGATTTTGTCTGTTTATTGTTTATTTATTAGGTTCTCGATGCATTTTAAGTTCGGCCACGGCTAATGGCGCCGCCCACATGGTTTCACCGATGAGCCGCGTGATTGTGTCATTGTGTCAAGTGTTTTGTTTGCATATAATCAACAT
Source organism: Imbricaverruca yamaguchii (assembly GCA_034440575.1). Classification (NCBI taxonomy): domain Eukaryota; kingdom Metazoa; phylum Arthropoda; class Thecostraca; family Neoverrucidae; genus Imbricaverruca; species Imbricaverruca yamaguchii. The sequence continues at coordinate 1,052,112 of JAOTOL010001466.1, read as the reverse complement.
TGAAGTACGAACTGGCATTAGGTTCACGACCAGGGTCTTATAACTGGACCGAGTGACTCCTGCACTCCCGCCGACTACCGATTTCGGATGGCCTGGGAAGCCGACCATGATGATCAGGCAAGGATGTTCCGGGTAACCCTGACAGTGCAGAGATACCCTAAATGCCTTTATGTAGCGTCCTTCCATGTAGCTTAGAACGAATGTTATAGGACGTCAAATTAATCTTCTCACATCGAGAGGTAGGCCATTTTTCAACACCGAGAGGGTTAATTTGTTATGGTCAACTTCCTTCATATGCATTCGGCTGTATGCATATGTGTCATGAAGACACATATGCATGTGTGTCTTCATATGCACGCAGCCTGCGGCGTGCTCCCCTCCGCCCGTGCTCGGCGGTGCACTGGTCGTGGTGATGGGGCGCGCGGTCGTGGGAGCAGCGGCTGCGTGGCCGGCGCCGGTGGTGCGGCGGGTACCGCGTGCTGTTTGCTGAGTGTGCCTCCGCGGCGGGGCGCCCGGGGCCATTCGGTGGCGGCCTCGGATCGCTTTGGCGGTGAAGGGAGTTCGGTCTCGGGACGCAGTGACGCGAGGTTGTGGCTGCGGCGCGCTGACCCGTAGTGCCCGAGCCGACTGCCTATGGAGATCGTCCCTCAAATGCAGACACCGAGTGCATCGGACTATAGAGCTCACAAGCGAGCAGGGAAACTGAGCCTACGCAATGGAGCCTGCATATGCATATGGCTGTAAGTGTACGTGTATGTTACATAGTATATGTTGTGTTATAGATGAATATATATATATATATATATATATATATATATGTATAGTATTCATCTATAAAGTATATGTATAGTCTATATATAGTACATGTATTGCATATATATTATATGTTGAATAGTATGTAGTGTAGTGTAATGGTCGACTACCCTAATATGCATATAACTAGCTATGCATACAACTGTGCATGTACATGTATGGTTGCAATGAAAATGGTGAACTGCGCTAATATGCATGCAGCTGTGCCTGCCATATGGTAATCTGCACCATTTCGATCACTTCAATCCATAGTGTGTGGAATTTACACAGATTCGACCAGTCATCTGAACTAGCCCGCTGTTTTCCAACCAATGTTTAGTCTTGTCATTAGTTTCTACGATTCGACACGGGTTGTCCTTAGTCCTATTCGTTTATGCGTAGCGGACAAACGACTTTATGCCATGCCAATGTAGAATGCCGGTTTGTCTATCGTTGACTCGGTTTGCCGAGCACATTGCTTAGTTGCGACGTTACGTGTGTGGTGGTCCCGACTTCTCAGCCGTATGATTCCTGCGGGTGCGACTGAAAACGCCAGTAGAAGGTGCATGTCTGCCAGGTGTGGCGGTCATGGTGGTTTACGGGAGAAGTAGGCGTGCCGCACGTTGCCACAAAATGTCTGTAGATTCGTGTCGAATATCGCCATCCAGTGTTGCCAGTTGTGGAGAACAGGATACGTTGCAGCGCCCGTCATATGCATCTGGCACACAGGTCGGCTAACACAATTGGTTTTTTAAAATGTTAATTTGTGGATTTATTCTTCGATCCATGGATGCGGCACGGCACCACGTTTTGCGCCCTTAATCTCAACTGCCTGTCGGTGACATCAATCACGCAGCGGCGGTGCGCGGAACTCGCCACGGTGGTGGATGGGCAGGGAACGCTTCCTCAAAGTTTCGTGGAGTTTAAGAGCAAGCCTGTGGCGTCACTTAGATAAAATGCAAATGAAAATCGTCTCCCCATCCAGAAGTCCGTGGCGACGTTCGTGGTGCCGCGCGCCGTGTGGGTGGGCAGGTTGATCCCGTCGTGATCGGTGTACGCCAACAACTGCTGTGCTGAGCGAACGTGCTAGTATACGCGTAGGCTGCGGTACTGCAGTAGAGCTGGCTCTGGCGAGCTCCAGTGACGTCGACGATAGCAGGAATACGCAGCCCGTTCGACAGCAGATCAGAGGAATCCGGCAAATTGCGGCAGTAATGTTGCATGTGTATTCATGCCATGCAGCCAGCTCAAGCCGAATACATTTGCCACCGCTTACCATGCACTCACATTGATGAGACCTTGCTGTACTTGGGGTAACACATCACCGTATGCCCGTCAGACGCGAAAATTATCGTCCGATAATAGGAGACATGGCCCTGCACGACTACATTGTCTTGGTCTCCGCCCGCCGAGATCCCGAGCCATACACCGCCCGTCCTATCCACACGCAAAACAAGTCCACCGCGGTGACGTCACACCTTCAGCCACAAGGGTGTGACGTCACATACCTCAGGGATTCAATGATAGATAACGTCCGATGGCGCCAGGCCACCGATGCGCAGAATAAAGACAAACGCACTGCGATAACATCTCCCGTACATCCATTGCCTTCGTTCGCCTTGGATCATTGGAGCAACCCATACTTCCCTCGTGTACCAGGCTGTCGCATTAAATATAAAGCGAATCAATCCGTTTTGGACTAATTGGACTGATATGGCTCGCAACGTAGGCTTAGAATGTCGGCCGCCATTATCGTTTTGTCTTGTTTTACTTGATATTACGATATTTCAAAACTTCCCGGAGGATTAAGGAGGTACGTGCATTATAGGCGAAGGCGTGCCTTTTCCAGGTCGATACAAGACCGGTTAACACAATTTTTGGCCATGTCGGTGGGTAGCATCGGTTGTGATGAAATACAACCCGCTTACGTTGTGCAAAGCTGGACCGGACTCAAAGTGTAATCTGAAGGTGAACAAAATCTTCAGTTTTTAGAAGACGTCTAACCGGAAATAAAAGCCATTCTTCAGCGCGACAATGCAGCATTTGAGAACAACTCCATGCCATTTTGCTACAATGTGCACGCACAAACATATCTGGAGATCGACGACTTACAAATGCTACCAGCAGTTATGGGTGATGCTTTTCATCAGGTGATGCTTTCTAATATCAGACAGGGTTTCCCGCTTTTCCTAATCACTGCAAGCCTAAGGTTTTGTTTTTCAAATCGAAGTGATGATCAGCTGAATGAAAGTGGTGCTGAAATGCCTTCTATTGGCAATAATACATCATGTATGTCCACGAGTCAGCTGGTTCTGAAACTTGGGAGTTCGTGTGCGATGTCTTTAAAGCCAGTGACATTTCTGCAGCCAGTATAGGCAGGCACCGAGTGTAAGCTACGAAAAGGGGAGCAAAGAAGCACGAAGCCATAACAGGAAAACTGAATTATGCGCTTATGAATTGTATGACAAGCTTACTGGTTCATTTGGGTGCAATATAACCCACTTGAGTTGACGCACCCTCAAACCCCAATAGTCATCACCATTACCGGTTCATTGCGAACTACCATCGAAGGAACAACCATCGTAACTATGTTCTTTTAAGCTTTGGAAACACTACTGAAATAAACTTTTAATGCACGCACACGAATTATCTGCTACCTGACATTAAATAACATCCTTGGAGTTCTTTTGGTTTTGTTCGTACATTTTTTTCTAAGAATGCGTGGGAGGATATTGAGTTGGGTATGACAACCATTGTCACTCCAAGAAATGCACAAGCTGGTCAAAGCCGGATATGCTATGCAATGATAACCATTTTAACCACTATGTGGCTAAAATTATTGATATCCACCCAGTTCAGACCATGATTTTAATCGGTTTAAATTATATCATGGCAAAACATTACCGGCCTTGCTTTTCTGGCATGCTTATACCTGGTCTTAGTCCAAAGACGTCTTTTGCTATTATTTAAATGCACACACTTAATGCTATCTTTTCCAGCAAAATGTTTCACTAAAATTTGTATTCGGGTGTTGTTCTGATCTCACTAATACTGTTCAGCTTCACCTTGTCCCCTGAGACATTCGGCTGGTGTCTGTGGAGATGGTCATTCATGCGAGCGATCGCATCGGTATCAACAAAAGGATGTCAATAAAGGGCGCCGATGGAATTGCAAGCTTCCACTCCACGATGCACCCAGCTCACTAACCGAGGGTCCCGGATGTTTGTGGCCTTGACGCTTTAGACACACAGGGAAAACAACATCGCATACTTTTATTACTTTCGGCCGAAAATATTTTGAGCATTCCCTCGCCCATGGATGCAAAGGAAGTATGAATAGTTCTAGTCAAGCGTTCCAGTTATGACAGTCTGTAAGTTGGTTATTGTAATGGCAAACGTACTTGGATGTCCTGGGCAGAATATCTTCTTACCACCTTATCGAGACATGGAAACATTAATTGGCGCCTAGATCGCCACAAGTTTTAGCTTCAATTTGATGTTAATTGCTTGAACAACTTTGTTTGCGAATGTCTGTGGATTGTTTTCACCCGTGCTACATGTCCTATTTCAACGCCAATGAATCGCACTTTGAACCACCTTCGTGGAATGTCTCGTAAATATACCGGACTGAACTGAACTGAGCTGAAGAGTAGCGAGTACCCACACATTCCAACACGCGCAATACTAAGACGACAGCATGCTGGGACGCGAAAAAAGATAATCCAAGTCCGTGCATAATCGAACGTACTGGCATATCCCCGGTAAGCAGCTGACTGGCCTCCGTACACCCAAACGAAGAAAACGATTCCTAAACACACCGTTCATTCTCCGCAGGCGACACCACCAACAGCTCTTCAGTGACATGAGCACGGGCTAAATGGAGGCGAACGACGGCTGTGAGATCACAGGGGCGGAGAGCCGCACCGGGGGTGGCGGGCCCCCCTCGCACCCGACAGCGGCGACGCGGGCTCAATTGGCCACTGTGCACGTGCGAGAGGGCCCGCTGGCGTGTTCCGGCGCGCTCCTATCGCTGGCCGGGCTGGCGCTGGCCGCCGCCGACCTCCAGCTCCGAGTCCTGACCACTCGGCTCCAGCGCCGCCCTCAGAAACTCTGCCGGCGACCGGACACGTCAGCGGGACGTCAGAAGCAGGACGGTCAGCAGTGAGAGCAGGACGGTCAGCGGTCAGAACAGGACGGTCAGCAGTCAGAACAGGACGGTCAGCAGTCAGAACAGGACGGGCAGCGGTCAGAACAGGACGGGCAGCGGTCAGAACAGGACGGTCAGAACAGAACAGGACAGTCAGGAACGTCAGAACAAGACAGTCAGCGGTCAGAACAGGACGGTCAGAACAGGACAGTCAGGAACATTAGAACAGGACAGTCAGCGGTCAGAACAGGACGGTCAGAACAGGACAGTCAGAAACATCAGAACAGGACGGTCAGCGGCCAGAACAGGACGGTCATCGGTAAGAACAGGACGGTCAGAACAGGACAGTCAGGAACGTTAAAACAGGACGGTCAGCGGTCAGAACAGGACGGCCAGCGGTCAGAACAGGACGGTCAGCGGTCAGATCCACCGGCGCCGTCATTATGCTGGCTCCCCTTTGTCTCTCCACCGTCCTCCCCCTCCCCCTCCCCTCCGCTCTGAAAGGATCGGCGCGGGATGTCCGTGATGAACCCAGCGACTGCCATTGACAGACCAGTGATACTCCGGTGTCATCGGTCAGTTAATGGTGAACTGGCTACCATCTGCGGTGAATCAGGTGAGTAAGTATGACGGGACAATGGCTGACCATATCGCCATTCCTGGCCACAGTTACATGTTCTGGTCGGGTAGGTGGCGGTAGTGCTCCTTTACAGCCGGTAGGTGGCGGAAGTGCTCCTCTACAGCCGGTAGGTGGCGGTAGTGCTCTCCCGATAGGTGGCGGTAGTGCTCCCCCACAACCGACAGGCAGCGGTGGTGCCGCCCCCCCCCCCCACCGACCTGTCAACGGCGCGCCGTGTGGTGGACGGTGGACAGCGTCAGCTGCAGCCGGCAGCTGCCCGCTGCCCGGCTGGCTGTCGCCGTCCACCCGGCGACACTGCCACAGCTGGGCCTGGCTGGGAGTCTGGGACGACGACACCAAGACGTTCACTGAAACCGCGGCCGCGCGCACGTCACAACCGGGCGCCAACTGGAGGGTGTCTATGCGATTTCAACCGTGAAAGGTGTTCAACAGTTCATATCTGGCAAAATGAGTCACGTGTTACTGGCCTGGAAAGAGCGTTGAAGTCACTTGTTTGTTAAAGCGACCATTTCGTATGTTGTTTACGAACAAATAGGAACCAGGCGAGCAGACTCCAAGTGTGCATGCAAAAATGGGAATTCACCGTTCAAGGCGAAAGAGTAGCCGCTTATAGGCATACACGTCGAACTACTAAGTTTGAGATGAAAGTGGGACAAATATGGTACATTACCAAACACAATTTTCCAACCAGACAATTTTTCCACACATTTACCTCCGTGAGGCTGAAAGAGGGTTTACTTAGTATTCATTAGGTTATGCTAGGTCAGGTTTTTTAGTTTGAAAGAAAAACAAGTTCCATTATTTTTTTTAAAGCGTCAATTTTTAACTAAACCTAGCCTAATCCCCTTTGCCTTATGGAGAAATAGATGTGATGAATATATCCTCTATCAAAACTAAGCTTCATTAATTACATATTTCAGAGAACACCGGGACTGTTTAATTAAATTGGTCGATTTTAATCCACAGGTGTCTGCATCTTTTTTAGCAACCAATTAACAACCAATAATTAAATGACTTAGCATTTGGTGTATGGAGATCCATGAAAGCAATGTGGTTGAATCAAATGTCCGAAACATCAATAATCATACAAAGTTTCTACATTTGCATGATGATGTCAGGCATAGATGGAAATTCTGAAGCTATCCGGGTTCAAAACTCCTGGTTGTATGCCCTGCTAATGCTAATTTGCAATTTCGTATTAAATGTGTACACAGTTTCGCCAATCATAACAACCACCCAACCTTTCTTCTTCCTCACCTGTTTAGGCATAGTAGCAGAGCAATGCTGTGCTTGCAGCTTTCTCAGAGACCATTCTTGCATGAACACTGAACCCAGAAACTTTCACACTCCACCACAGCATGCAGTTCATGGAGCTTCTTCCGTAGGTGGCTGGATTGTATGCAGAGAACCTCCACCATAACCGTGCCTGGCTCTTTCCCACTCGTATAACAAGACAAGTGCCCTGCATCTAGTACATCTTCGCCCTTGATGACAGCGATTTTTATCGCCGACATACTCTGAGGTTCGCACAATTGATACTTTCCGTATGGTAGAATCCGTCCGTGCTATTCTGAAGCAGTCTCAGGCAGTTGCACGCAATACGCTACGCGTATTGTTTATCTCGAACAAAGACGCCATCTTGAAATTTCTTACTGTCATTTAACGGCGAGTTGAACGGCAAATTGGATCCTCTCTTTACATTTTTGTTCTTGGAAATAATCAGATTAATTTTTCAAAGAAAGGTTGGTGACTACACTTTCGAACCTGCTCACCAGGAGGAGTGTCGCGACGCCATCGAGACGTCTATACTAACCATGAGCTCGCCATAACAGTTGCCTGCCAAAAACGGTATGATGTCCCGATCTTGTGTCAGCAGCCCTATAGCTCGACTCTTACACTCGCATGTCCATCGCTCCCAATAGCGCTCTATACTGGTGCAGGAGAGTCAGAAGTAATTGATGTAGGTCACCGTTAATTACCACAGTTCGGTTGGTCGTGGGTTAATACTCGATAAAATGAAGAGAAAAAAAAATTCGTAGTATATTCAATCATATAGTGGTAAACGCTTTAGTGGTCAACCGTTCGCAATGTTGGAACTAAGTGTTTGACAATGAATGACACTGGCCATCATAAAGTCGTAAAGTGTTGAGACTTAATAAGAGCCACATTGGCCATCTGGTTTAGTCCAGGAAAGGAAAGATACTATAAGCTGAACGAAAAGGCACTCAACACCTCAACCAATGCCAAATACGAAACTAGGGAACTAGAGCTAGATATAGTTGACATACTTTAACAATGTTGCATCTTCCATAAGAGTGAGTATTCATGCCAGTTTCTATCAATTGCAAAAGCTCAAATATCGACCATAATGCAGAATGGTTGTGCATTTAATGCAATATAGATGTGTCGCTTATCGTTGCCATGGAAATGCCAAAATTGTGCTCGAAATTTCAGTACTTCCGTAGAGCTATCTGGGGAGCTGGCTGGATACCACGGCTACTACTAGAGCGCAGATGACCGCGTGTTTGGTCTGCGGAGACAAAGTATCCCGTTGTCGGCAGCGCGCCTTCATACACCAGGCTGTATGTTGCGTTGGGTGCAGTGATGGGCGGCCGCCACTGAACCGATGAACCCTGTAAGGTTTACATGCCAACACCGGCGTTGTTTGCCCAATGCTCCGGCTGATGTGATCGCCAGCGTGCTGCGCTGGTCGCCGGCAGATCTCACTGGCGGTGCCCGGCTGACGGCGGGCGGACGTCGGCACCAGTGGTCGCCGCCCGCCCGCATCAGCGCGCTGGCCGACTGTTCCTGAACGTGCTGCACCGCCGGCCGGCGGACGCACCTGTTGGCGCCGTCGCCGCCTGGTCGTGCCGAGCCAGCTGGGCGGCCTGCGTCTGCAGCCCGTTCCTCCGCCTCATCCGCGACTCCTGGCGCACGGGAAACGGCACGTCATCACTTGCGACGAGCTGGCGTCGGCAGGGTGGACGCGCCACTGACCTCAGTGACCTTCCAAATCACACACCCACCGGCTGGTATGCGAAGGAGTTCTTGGGCAAGGCGGCACTGGCTCTGAGTACAGTTCTACACACGCCCTGAAATAATCGCCGCCTTCACACTGACTGACTCAGTATGCGCAGTGAGATGGTAGGGTACGAGTCCAGATACCCCGTCCCCTCTGATTGACACCATTGGCACCCTGCAACAGATCGTTTGCCCCAGTGTGTGCCGACTGGCAGCTATGGAGGCCGTGCCGATGCACGTACAGTCCTGCTGACTGACAAGATTAACATAGCCTGCAAATATTGTGCTTTCCCTCAGTCGATAACTCCTGTCCGATGGTTGTTGTCCCATTGTCCCAGTGCTCCACCTCAATCTATTACATGGTGCTGAAGAATTAATGCGTTTCACCTCACTTGACTATATACTGCTGAGACAGTCATGTGTTTCAGACATTCATTTCGCAGTAGCGAAATGAATATTTATCTGCATGTTTCCCTGGTATCCACATGGGGCACTAAGCGACGACAAATTGTTTGATGCTATCACGAGTTGGCCGAGAGCTTAGCGACACTGAGCTCGCTAATAGTCGGCAGGGAGTCGACGCTCCGGCACTGAGGGCCGCCGTCGGCGTCTGTGTGCCTCTGCTCCCTTGATACGCGCGTCCGCACGTCTTCTTACCTCCCGGCAGTTCTGCAATCAACACAGAAACGAATGTTAATGGACCGGCAGGAAGAACGCGACCACCGGGTGTTATATTACGCTTCGTTCACGGCGGTCTCCCACATAATTAAATACAGAGCAGACAGTGCGCACGTAGTACACTGACTAGTTTGCTGGCTGGATCTTTATGGGAAGTATCAAAAGGAACGCGTGAAAGAGTTTGCATTATGTAGGCTTAGTTGCATGAGGAGGGCAATTATGTTCTTTAGTACAGGGACTCGAATATGTCGAATGGCCATCTCTTTCTGTCCAGTAAAACGGAAGCCTCACTTCCGTGATGCTCGTCAAATGAAGGTGTATTCCCACTGAAAGTTTCGCAATTTCTTTTCCATTTTCTGAAACCTAGCATATGACGGAAATTTCCTTGCCTTATTCACTAACATCAAGGCGGTTACATGCAATTAATAGTTGAAAGGTGAAATTGAAGCATTTGTAGATGCATTGACTGAAATAATGAATACAGGCGTGCAAAGTGACTTCCTCTTGATGCTTCACACGTACATCTGTGATGATAGAGGACACGAACAGTTTCATTAGAAGGACGAATTATGAGCAATTCATGGTGAAGTGACTCAGTTAGTGCATGGTGCCTGCCCTGCCACTCCTCCACATGGAAAGCTGGCGCATCTCTGACGGGAGGTCTCCTCTCCCGTTGAGGCCCCGAGTGACTCCTCATGCTGAACGGATTTTCAATTTTCACCCAAATTGTTTTTCAGACAGATATATGAACTTTTCCTTATAATGATCCTTGATCCACCCTTGTTTCGTTGATCCGACTTAAATTACAAGGAAGACAGTACGACGGCAGTGGGGCACGTTTTACATAGCTTCATACAACTTGGAGTCGTCGTAGTTTTTCTATGACCGTCTTGGCATCGTAATTCTGATTTTGCATGAAACAGACGTCTGAACGTCATCGCTGTCACTCAGTAGCTAGTTCTTTGGTCGCCAGCAAATAGCTGTGGAGTGCTGGCTTGAATGATGCAATAAACAAGGAATAAGTTAGATACTTCATACATCTATTTGTAAATATACATTTATATATATATATACAGCTATGACACCTTGAAATGCGGCTGGATAAGCAGCATCAATAGGCTTTGTCTGCTATCCGTCACCCGATGTGGTTTTCTATGCCAAGCCGAGGCACACGGCTAAGTTAGTGGAACACAATCGCCGAGGTATAGAGCCATGCTGTTCTGCGGATCGCACCGACGAAACATGGCGGAGCTGTCCGTCATATACAGCACGTTCTATGATTTTCCTGGAGAGAGGGAGGAAACAAAAGATATGTCAGTGATTTGATAGCGATTTTCCTCTCCCTCAGGAAGGAGTGCATTGCTTTCTAATGTGTATGCACATTATAATGTGCACAATGTGTATGCACCTTAACCCGTCCCGTCTCGGGGGGTCTTCAACCACCCCCTCAATTTTTTTCGCGGATAGTGAACGAACGGAGCGCGGCAGTGCGCCAAAATTTGACATACCTTTTTTTCATCAATTTTTCCCACATCAATTTTGCATGCTGTTTCAAAATTTTGAAGCCATCAGTTTTTTTTTGTTAAGTGGTTATACACCCCATGTCATCTAGGGTCAACGAGTTAGTTAAGGTCAAGTGAGGTCACCTCCAAAAAGTTCAACCAGTCGTCACGCTTTAACGGATACAGATACCTTAATGAAGTTTTCCGAGTTTGCTTATCTTTAGGGATGCAACAAAGTGTACAAGAGGAATGTTTCATTTTCCACTTTTTAACTACGTATAAATTTGGCATATTTGCCTATTGCAGTTCAAGTCGAAGATTCTGGCTCAAGTAAATATTTTTTTTTATCGGAGCAAATTGACTTCCAACAACGTTTCTCGGTCTGCTCTACCCATTAGAAAAGGAAAATTAAAGAAAACTCAGTTCGAAATTTCAAAAAAATTGGTGGAAGGGGGTAAAAAATTTGCATGGCCCTGGTCGATTTGGTTGTCCTTTTCTGATTACAGATATTTTTTATTCAAACATCCCTCAAAATGAACTCCCCAGAGCCAGAAACATAATGTAAGTCGTGAAAAGTCGTGAAAATCTAGCCCCCTAGTGACGTCATTTTTTGGATGAAATTATTATCTGGGGTGGATCCGGACCCTACTCGTCGAGCGCTTTCCGATGACACCTCTTTCGTTCTCGTGCGACGCTTAGTTTGGATTTCAGAGGGGGTACTATCTGCCCCCCCCCCCCTCCCCCGAGACTGGATATGAGGATCTAACCGGAGAGACGGCGCGGATTAATCCGCAGAAAAGAATAGGATACCAGCACCTCATGCAATAGTTAGTTTTTTGCCTTGTGCATAGCATCTTTTTGATATCAACCTCGTTTGTCATGTGCGAAATATTGAAGTATATCTGAGCAAAATATCCATGACATTCCCGTGCAATTCACGTGGTATCAGATGGGTACATGCGGGTTGTATTTGACAATCACAAGATCTAAGACTACGTCAAAGCCATGCGATTGCGCTATGGGCTGTGCAACCATTTACGCGAACTGCATGTTCTGACAGAGTTTCTCAGAGGGAACCAATAGACGTGGCTGGTTTCCAAAGCAATACGTTTCACCAGTATGGTGCAATCCATTTGACAGTCACTTACCCGTACATCATGCTGTTCCGGCAAGACATGTGAAACGAAAACTCGTGGTATCATTGGCGCTGCAAAGGTTTCTTTCCGGGCGAAGACAAATTATCATAAAGTAACATGCCATCGATCTAGGCCTGATTCATCCCATAAAAATGTATATATATATATACTAAATAGCAATACCATCACACATAATGATTGCGCTGTTTTTCTATTTTGCGATTATTTACTATGTTCTATGTTACACAACTATTCGAGTTGCTAACATTTTTTAACCGAACTGGTCAATGCAAGGCTGATCGTCACTACTGTACCTTCTTCTCCCGTAGCTGGTCGAGCTCATTCATTTCTAGCAATGCATAGGGTGACATGCATGTAGTTCACTCGGTTGTCTTCGTACGCGAGTCTAATGCCTGTCTGGCTTCTGTTTTTTTTATAACGGTGTGTCATAGAGTTTATGAATTTCAGAGACAATTTTGCCTATATTTGTTATCGCTGGGTTGTCGCCCAGTGATATTTCTTCAAACTGTGCATTAGTTGCACAGTAAAATTCTGCAATGACCCTCACCACGGTGATGATTCGTCCTTGTCGCATCCGAAAACCGTGTCTGGGATTCAGTAATATGCCTCGTTTTTGTTCAGGTTTGTGACTCAGGCGCTGATTTGTATTCAATATCACATCTGTTCATTCCAAAAGTAAGGTCAGAACGATGCACTACTATTTTCAGGTTGGTTAAGGATGCAGCCAAATAATACAAGATTAGGTGGATATCATTTGCTTAGTGAAAACATGCATCAATAAACGAAGCATGCCTCCAACCGATTTAAGCGCAAATGTTAGGCAATTCCAACGTCAAAATACATGTACAATTGTTGAAGAGCATTAGCTGCCTATGTCCCATCCTTTCCGTGGTGTTAGAACCGTGAGAAGTTCGTGAAAATAAATTATAGCCATTACCAAGTAATAGTGACAGGCAATATTACGTGACGGTCCCTCCATTGCCCTGATAAAGTATCAAGTAAAGGAATACAAGATATGTTTGTTGTGACATTTGCTGAGTATTCTTGCGTATCAATCTTGGTAAGCGACATTTCTGAGATGATCGCTTCAGCTCCATACAATATAGCACTGAAACAATTTTAAGTGGAAAGGTCGGAGGCATTCATTGTCTTTCAGCTTAGATACATTTGGAGGCACCAAAACTTTATTGCACCGATCTGGTGATTGTGATGAACGGATGCTGTATTCTATTCAGCACAACTGCCAAATTGCTACGTGTGGATTGGCCGCGACAAACATACAACACCAACTTCAACGACCGTGCACAAAAATGCGTAAAGAGACTGCAAGTGATGAATGCCGAATCTAGATGTTCGCATGGCATATATAGATAAGTCTTACTTACTATGCACCGATCTATTGCGCGTTCTAAAATTGACTATGGTTGTTTTATTCTTGATGGAGCATGTGCCATAACTAAACGTCGTTTTGACGCAATCCACAATGCAGCTTTTCACATTGTTACTGGAGCCTTTCGTGCTTTTCCCACTGATAGTTTAATGACAGGGCCAGAGGAGCTGCCTTTTGCCCTGCGCCGTAAATTATTGGCGGCGAGATATGCGTGGATTGTCATCCAAAAACCAATACATCCAGCCTATCCTCCGTAACTGTAATATTAGGCCGGGTTGTGTGGCACCTGCTTTTACCCAGAGCACTCCCCTTGGCAGGTTGCACCAGTACAAATTGACGCCACTGTGCTGTTCAAAGAAAGGATATGTAATTCCGGAGGAATTCTGCATATTGGTACTCTATGAAACTATTACCAATCCACCACACGATTTTACTCAGATATCGGTGCAAAGAATAAAAGAAACTGAGCTCGTTTATTATTCACACACTTTAGCAAAAAGGTCTTTTACTTACCGAGCACATCTGACCATGCATGTGAAGCAAAGATCAGTCAATGGACACCACTGCATGTGAAGCAAATATCTGTCACTGACCGTCCAAGTTTACGGGTACATCTGTCAGTTATATGTTTACATCTTCTATAATCGGTAATCACGCTACGATCCACAGACAAGCGAACAGACAACGAATACATGTTGATAATACAAAGACCTGTCATCATTTTTTGCACAATGTGAAAAGAACAACGCCCAACTCTAATTGCGGAGTATTTTCCGAGAACTATCGGATTACGTGCAACGCTGAAGCAGCCTCAGAAACACCCGTCAAAGCTTTGCGCTCCACCTGTGATACTTTATGAAAACAGCAGTATGACTATTATTAGCATCACATGTACTAACAGCTCGTCGGCAACGCTCAAACACCTACGTAAGCTGTGTGACAACATAATTCGCTTACTTACCGCCTGCAATAATTGTGCGGAGGCCACATGAAAAGGAGAAAATCGATCAGAGACGATGTCATCAATGGCGGAACAAATGCATTATAAAGCCGGGCGATGTTTTCCACATAAAAATAGTGGCTCTGAAGCAAGTGCTATGCATTCGCGAGGTAATTTGATCCTGTACCCGTGCACTTTGCACTGCGTTTTTTGGATCTTCTGTATTGCGTATTGGGTATTGCTCCCTGAGCATCAATAGGCAGCCAATCCACTGGCAGGTGATTTGAAATCGCAAGCTCATATCGTTATGCGCGCACACACGCCTATTATTCACATTAAAACCATGAATAAAAAGCACAGTGGCTAAAATCGTATGCGATCATGCGATGGGATGGCAAGATACGAAACACAGTGTGTACCCTACACAGTAGGACGCGAACTCTCAACATCGGGGAGGGGCAAAGCCCTTCTTAAGTCTATGCGTTCCATGCAGCACCAATGAGGTAAATGCTACAACCAAAAAGGGGGAGAGGCGCTGCCTCCTCTCTACCCCCCCTCCTCCGTTCCCGTATCCCCGGTCCCAGATTACCAGGATAGATATATGTATAAATGTACCAGGATTAATAATTATGGGAACAGACAACTTACCGAGAATCCCAAGTTTTGATGCACAGGCTGTAAGCATGATATGTGTGAGGACAAGGCACACCCGACTGTTACAATTCAGCTTCCATGCTGCTTTATTTTGTGACGGTGTAAAACAGAAGCACAACCTTGACAACACAGCAACTACTGATGTCGCACTGTTGCACTACTCTATTGCAATGGAACTTGTCTTTCTGACACGCAAACATGATGTTCTGTGGTGTTCATGTTTGTGAAGCGTCGCTTGGTAGTGATTAACAACCGCGTTTTTGAAGGTTATCCATATGAAATCCATACAATGTCACTATCTTGAGTGACACGACTAACCTACAACAATTAAATAGAAAGCATCAATTCTGTCTGCACGTCTAGTA
Organism: Imbricaverruca yamaguchii; assembly: GCA_034440575.1. Lineage (NCBI taxonomy): Eukaryota > Metazoa > Arthropoda > Thecostraca > Neoverrucidae > Imbricaverruca > Imbricaverruca yamaguchii. Next base: position 1,036,827 of record JAOTOL010001466.1, on the reverse strand, counting down.
ACAAGATCTCATTCATGTGGAGTCTGAGACGAAAGGCTCATCCACCCGCCTAATCGAATAAAAAAACTGCAGTTTGCAAACATGAAAATACGTGCAGGTAGATGCAGCATGTAAGTCGGCTACATACCTTCCTTTTTATCAGCGCCGGAAACATGCTGTGTGGTTGACTGTTGCGGGGCGCCGGGTGTTGCCATGGCTGTCGGGCGTTGGTGGCCACCGGCGAGCCATACCTGCCCCACGGCGTGCGGGTCAGGTCAGGTCCGCTCCATGTCTGGTCACCGGTGTTGGCTGCGCCGCACGAAAGTCCCGGTCAGGTCAGGTCAGCCACGGGCACGCCTCCGAATGCGGAGAAGCGGCGCAGCAAGAGCGCCATTACTCCTCGGCACGGAAATGCCGCACACAGAGGAAGTCCGGCACTGTTGTGCTGGCTTCCGACCCAGCGTGCGACTGCTTGAAAAGCTTTAGGCCCGTGCATGACAGAATGTGCGGAATGTTTGACCGCTGGCCTTTCCGTGAATTGAAAGCATTATGGTCTCGGATGAATAGCGGAGTTCTCTTGCCCTTCCACCTCCCACACATGCCACGGTTCAGTGTGTTGAGGTGTTGACCCCAGGTGCTACATGACCGACGCAGCCGATGCTCCCTTAAACTCAAATAGCCAGCCAACCGGGGTGTTGACCCTGGGAATGACATTGTAGTGGGGACGCGACGTGTCATGCATTTCGTGTGTAGCGATCTGTGGATTTGGCCAATATATGACAAGTATGACTGCAACCAGGAATTCACCAAGTAGTTTTTCGGCGGGCCCACAAAAGTGCCCGTTCCCTTGTTTCCGAAAGGTCCCACTCAGGAGGAAAGGTGCCTCCATTTGCTCCCATGGGCAAAGCGGTGTTTCTGTTTTTGATGCTTAGCTTTTGTCTCCCCTTAGACTGCATAGACTTGATATGTGGATGGTTGGAACCCCTTCAGAAACGATGAGATAGTGTCAGGACTCCGGGATTAAGTGGGGCCAGAGACGTGACAATGAAGTCAGAGACGCCTCGGTAATAATTAAATGGTCTCTAGGCGTGGAGATACGCTACCAGAAGAACAACTTCATTCTTTTGTTTGCAGAAACCTTTGGCTGTGGGTCTCACTCTTATATTCCCTATTAAGCTATGCCTGAACGTAGCGGAGAAGAGAAACAAGCAATTGTTTCAGTAAATATGAACAATCCTATTTCTTTACCAAAGGTAATAATATTCATGTGTTCACTGGAGATCTCCAATGAAGGCATGAATGTTATCTATGTATTAATGGCCCTTTATTTTCCGCAAATAGTTTTCTCTTTTTTTTGGTTATTGTCGGCGGCTAAACTGTTTGCTTTGCTGGTCACTACCGGACTGTTGGACCGTGACTGAAGGTCTCTCAGCATTGTGTTCCCCCGTACCATCATCGTTGCCTCTCTCTCTCTCTCTCCACATATTTATGTATATATTTATCTATGTTTACATATATATGCTCGTATATATATATATATATATATATATATATATATATATATTAAGGCGATTCCAAAATCAAGTTACCGAAATCCGAGAAGTTCCGGAAAAGTGGGGAGAATGCCGTGCGTGAGTAGGGAGTCAGATGTCAGGTTAGAATCAGGCTTTAAGAACAACTTTCGAGCAATGCATGCTAGAGACAAAGGAAAAATGTCACTGGGAAGCCAGCATATCCCATAGCTCATATCACATCATGATCCTCTATTTTCAGCCATGCTGAGGTCGCATACAGTCATAATTGGTTAACCCAGTAACATAGTAACATAACATTTGCTTCAGAGAAAGATCTGTAAATATGAATATATGTGCTTCGCGTCCTACCAACAGAACCAATTTGACCAAACATTTCCATCTGATTCACATATGAAAGTTATAAGGTCGGGTCAGGTAATGCCATATATTCAGGCCATTTAAGTTCAGATTTGAATATATTCCGAACATCACATTTCAAGTATAAAACTGTGTTCCAAGAAAAACTGATATGATACATCTTCGCAAACTGTCCAGCTTCTGACGTCGTGAACTGGCATAAAGTCATGCTGAGACAATGTACAAATGTATGTACCGATCTAGGCAACCTTGACCTAAGTGAGCACTGCTTGGTAAGTAATTTAAAAAAAATTAAAAGTCAGGTAAACTTAATTCAGAACAGTAACATTCTGCATAAGACGGTCCTGTGTAGAATATACATGATAGGTAGCGTGACCTGTTGACGTTAAACTTTGATACATAAATGAATCCAGAATTCTTATTTCATGCTCTGTATCATAAAGACATAAAGACATAAAAGATTAGTGCAACTATGAGCCACAAGGGCCCTTCTTGGTTGCACTCTGTACACTCAACCAGTTGCCCACCAAATCCGTCGATCAGCCCTCCCTGTAATACTGAAAAGCAAGCCCTCTATTCTTATAATGATTGTCTATGCTGTTTTTAAAGACGTTCAATGTGCTGCTACTTACAATGGTTTCTGGCAGCTGGTTCCAGTGTTCTACTACCCTGTTGGTGAAGAAAGACTGTCTTAACCCACCCACCCATCAAGTATGGAGCCTTCATATGCTGCTTACCTACATGCATGATTTTGCACTTATCGAAATTAAATTTCGTTTGCCATTCTTCGGACCATTTCACAAGTTCGTCTAAGTCTTTTTGCAGCGAGATATGCTCATTTTGACCTGTTATTGCCCTGAAGACTTTCAAATCATCCGCAAATTTCAAAACCTTACTGCTTAGGCCACTCTCAATGTTATTTACAAATATAATGAACAGTAGTGGCTCCAGTACTGACCACCGGGGAACTCCACTAAGAACATTTTGCCATGATGACTTTGTACCATTTAGCATCACTCTTTGTTGTCTATCTGAAAGCCACAACTCTATCCATTTTAAGATACTACCTGCAATACTACTGCAATATCATAATTGGCATGATAAATTGACATGTAAATTGAGTTATCCACACTACGTGCGTGATAAAAATATGCTGCCATCGAATTGACCTCAGGCTAGTAACCTTTACGAGGATTTCCAGATAAGAGTATTCCGTTTTACTGACAGAATTGCACGATATAATTTCGGTGCCTATATGCTGCAACTGCTCTGATTGGCTTGTGGCTTGCAACTGCTCTCACTTTGGAACTTGTGGAACATTACTCCCGTTCATTTGTTCTAGGTCAATAACTTGTGATGACCGGACCCGAATATTCTGACAAGGCATGCGAAGCAGACGCATAATAAGCTAGTAGAAATTTAGCGTCTCTGCGTCTATTCATTCGGCCGCCATCGTGAAAAGATCTGAGGGGGGCGATCTTGAGAGCTCCTCCCCGGTCCGGCCTGGGCTAAGTACTGAGATAACGTGAACACGCTTCCAAAGCGATTTGCTTGTCGAAACGAGTGTTTTCCTCGTTGAAACGAGAGTAAGCAAATCAACGTAAATCTCGTTGAAGCATTGCGCTCGATCAGTCATCAATCACATTCCTGACTTTGTGTCTGAGGAGAAAAACTCATTTACATGTAGAACTGCGGCATCTATGTCCATTACATCCCGGACATTCCGAGGATGGAGAGATGAAGTACCTTATAAAGCTGGAAAGTCAGCTCTACGATAATCCAATGCAGTACAATGACTGGCTCAAGCGATTGCGGGACGCGGCAGCTAAAATACGGCAGTGATCCGGAGGTTTTCAGAGCCTATAAGACCAATTTCTACATGTGCAACATCATGACAGTAAATATAGAAGCTTTTGTCCGAACCGAAGTCTAAAAGAGTATCACTCACTCCTATCGGATCCAGCCAGACAATTTTCGGCATATTTCAGTCTCCAAGGGTAACAGCCGACCAGCAATGTCAGCGCTGCATGCTGCGCTCACGACAGCACGCCACTGAATGGACTGCACCCTCGTGCCAATAAGTCGACAACCAAAGTGTCGCCACTCCAGTCCAGTCCGCCGAACAGGCATAGCAGAGTAGAGCGAGCAGTACACGTCACTCCACCACCCACCGTGTCACGATCTCGCCTTGTCACGATCTCGCCTTGTCACGATCTCGCCTTGTCACGATCTCGCCTTGTCATGATCTCGCCTTGTCACGATCTCGCACGATCTCGCCTTGTCACGATCTCGCCTTGTCACGATCTCGCCTTGTCACGATCTCGCCTTGTCACGATCTCGCCTTGTCACGATCTCGCCTTGTCACGATCTCGCCTTGTCACGATCTCGCCTTGTCATGATCTCGCCTTGTCACGATCTCGCCTTGTCATGACCTCACCCTGTCATGACCCCCGCCGATCCCGGCAGAGCCAAACACACTTGCCGTAGCCATACCGTAGTTCACAATCACTGACGTCCGTGTTGATGAGGTAAGTTTCGGTCAACGGAATCATGTGAAACTTTCCAGTTCTGGGCAACATATACCGAGAGCATTCAGCTTTCTGATGCTTCTCGCATTCAAATTAAATATTTTGCAGACGGCCGCGACCTGCCTGTTGTCGGGGGTGGGGGCAGAGTTCCCCCCAGGGGTGCGGCTCCAGTTACTGGGTCTGGGGTTATGCTTTCGGTTTATCTCAGTTTCGCTGGACATTATTACGTGGGAGTATATTGAAGGTCGATTTCGCGTTGGGCGAGCTCATAACTTTATGAATCTAGGCCTCATGTTGGGTCATTCGAATCTCAGCTTGGCAACGGCAAAGCCATAGGCCGCTCACGTGTTCAGCTGCTTATTCACAAAGGACTTAGTGCTTCGAAATATCGCTTAGGTTGGAACCTGTGGTACCTTTTGGTTGTTTATTGGTTGGTTCACGACACACTTTATGCACATTCACGACTAATGGCGCCGCCCACACTGTTTCGCCGGTGGGCCGCGGGATTGGGAAATGTTCTGAGTGGCACCAGAGTCGAACCCGGGACCTTTAGTACCCATAGCCCGAACTTACCATCCCGCCCCAACCTGTGATACCCGTCTAGTTTTAAACGATTTCGGAGGCATTTTCATCAAGCATTCCGCCACCTCTAAGAAATGCATCACATGCAGTTTTCAACCGTGTGTAAAAAAAAACATCTCGGCCATTGTATGCCAGTATGCACCATTCTGTTTTACTGGTGGCTCGTGTGTGCCGACCCACCTCAGCTGGCGGCGAGCCGGGGTCTCGGTCAAAACTAGCAGGATAGGCTAACCCGCGTCACACGGTGTGCAACGGCCCCCGACCTCAATATGCCAAGATTATTTATATGCCAGGACACAAGAGTTTATTTAAGCAGCCCTGCCGAACGCGGTCGACCACGGCGCTTTTAAACGGTGACAACTTTTTTTAAACAGAGTTTCTCATTCCAAAATCTGCACTCAGAACCAGACATGCTCTGTTAATTTCGCTTCCATAAGACTAGACACCTAAAATAGACGTTTGCACCAATCAGGTTTGCAGCTGCTTTCTCTCCGATAATGAGCGAGTTTCGGCTTTGTGTCAAGATAGCCACAGTAGGCGTTGTATGACCAACACATTCGATGCGTCCCGAAGCCCAAATGGCCAGCCAAGATAGCCGCACATGCATTTGGCATCTATTACTCCCACAGTTGTTTTAGTCCTATGCAAAATGCTAAGCCGCACCTATAGAACGTTCACAAAATATATCCTATAAAAAGAAAGTATCAACATGATCACTATCTTGAGGATGAGACAACGCAAACAAAAACAAGAAACAGGGTAATTGGTGTAAACACATTTAAAGCTCTCACATTAAAGAACCTCTCGCAACATATGTATCATTATAATACTTATTCACTGCCTCCGTTGGGGGCTTGAGAGACCTCCGCAGCGTATGGGACGTAAATCTAGACTATAAATGTTGTATTGATGTCGATTGCGCCTTCATGCCATTTACTCAGACTTTCGGAAATCGGTTGGATATTCGAAACGTTAAAAGAAATAACACAACGTGATTATTAGAAACGTGATAATTGTGTCTTTCCTGGTTCTCAATTTTTTATCGGACGTGCATATATGCATGAACACAAAGGCGCAACCTGGATATTTATTATCGGGAGAATGGCACACCGGAGAGGTGCCTTCTCTCCTGGGATACCCCTTACTCTCCGCCGGTCTGCGGTGTACCTAGGTCACCATGACACTTTCACGAAGCATCATTTTTAGAAAGCAATTTCTACGACGGCTGGGATTCCCGTCTGTGCACTGTGGTGGTATCTCAGCAAGCCTGTTAACAATTCTGTTCATTTCAGCTTTTCAGCTTCTATCTGTTTGTTAAAACAGATGGTGGCAAAATGCGGCAGTCGAACGCCTTTGCCGGGAAGACTTAGCATCCTTTGCTGACTCATGCGAGAAAGTAAACAAGTCCTTGACATTCTGACGCTTGGGAATTTTGTCGCGATGCACTGACACGTCCGTACAAAGTTCAACATCCACCAACACTGAGGGGCAATATATAGTATTTTATCTTCAGAATGCCCAAGTGCCAAGCAGCTCCTGAATTAACGTTGGATTCTATAGAAGCGTAGAAGATTCCGCCAATTTGACATTCTGTGTCATACACATTCTGTTGCACCCCAGCGTTCTTGGTTGTCGGACATTCTGATGTTTGAACATCATGGACCTTGGATATTCTGACCACGTGCCAGTTATGACGTGAATTTCCAAATTCTACCGCGGAGTGAGTACAGTCAGGGGTTGAGCAGTTCAGGCTGCTCAAATCTGCTCTACTCTTCCTCATTCCACCACAATTATCATTTGCTGTGATACTTTTACTACTTTATTTTAGCTCTCAGCCGTGCGCAACATTGTGCTACCTTTCACAGTACATGGATGAATTGTTTCCACCTTTTGACATCTCTGTGTTCGAAACATGAACAAAACCCATGCGTTGCACGTGACGAAATATCACAGTTGACACCCGATGCATGCACCGGTGCTTAATAGCTGACCTCCCAGGTCAGTGTATAGGTCTTCTTCCCACATTATTCAGAGTTTTCACAGTTGTCGGTGTGCCAACGGTGGTAGGTGCGTGTTTCAAATGTTCCGTATAGTATTTATCCATATCATGGGACACATGGGGGGGGGGACCGAACCCATCTGTGGAGAGGAACGGAGCACCCACCGGTAGAGAGGAGCAGACTACCCACCCACCTGTGGAGAGGAACAGATTACACACCCACCTGTAGAGAGGAACAGACTACCCACCCACCTGTGGAGAGGAACAGATTACACACCCACCTGTAGAGAGGAACAGACTACCCACCCACCTGTGGAGAGGAACAGATTACACACCCACCTGTGGAGAGGAAGAGATTACCCACCCTCCTGTGGAGAGGAGCAGACTACCCACCCACCTGTGGAGAGGAACAGATTACACACCCACCTGTAGAGAGGAACAGATTACACACCCACCGGTAGAGAGGAACAGACTACCCACCCTCCTGCAGAGAGGAACCGATTACACACCCACCGGTAGAGAGGAACAGATTACCCACCCTCCTGTGGAGAGGAAGAGATTGCCTACCCACCTGTGGAGAGGAAGAGATTACCCACCCACCTGTGGAGAGGAACAGATTACACACCCACCGGTAGAGAGGAACAGATTACCCACCCTCCTGTGGAGAGGAAGAGATTACCCACCCACCTGTGGAGAGGAAGAGATTACCCACCCACCTGTGGAGAGGAAGAGATTACACGCTCACCTTTGGAGAGGAGCAGCGGGTTCTCTCTTGCAGAGGGAGACCGGGGCCTTCTCCGGTCTCCCTGTATGGAGAGCACCTGTATAGAGACCTGTGCTCCCTGGCGGACGCACCTGCATAGAGAGACCGGGGAAGGTGGCAGACTCACCTGCAGAGGGAGACCGGGGAAGGTAGCAGACCCACCTGCACAGAGACCGACTGCGACCCACCGGTGGAGCTGGAGAAGGGGAAGCCGGCGGTGCTGGGCAGCCCCACCGTCACCAGCAGCACCAGCAGCACCAGCAGCACCAGCAGCCGGGGCCGACCCATGCCTCCAGCGCCGGACAGTGGCGGACCGCATTTAAAGTGCGCCGAGCGCGCCGGCGGACGCCTGCGCCCGCCCCGCCCCGGCCTGACCTGCGCCGCCCCCCGCCCTGCCCCGCCCCGCCCCGCCCCACCCAGTCGACCGCCGGTGTCTCACCGTTCGCCCACGGCACGTCGGCGCGAACGTGGTGACCGGTTCCGACGACATGCCCGGAGTGAGCCGGCGAACCATTAACCTGCATCTCATCGTCGTATTCCACATCCTATGCCAATTCGTGCCTGGCGTTGTGAACGTTCATGCGGTACTATGAGCATTAGCAAGGGAAGAAGGTTGCGGTTTACTAAACCTTATAAGCCCCTCTCAGTCTGAAACATTACGAATAAACGACGTGCGAGTGGAAGTAGCGATAGTGATTATGAACGACACCAAGGGCCAAGCTAATCTCCATTGAGTTACCGCAAAATCAAAAATCAACTTCAACTAACTTCTCGTCAGATTAGGCCAACTATATCACTTCTAAGACCGATTACCCTTCATGCGAACCAGTGCGACTAAATCATAAGACAAGATGTACAGGATGCATACACACACGTAGCCTGCTCAATATGACAAACGTGAACACGCAGCCCAGTCCAATTTAATCAACTCACATTCCCTTGATTGCTTTTCCTAAAGAAGTTTGGGAGATATTTGCATCTCTCCAAACTTTGCGAGCAAATTTATGTCCATCGCCACAGATTATCACGTTAATCTGAATGTTTCCTCAGAACGTTTCATGTGTTTACGTCATTTGATAAATACGCAGCATCCATATTATTCCTTTCCGCCATTGAGGACTCCAGTCCCTCTGCGGCGCTCCCTCTGTACATCCACGACGAATTGCCGACCATTTTTTTTTCAGAAGCAATTAATTTTGTTGAATGACATTTATGTGAACCTTGCGTACTCAGCACGCCCATGTTCCTTAACGATCTTACATCAGCCAACATTGCATTGGTAAAACAACCGCTAGGGTAGTAAGGTCCGCTCGTTCTGCGCCGAACAACCCACTGTCGTTACGGTGGGTATCAATACGGTGGGTGGGTGTCGTTACGGTGGGTATCCTTGCTGTAAGTGCTGGAATCAAGCACCTTGTGTATTTTAGCGATGTTTTCAGGTCAATTAGACATATTCAATATGCTGTTGTAGCTAATATGTGCAATGGCACAGGAACCGGGGGATGTGCAGAGAAGACAGCCGTTCCCACAACCTTGAGCAAGGTCGACATTGACTATATGGGAGTTGCATGGGAAGATTATATTTCAAAACGGTTCTGGCCCGCTCCAACTTTAAAACAGTTTCCGGACCACTGCACATGTGTGCCATCGACGCTCTTTCGTTTTTTTTATTCCCCTACCCATTAATAGGTGGGCAGGAGTGCCCTTCCATACCCGTGCGACCTAATTACGTTAAATTCCAAGGGTGAGAGGAAGGTCGTGGTAAGAAAATCAAGGAAGGTCACACCACTCCTTGCTCCTGTTTCTTGCTGGACAGATCCCGCCACCAGATATTAGTAAAAGATGTTCCTGAAGCCCTCTCAGACAATTAGCAATGCTAGTAACGTCTTTGAGGGCTCCAGGAAAATAACTGCTATAGGTGTTAAACGGTAAATAATACAAAATCATAATCTTGCACATGCATTTCCTAAACTGCTACTACACTAAGGGGAAAGGACGAACCAAGTATGAAGAAGAAGAAAGAAAAGAAAACATGATTCTTAAACAAAAATGTCCAATTGATACCAGATCACCATGCACAGCACATTACCATTACCAACATTCATTGAAAAAGTTTATATTTTCTAATAATGTATTGTCTGATGTGTTCCTTCAAGATAATTTTACTCCTAGGTACATCGTCAATTCTGTCGAAGTGAGAGCAGATTATTTATTCCAGGCTTTTGGTACAATAAATGGTAATGAAAACATTCTATAATTGATATCAGGAAAGGGCATTTGAAAGTGTTGTGCCTCTGAGGCCACCTTGTTCATGAAGTTGAAACATATTAGAATGAGGTGCTGATAATGATTGATTTAGACAACCTAGCATGATGTAAATACATTGCTCATCAACTATGTCCAGAAAATTTAGCTATTTGGTTATTAGGGTTTAGGGCGCATCAACTGCAGTAGTTATACGGCGCCCATCAGAAACTTTATAACTCTAAAGTGCATAAGTGTATAAGCTCCCAGTGTCCAGGTTAAAATATTAAAACTGGTGCTTTTCAGCAACCCACATTCATGCATACACATTCACTCGACTTGTACCGAAGTTGGTCCAATAACACAATGGCAAACCGATATGGTACCAGCCTGGGTGCTTGATGCAAGTGAAATATCACATTGATCACCCAAAAGTATCAAGTCAAGCAAGCATCAAAAACCTGTACCAGTGAGGATGTTACACATCCCTGTTGGCGTTTGGGTGGATTCACAACTGCATTCACACCAATAGAAGGTGCAGCATTCACGGCATGCTTCACTGCCTCTCCAAAATGTCATAAAAGCATACTGACCAATCTACCTGACCCTGACTACAGGAAGCTTATTGTCAGTGCAGTGCATCTGATTAAAATTAGCTTTATATGTAACATGTGCGCAAAAAAATGTATCATCTTTGAACGGACATTTTGAATCAAGAGATAATATTTTCGATATATTTCTAACAGCCCACAACGTTTTAAATGGGATCAGTTGGCCTTGAAGCCACACCGTTGGCTTTCCATCATACGGGGACCACGAAGCATTAGTAGTCACTTAACCGGGCGGCCAGAACAGTCTGATCTATTCTAACGCCACTCCGCAATATTGCAAGAACATTATAAGTGCATAAAAATAATAAGATGGCAAATCAAATTGGAAAATATATGGAAATATACTATGCAAACTTGCAAGAAATAACTACGTTCAAAGCATCATGCAAAAAATGAAGTCAAGTAACATTACATTCCATGTTTATGTAAAATGTATCTTCAGGAGTGTATTAGGAGCGCAGCGTGGTGGGAACCGTTAGTTTGCTCGGAACAATGTGAACAACGTTTGGTTGCCAATTTACTGACATTGTATACTGTAGATGGGGCCTATTGCTGTTGTGCTATGGTTGATTTAGTTTAGTTCAGCTCAGGAACGTAGCCAATGACGGGCGTCTGGGGCGCATATTTCTACCCCAGAGTGCCGGGAGGGTCCCTTCCTAAACGACACACCCTTTTTATGACGACACGGCTCTTTATGTCGGGACCTTGTGTTTGATTTAATTTACATGACGGGGATATAGTAATGTATGAGTCGTAGAGCAATGTAAAAGCCAAGGTAACATCCTCACTTCTTTATCACGTAATAGTTCAAGAGTTACTAGCTACAGGGGAAGAAAAAGTGTACATCCAAGGACCGTGATCCACTAGCTTCGGAAATTATCTGCCGTTTTGATAAGAGAAGAATGGATTACCGTGAGAAGAAATGGATTATCTGAATGGACATGATTGAGAGTAAAGCAAGACAAAACGTGTTGGGTCAAATAGGCAAGGGATGCTTCATGAGTCCAAGGTCTTAACACTGTCAGCAATGAACTACTATCGAGAGGTCTGAGCCCCAAATACAATGAATAGCTATGCCAAAAGACCACATTCCTTGCCAATGTGGGCCAATACGTTTTACCTCATTTTGCTTTCAATCATTTTTGTTTTTGCCACCAGTCATACGATCCGGTACATGGCAGAGAAACGCTGTCCGTTTCTTGAAAAACGTCGATACGAAATGTGACGTACGTATTCATTCCCGCTATTGTTATCCATATTTCTTTCATTTCAAGCCGGTGCAAGTGCAGCGTTGTAAAACAACAATACTAGCGTATCAACAATTTGCAATAGCAGCCATAGTAACCAAATGTCGCTCAACACCATTCAGCCCAATGCTGCATTAATCTTGTTTTGTTCATCTGAACTTGACGGCCACATCATTGCAACACAATCCGAATGAACGCATTCACCAGCGTGATACAGATTGAACTACTTTATCGACGCATGAGTCGACTCATCAAAAATCAAATTTGGTACCTGTTTTAACTATTTTAATGCTCTATTTTACTACTCCTCAGCCATGCACGCCTTTTTAGTTGGGGCTTTCAGTACTCGCATGCAATTTCAGGTGAGTGATGCATATAGAGGCAATATATGGCGAATGTTCAGAACCAGTAGGCACCAAAGTAATGGATAATTCGCCATAAAACATTCAGTATTCTCAGGCTTCCTGAGGGGAACGATAACAATTTCTCTTTCAAGATGTCGTGCACCTTTAACAGTTCGTCATGTTCTGCCATGTTCGAATCTCGTGTCCTCATTACACGGACGAGCGTAGACGTCATTTTGTTTCTGACCAGGTGGTTTTCCTTAGCGATATTCTATCCGATAACTCGTACATTATCTAGTCGGGACTATTGATGGATTTCTTATCTGCAGTGCCGTTCTCAGCAATATATACCCCTCGCCGATATATACAGCATGAAGGTTATATGGCACAATAGAGTCACGTAGACGGCTTCGCACTGTGTGAGTCTTGATGCTATTCTGAAAACCACTTTGATAACACCGTGAGTTATGGGCGCGAAATGACCTCAGTAGTAGAAGCGCTCTAATATCCAAACAACTGACTAAGATAGCATTTTCTCACTGTAGTATTGGGCTTACGTGGCGGCATCATACTAGGAAACAAAATGGATATAGCAAAGTGGACATACTTGCCGACCGCAGCAATCATCCACGACGAGATACCCTCCGGTATTCTATCGCGAAATATGGTGTCGGTAGTATTCAGGTGAAACGCAGTGTTTGTTTAGTGTACAAGTAAGTAAAACTATAAGCGGTTATCACCAGTACGCTATAAATGGAGCGCTTCACTTGTCCCTTCGTGCAATTTATTGTTTTGTTTTGCTGATCGTATTTGTAGCGACGAGTAAAGAGATAAACATACATACATTTTCACCTCTGCTGTACTATGTCAATCATTTAATAATGTCCAAACCAGGCCAATAGTGTAAAATACCTCACTTCCGCGTACATTACCATCTTCATATTTCATCCCATATAAGATCATAGACACGTAAGAAGTTACAAATGCCTTTCCTTAAGCACGATGTCTGGATGAAATCGTATCATTCGCTGCTTTTGATCTCAAATGTCAATCGTCAGGCACTGACAAATACCAAGCTGTGATCACGTGGAAGGTTCGGCATACTTGCTTAGCATTTAGTACTTCCAAAGTATAGTACTGTTGTGTGCATATGTTATGTTTCCCTTCTTGTCAGTGGTTATTTTTAAGGTAATTTCAGGGCAATGCATTCTACGTACAACACATCGCTGATGTAACTAGATCGACAGTATCCGTACTTGAACATGGAATCGACTCATTTGAATAAAGTCATTACCCGAATTGAATGCACCCAGTGAGATTAAACCATTACCTATTTGGCTCAACCAAAAAAACTATGCACACTAACTTAAATCATCAGTTAAATCACGCAGCTTGCACGAGTGCTCATTGAACCGATACAAAATTGGATGATTAACCTGCGCCGTCTTTCCAGTCAAATCCTCACAACTCGTCTGTGGGGGGGGGGGTGGTGAAGACATCCCCTCTAAAATCCAAACTAAGCTTCGCACGAAAACGAAAGAGGCGTCATCGGAAAGCGCTCGACTAGTAGGGTCCGACCCCACCTCCGAAAAAAAATCCCCAAAAGTGACGTCACCAGGGGGCTAGATTTTCACGACTTTTCACGAATTACATTATTTTTTTGACTTTGGGGAGTTCATTTTGGGGATATATGAAAAACAAAATTTATTTGGAATGAGAAAAGGACAACGAATTCGACCAGGGCTATAATTTTTTTTACCCCAAATTTTTTTTCCCGAAATTGCAACATTTTGAGTTTTCAAGTTTTCTTTAATTTTCCTCCTCCGATGGGTAGAGCAGACCGAGAAACGTTGTTGGAAGTCAACTTGTCCTAATAAAAAATGCTTACTTTAGCCAGTATCCTGCATTTGAACTGCAAGATGGCAAATACGCAAAATTTGTATGTAGTCAAAAATGAAAAAAAGTAGAAAAATTTAACTCATATGTTTTGTTGCATCTGTAGAGGTAAGCAAACGCTGAAAGTTTCATTAAAATATCTGTATCCGTTAAAGCGTGACGACTGGTTGAACATTTTTGGAGGTGACCTCACTTGACCTTGACTAACTCGTTGACCCTGGATGATCTGACCTAAAAATTTTGCATCAGAATGTCAAATTGATGTGAAAAAAGGTATGCCAAATTTAGGCGTGCTGCCTCGCGCCGTTCGTCCGCTATCCGCGAAAAAACTAAGGGGGGGGGGGGCGGTTGAAGACCCCCTCGCGACGGGACGGGTTAACAGGTATGTTCTCCACCAGCCACAATACCGTGCATCGTGACATGATTGTAATAATATCGTCAGATGTGGTAGCTGCAAACTTGGTTCACTGTTATAGCAATATTATGCATACATGCACACACACACATATGTGTGTGTGTATGCGTATATATGTATAATATATATATATATATATATAATCACCATTGAAGAAACTTCGTATGCACGTAGTGTGTTCGAGAAGTAATGGCACTCATTTACAGATGCTTTACAGATGCTTAGGTTGTCTCATCGATATATAATTTTTAAATAGCAGAATTTGGTATGATGCACATCTACGTCCGAAGTTGAATAATTGAATGACTCCCAGGAGCTGTTGAACGTTGGCTTGATGTGCAGTCTTTGTACTTCGTCTGTGGTGCTCGCGTGCTGCGTAGTCAGTTGCCGCCATGATGGAGATGACTTTGAGCACTGCACTTCGACTAAGTTTTCTTTTCTTTTCAAGAAACACGTGCAGTACGTTATTAGATTGCTTCAGCAGGCTTATCGTGACCAGGTATGTCACAGGCGCAGCTGGACCGCTGGGTTTTAAGGTTTAGCAGTAGATATCTGGAAGCCTATGACAAAGAGATGGCTGGCCATCCTGTTGAGGCGACGAGCGTGTGAAAACAAACTCATCAACAACTCACAAACGGACGTCGAGCCATCATCGGACATCTATCTTCTGAGGTCTGCACTGGCGGGCTTGGAGATTGTCTTAGCTACAGCGTGGTATCGGTTTGGTGTCGATCGGTCCATTGGTTCACGAGCTATGCCGGCTGAAACCGAGCTGATTCAGCTCCATAAAATTAGTTATAATCCGAAGTAGAAATTCATGTTTTGCACGTTAAACCAATTGACGATAGAGGATGTCGTCGCAACAAGTTCCCCAATGCTACCTGTGTCGCTCGAGTTCAGCTTGTTTCGTTGACCCAGTCGCATCGAAATTGTACTCACAGCGTAGCCAACCCTGTAGGTTTTCACGCACTTACCCCTCGTTCACTACGATGTGAGCCGACCCAGGCGCCAGCATGTAGCGTTCCCATTTTTCGTCGGGAGAAGCCCCAGCCTCATGCTAAACAGAATTGGGTGTTCGCCTACTCCTACAAATTATACATGTCTGGATAGCTCCCGTGACGGGCTAACCGTTCACCAAATTTGGATAGCTCTGGTAGGTATGCGCCGCCGCTCTCAGGTCGGAGGCGCCCCACAGGAAACAGATGCATGCGCCTGACAGTCGCATGGTGTAGTGCTCCCGGCCGCCAACCACAAAAGTATAGAGTTCCATATGTGGTGCGTGTTTCTACACAATTTCATTTTTATATGTTATGGTTCTATGTTCTATATGGTATATATGCTATGGTCCTAGGTAATATGTCGTGGTCCTGGCAACATGACTCCGATTGATAGCGCGTGACCTGCGCAACCAAAAACCATCATAATCTGTCCACAGAACCGGTACATCACATGTGAAAATTTGGGCGGAATTAGCTGGGCCGTTTTGACACAGCATGCGTCAGACAGACAGACAGACAAAAACAAACATTTTTTTCGACAACCTTGGAAAGCCGAACGCCATGCATTGAATCTGATGCATTGAGATATTTCTCGTCACATTGTCACTAAATTCTATTTTCGATTCTGAATAAGCACTAGATGGCGCTGGCACAAGCGTGCCTGCTGAATGCTGCACCGGAGCACACCTTCTTATACTATAACCGCTAGATGGCACGGGTAAATGCGCGCCTGTTAAATGCTGCACCGGGGTGCACCTATTCATACCATAAACGCCAGATGGCACCAGTACAGGAGCGCCTGTTGAATGCTGCACCGGGGTGCACCTTGCCGTGCAGGGTTGTCAATTGGGTTAGCACGATATTTGGCAATTCTGCTCTCCTACGTTTGCTGTTCCTCTGAATAGCCATATACGTTATGAGTCGGAAGGCAAATCGGTTCATCTACGTCAGATGGCTCCTCTGGGTGGTCGTTTTACGTTCCGCTATTTTTTGTTTGTTTGTTTGTTTGTTTTAGTTTCTATGTTTTCCTAAAGCAAGTCGGCTCATCTACCTCCGACGGCACCGCTAGGTAGCGAATTATTCCTAACTGGGAAACATATCGGCTCATGTACATCCGATGCCATGCGGGGATGGCTATTTGCATGTTTCCTACGAGTATTTCGCGGTCATGTATTGCGATTTCACATGAGCTTTGGTGGTGTGGTGTCTAGAGAGCTCCTGCTAGTTCTGTGGCATATAGACATTCAAATAGCAATTGAAGGAGTTCTGGGTGTTTGTCACTGAGAAGCGATGAAAGCGATAGGGTGATGCTCTCTTTGGCAGAATGCCTTAAGTGGTTGTCTCTGAGAGCTATGGCTACTAGCAGTCTAGCAGGATATGGCTTATGCTTAACGTGGAGTTGCAGGTGTCGCAGTGAGGTGTTGTGTGTTGGTCATCTTCTAATCGAGGCTGTGTTAGTTTTGTGCAACCGTTTCTAAGCCTAGTGAGGATGACCTCTTTTTGTCGGTGAGACTTATTTGATGATGTGTTCCATGTGCTCCATGTGCCTATCGTTGGTTTGATTGCGTGGGCGTGGTTGGATTTGTGTTGTGTTGAGCTGTGTTGTGTCCATGTGTTCTGTGAATGCTGCACCGGGATGCACATTGTCAGCTATTGTCACCAGATGGCAGTAGAAGTGCGCCTGTTGAATGCTGCACCGGGGTGCACCTAATTATACCATAAACGCTAGATGGCACCAGTGCAAGAACGTCGGTTGAATGCTGCACCGGGGTGCACATTGTCAGCTATTGTCACCAGATGGCAGTAGGAGAAGTGCGCCTGTTGAATGCTGCACCGGGGTGCACCTTGTGAACTATTGTCGCCAGATGGCACTAGGACAGGTGCGCCTGATAAATGCTGCACCGGGGTGCACATTGTCAACTATTGTCACCAGATGGCAGTAGAAGTGCGCCTGTTGAATGCTGCACCGGGGTGCACCTAATTATACCATAAACGCTAGATGGCACCAGCAAACGCGGTTAATGCTGCACCGGGGTGCACATTGTCAACTATTGTCACCAGATGGCAGTAGGAGAAGTACGCCTGATGAATGCTGCACCGGGGTGCACCTATTTATACCATAAACGCTAGATGGCACCAGTGCAAGAGCGCCGTTGAATGCTGCACCGGGGTGCACATTGTCAACTATTGTCACCAGATGGCAGTAGGAGAAGAGCGCCTGTTGAATGCTGCACCGGGGTGCTCAGTAGTATTGTAGTATACAATTGTCGCCAGATGGTATGTACCACTGGATGAATGGATGATGTTCGCCTGGATTGGAAACTCACCGTCGGCGCCTTTCATCTGCGCGTATCAGCGGCACCAACCTGCCATCTAGCGGAGGGTAAGTACAAACACGGAGACGCGGCCGGTTTTAGGCCGAGCGCCTATGGAATTTCTGGGTACGCATTTCGTATTGACATTTTTTTCGAATTGATTTAGCCACCACAGGAGGATTGCATATGTATTTTATGATGTAGAATTGGTGAAGGAACCTCACTGTTCTTTCCTTACTGATTTATTACGCTCTGTTCCGAAGTTATTGCGATGCAAAGTGAAAGCATCTGTGAGAGGGAGCCCATGTCGTCAAAAGGGTCGGCCCACCCGTTGATTTCTTAATATTATCGAAGGGGCAAAATGCATGAAGGTAATAGACAGACCAGAATGAATAGGGGGTCATTACATAGGCTCCCATGTTAGAAGTTTAAATGATTGCGGGTGGGGAAAGCATTGAGTGGGCAGTTTCACCCTCAAAGATATGAATGGGCCGTTCTGTTTTCGCCCCCACCCTCCTTGCTCTCTGATATTTTGCGGTTGTGCGGCTTACACAACCGAATGGAGAGTACACGCATCGGTGTACCCGCCAATCCGCAGAGGATTGAGCGGAAGTTCCATGGAAGGTACAAGCCCCTCCCCTACACCATACCACTGACAGATGTATGATTTTGCCAAGGAGGCATCATCTCTCCGGAGGGGCATCTCTTGGTCAAGAATATTTGGGCGAGGTACACTTCGATCTCCCAGAGTGGGACCTTTTTTTTTGTTTGAGGAGTGCTTTCCGCCGAAAAATTCGCAGCGTGCGTTCGTCGGACTCCCAGAGGATTGTCGTTCTCAGGCCAAATCTGCCGTTTCACAGGCGCGTTGCGCTGAAAAATTTCGAGGGAGGGGGTACAATGGAACCACCAAGAGAAGCGTCTTTCGGGTCATAAGGGGCGTCACTTTCGCTTCCTCCCCTTGGATCAACCCTTGGAACATACCCTAGCTAGTAACACCACTACTTCCCGCCGATTCGCTATCACTTGCCAGTCGTTCGACTCAGTGGTGTTGTTTTATGTATCTTTGAGGACTGCCATCTCAATGTTTGCTTTCCACCTCCGCAATCATTTCCACTTCTAACATGGATGAAGGAAAAAGGAATTGGGGCCAATGGAATGTGGCCCCAATTCATTTCCTTCTGCCATTTGCCCTCATCCACTTTGCCACTTACAATCATTTCAAGATCAAGATAAAGACAGAGAGACAAGAGATAATGATTCAATATAAAGATCATCACGATGTCAACATCGGTGGGCCAACCCTTGGGGCGAGGTGGGCTCCCTCTCACAGATGTCTTCACTTCGCACCACGGCAACTCTGAACGGAGCGTAATAAATCAACAAGGAAAGAATGGCAAGGTTCCGTGATAAATTCTGTATCATGGAAGGGCGATGCAATCCTGGGATTGCTGAATCAAGTGGGAAACGTGACAAGACGAAATCCGTGCCCAGAACTCCCATAGGCGCACGGCTTAATACCGACCGCGATTCCGTGCTTTCATTTACCCGCCGCTAGATGGGATAATACGGAAACAGCTGTTGGTTTCCAACCTAGGCGTACACGATCCATGCTGGAAGTGCGCCTGATGAATGCTGCACCGTGCTACACCTAGTTATATTATTAAATCTACCCTTTGTACCCCGATGCAACAGTCTCCTATCGGACGCGTGCTTCCACAAAGTTTCACATTAGTTCTAGTCGTGGTATATGCTGTGGCCTTGGCTAACTCATTTCGACATGACCCCGGTTGCGTCACGTGGCACGTGCACACGTGGCCTGCGCAACCCGAAACCACTGTCATAATATGTCAGGCGAACCAGCGCACTATGTGTGAAACATTTGAGCGAAATAGGCCCGACCGTTTTAGCACAGCGAAGTGTGGAAGCATTTTATTCTTTTATTTAACAATGGAAAAGCGGCACACAAACATAAACACGCACAGAGAAAAACATTTATCGACAACTTTGGAAAACCGATCGTCATGTATTAAATCTCTGGTTGAGATTTCTCGGGACTTGGCCACTCTAAGCGTCAGTCTACTATTACGAACGAGCTCCATGCATCTGATGACATCGGTTTTTCTCACATCCTTAATTATGTCGCGTATCACACCTTCGTGTAGGCTGTGCCACGTGTGCAATGTGCATCCGGTTCCTTCAGTGGACTTGAATGCATTCTTTCAACGAACATCCATTAGTTCACCTGCTGTTTGTACTTCCAAAACTTTCATAATTTCCTACTCGAATCGTGTGTTAAAATAGTCGTGCCTTATTACAGTTTGCTTCAATATGCTCAAAATTTGATTTTGTCGTCAGTCACTGGACCAACTTTTGGGAAGCAACGGTCATTCCATCACCGAAACAATTTTTGGGAAACAACAGTTATTTCAACATGCATGTAGATTATGCACTTATGAAATTTATCGAAGTACAAGTAGCCGACGAACGAATGGATACTCGCTCCAAGGATACCATTCAAGTCTACTAAAAGAACCAGATACACACATCGCGCAATGAATGTATGATGCTCGACATGCAAGGGGATAGTGTGAGAGCAGCCGATACCAGTACATACCTCAACCTCATTGTCTGCTATAACACGAAGAAGACAAACAATCTCTAACCCTCTCAAGCATGGGCCAAGCATGCACCGCTGAGTAGGTCATGCGTGACTCTGGCTCTTTGGTGACGCATGTTCCGCATGTTTTTAGGTGTGTGGTTTGAAAAGTGTGCTCCATGGCAAAAGTTGAATAATTTGTCATTGTATTTCTGTCACCTTATCCATTGGGTGTGTACAATGCATATACCAGTGTACCCACATAATACTAAGCAGGAGCGCTTTGTACTACTTGATGTATCTTCCATGCATAATGAAGTGCATTCTACTTGCGGCCATTGCATGCAACCAAGGGTATTAAAAGGAAGGACAATTTTGAGTGAGAAGCAAGCTAAGATCACCTCTAACCAGGTAAGTGAATGCCACCGATGAATGAAGGTATGATAAAACATGATATGATATGGCATAGGAGATATAATGGCATATGATGAATCTGGGATCAGTATGCTACGGTAAGTTGTTCGATACGTGACATGACTGGAGAGCAAATGTTCTTTATCCTGTCTCCTTTGATACATGTCTGCCCTCTCTGCCCTAATACATGTCTGCCCTCCCTCTCCTGATACATGTCTGCCCTCCCTCCCCTGACACATATCTTCCCCGTCTACCCTGATATATGTTTGTCCTGTCTTCCTTGATACCAGGCTGCCCTGTCTCCCCTGATGCATGTCTGCCCTGTCTCCCCTGATGCATGTCTGCCCTGTCTCCCTAATAGTCGCCTATATTTTGCCTGTCTTCCTGATACAGTGCCCTGTCTCCCCTGATGCATGTCTGCCCTGTCTCCCCTGATGCATGTCTGCCCTTTCTGATTCTGTTTGCTGCCCTGTCTCCCCTGATGCATGTCTGCCCTGTCTCCCTGATGCATGTCTGCCCTGTCTCCCCTGATGCATGTCTGCCCTGTCTCCCTGATGCATGTCTGCCCTGTCTCCCCTGGTGCATGTCTGCCCTGTCTCCCCTGGTGCATGTCTGCCCTGTCTCCCCTGATGCATGTCTGCCCTGTCTCCCCTGATGCATGTCTGCCCTGTCTCCCCTGATGCATGTCTGCCCTGTCTCCCCTGATGCATGTCTGCCCTGTCTCCCCTGATGCATGTCTGCCCTGTCTCCCCTGATGCATGTCTGCCCTGTCTCCCCTGATGCATGTCTGCCCTGTCTCAGCCTACTTCACAACAATCTGAACACTGACGTTGCGTTCCCAGTTTTAACTTCTTTGCAAGCTGCCATAGGTTTGCGTGTTCATTAGCTTCAGCGACCTGCTTCACTACTTTCCTGGACTCGCACCGGGATGGCGCAGTCGGGGAGAGGGATGGGGGTTGGGCTTACTGCAGGCCGACTGATGACGCCTCGTGAGTCCTACTGTCGGCGCGCGGCGGCGGCGGCGGCTCGACCAAGACGGTTCCCCAGGGGCGTCGTGCTGCATCGAAACCGCCGGCCCGGTAATGACTCGGCCCACCGGCCCTCCCACGTGCGGCGGCCTTGGCTTAGACTCCACGTGACCTTGACCACCTTGGATACACTCTTGGCGTCCACCGTGTCCTCAATGACGTGCGGCATGGCTGCCGGTGTCTGCCTCGGCGTCACATGCGCCGCCAATCGATCTCCATCTCATCCTCACCAGCTACCTGAACCTGAAGAGCCTCAACATTGACGTGCGATCTCCACATCATCACCAGCCACCTGAACCCAAAATTCCTCAACACTGACGATCGATATCCACCTCATCATCACCAGCCACCTGAGCTCGAAATTCCTCAACATTGACGTGTGATCTCCACCTCATCGTCACCAGTCACCTGAGCTCGAAATGCCTCAACACTGACGTGCGATTTCCAACTAATCATCAACAGCCACCTGAACCAGAAATTCCTCAACACTAACGTTCGACATCAACCTCATCATCACCAGCCACCTGAGCTCAAAATTCCTCAACACTGACGTGCGACCTCCACCTCATCGTCACCAGCCATCTGAGCCCGAAGTGCCTCAACACTGATGTTCGATCTCCACCTCATCATCACCAGCCATCTGAGCCCGAAGTAGCTGACCACTTGCAACATTGACGTCTGCACCTGACACGCCCACAAACCGCCTGAGCCTGAAGAACCATAGCATTGACATCAACGCCCAGTCCTAGCTTGTCTTGACGTTTTCCTCTTACCTGTGCATGTTATCTCTTGTCCTCACATCCATCGGCCCATCATGGCTCATTAGGTACGATCGGCACTCATTTCGTTAACAGTTAGCATCAGAAAAGCAGAACATATCCAATTCCGTGTTAGCCTGTCGATAGAAACCACAACCAACTCTGGGCGGAGAAGACAAAGCAAACGACTCATATCACATTAATATCGAATGCCCTTTTGACGTTAAGAAATCACCATGCAGGCATCCGATTTGTAATTCACATCGAAGATCGGGTCCATGAAACTTTTGACAAAACATCGCCGTTTATTTCCACTATGGCTCACTTTCTGAATCTACACAGGTTTGGAAATAAATAACGAAGTCGGTAACGGCTGTTCGCCGCGTTTGCTTGCCAGGGTCTAACTCCAAAAACAGGACGAACCGTCATACGATGACCGTGACATGCATAATATCATGACATGAATGAATACGCTTACACGGCGAAAAGTAAAAGTGCACAGTAACGTCCCCTCGCTTTATGAAACTAGACGCTGACCGGTCTCCCGACCAGCTCGTCTCAGCGACGCCCGGCGTTCACACAAGCACAACGTAAAAAGCACCAGGGACATCCACGCGCCAGGAATATCTCATCTCCCGCCGCATACCACATATGGCACTACATCAGGGCGTCCAGCCTATTCCGCCATTCGACCTCGAGCACCGCCGCGGCGGTCGGTGGCTCTGCGATGGCCGGACACTGTCCGCGGAACTGGGCGGCGCCCGTACACACACACCGCCGACACAATATATAGCGCCACACGCCGTCCCATTTGACACACTGCCTACGGCGCCGTCCAGCGCCCCGTTGACGCACGGTCAGGATCACAGATGTGCACATGCCCACTCACACGCGCAGGTACGATCACGCCCGCGCACGCGCTGCACGGACTGCAGCGGGACGTGCTGCAGCGGCTGCGGGGAGGCGCGCCGCAGGGGAACCCCAGTATTGCCTGTATCACTGCTGACGAGCGTCGGCCGGCCGGTGCCGGGCGGCAGCCGCCGTGGTGTCCGAGTGGCAATCGGGACGGCACGCGCAGCCGCGCCCGCCGGCGGTCAGACCGTCGCGCACACGACGCCGCCCGGGCCGGAGTCGCGGGCACGACCGGAGCCGTGCTCACGCCGTCGTGCACGACGTCGTCACGGCGTCCCCCGGACGTCGCCCGCAGCGTCACTCGGCGCCACACCCGGGGCGGCACTGGGAGCGTTGCTCGGTGCCGCACGCTCTGGCTGAGCTCAGAGCGACGCCGGGAGAGTCGATCGGAGCGCGGCTCAGAGCAGATACCGGCGCAGGAAGCGACGGCGCAGTCGACTGCGGGCCGACTTTCTGCTGCGGCGGCGGCCGGGCGGCCGCAGCGTCAGGTTCGACCAGTCGTCGGCCAGCGCCGGGAACTCGTCCAGCCGGTGCACCTCGTCGAGCGCGGCGCCCTGCACGCGGCCGGTGTCGAGCAGCTGGCGCCGCTCGGCCTCCGACCAGGCGGCGCGCGTCGGCAGCCGGGCGGCCAGCCGGCGCGCCTCCTGGCGCCACCGCTGGCGCACGGCCACCGCGCGCGCCTCGGCCAGCAGCTGCGCGCGCAGGCGCGCCGCCGCCGCCGCGTCCTGCTCGCCGTACACCAGGTGGACGGTGGCCGAGGGCAACGTCAGCGCCAGCCGGTCGCCGGCGCCGCTCATGTTGTAGCTGCCCAGCCGCCGCAGCTGCTCGGCGTCCGGCTGGCGCCGCTCGGCCGGCCGCAGGAAGTAGAGCTGGCGCCGGCCGGCGGCGCGCGGCCGCACGTCCAGCAGCCGGCTGGCGTTGAGCACGCTCAGCGCCACGTCCTGCAGTACGCCGCCGGGGCCGACCTGGCGCAGCGCGGCGCGGCCCTGCTCGACGGACACAAGCAGGCCGGCGCCGAGCGGCGGCCCGGCGGCGGCCAGCCGCGGCACCAGCCGCCACCGGTCGCCGGCCGACAGCCGGCCGGCCGCCCACACCTGGTCGGCGGCCGACAGTCGCGTCCGCTGGCGCCGCTCCATGCACGCCAGGCCGGAGATGACGCGCGGCGCCGCCGCCAGCTGCGGCACGACCAGCGTCTCGGCCGGCGCCGCCGCCAGCCGCTGCGCGTACACGGAGCCCTGCATCCGGTCCAGGTCCAGCTGGTACTCGGACAGCCACGAGCGCAGGTCTGCGGCAAGAGGTGGCCCCGTCACGCGCCCGCCACGGAGGCAATCTGACCTCACCTCACCTCGTCCAGCACGGTCTGGTCCAGCTATGAAACGTCCAGCACCGGCCACTAACGACGACCTGTGAACGGAGGAGCTGCCGAACGCTAGCCAGGAGCACACCTGCGCTTCAAGCTGGTTTCGAACGCACGTGGTGTACACATCGATCAGTATATTAGCACGCACAACTAACTGTAAATGCAAAAACTTCGTAACATGTTAAACCTATATCTATACTTTCACTAGAAAATGATGAAGGTATAGATTCACATGAACTGGGAATCTTCAGATTGCACGGCATCTGATTTTTAACTGAACATTGACACATGTCATCCATAGAATATATGTTTTCAGCTGGAATGCAAGCGCATATCTGCTATCTTCCGTAACGATCAAAACTAGGTTGCGATGATTTTTTTTTTCCAGAACGCAAGACCAGTCCCTGAAATAGTGCACACAGGAACCACATACATACTATGCACATACCGAAAACATTTGTGCATGTTGTGCGTATGTGTGACAGTATGGTCAGAATGGCCCGACCCGCTCCCGGGCAGGAGCGATGTCGGGGTCACGGGTTCTGATCCCAGCGCCTCCTGAGCTTTTCTCGGTAGACCGGCACCACGAGGACTCCCGACTAGCGTTGTTTTGGTGGTAATATGCATACTAAGGAATTCTGCTGGACATCCGGCCGAGTGATGTGGATGATATGCATATTAAAGTTAATATTCTGGCTCGTTCAGCATTGACGCACCGCACATATACTCATCTCTCAGAGAAGGCCTATGTTTATTACAAGCCGTTCAGCCCACCATCTGATTTCGCATCGCAGGGTGCCGGCCCGGCGACGGTACCCAGATCACCAGCATACAGAGCACGCACACCAGGCTGGCCCGACCGGCTGCGCAAAAACAAAACAAATCCGGTGTTCGCCAAACGCGCCCACCCCGGCAGAATGGCAGCCAGTTTTGCATACGTGACGCGACTGCGGGCCGGCTCCGGGCTGTACCGAGAAACCGATGCAAATGGCGCGGTTCCGGTCGACAACACCGGTGACGGGCATTGAACGGACGTGCCGAGTGCATGTCTGCCCAATCTTGCCGCCATATTTGATTGAATGCACACAGGTGGGCCTCACGCTATCAGCCTTAATCGATGAGTTTGACACTATTTGGACTCGGTATCATGGCATTTTTATTTTCTCTAAAAGGCCTTCGCCGTGGGGAAAATCGTTAGCACGTGAGGAAAAATAAATGGTATACATCAGCTGTAGAGTGTATGGAGATCGAAAAGGATACATCACCGGTTGAATTGCAAAAGATAATGCAATTTCTTGCATTAAATGCCAAGCTGTGGCCCCAAAAGAGCCTAATGATAGCCAAAGCGTCTGTTGGCAACTGCATATCATTTCTGACACCACATCTCGAAAAAAAGTTATGGTGGATGCAACATGCAGGAAAACAACTCATTTTTCTTACTCAAGTTTTGTTTTTGACCATGTTTATTTAACCATTTTTGCTTGCAGCTCAAGCTTAAGTTTTGCTAGGACACAAAAACGTTCGGAGCGTTGAAAAAAATAAACGCCGTCATGTGGTCATTTTGTCCAATCAACGTTGCTCGTGATCCTGGATCAATGCATACCACCAAAACTAGGGTGTGGTGTTGGAATTGCTGGGCGCTTCAGCTGCTGCGGCTATATTGCTCTCATAACTAATGCCAGCAAACTACAAAATACATGAAATCAGAAATGGCATTTTCAATCATATAAAGAACAACATTTCGCTTCAAGATATTTCCGACCTATATCATCGATCGGCTTCACCACACTCAGCCTATCAAACGAACGTCACTATCAGAAATCCGAAACTGGATCAGTCAAATCAACATAATGGATCAGAGATCTGACACCGAAACAAACTAACTAATCCATCAAACAAACTGCGGTGATCATGTTTCCGATCCCCAGAGTGTGCAAGCCGAGCTAAGATCATTCAGATATATCTGAGAGGAAAGCAAGCGTTACTGTACGATGACGAATGAGGAGGAATAATGTGTAAATGCTGTTCAGTGAAATAAGACTAAAAGTACATGGTGCACAGCCAACCAGCACACCATGTCACAAACGAAGTCGCTCGATTCGGAAAAGTAATACAACATTGGAAGTTTACATGCAGTTCACATTGTGTTCGCTCCATATGAGTCGTCCTGCTGCCCACGTCCGCGGACGGCACAAGCACACACAGCAGCCAGGTTAATCACAGCTAATGTGCACACATTGCTTAATTGAGAAAACACCACGACACAAGATATTGCCCACATCACCGCAATGCCGCACAGCGCAATAAGTGCGGAGATAATCCCCCGGGGTGTCTTTGACCACCTGCGCCAGTCCGACACAGAACCCACGTGTGCTCGTGATGCTCGGGCAGCCTGGTGTATGGTGGAGAGCTGGAAACATGGCCGATCCTTTGCCGTGCAGACAGTGACCCAGCATTCGACATCAGAGAATATGTGTGAAGTGTAATTGCCTAGATATCCGTTTGTCTATCAAACGTGATACTGGAGCCGAAATTTACACATTATAAATTAGCATAGAGACTCTGGGCTTTCCCAAGTCGATGAGAAAGAGAGAAATAAGCAGTGTGTGTGTGTGTGTGTGTGTGTCATCCGTGTCGTGTATCTCGCCCCGAGGGAGAGCAGCCCACAGTGACCGTCGCACCAGCGACCAGCCCCAGCCTGGCGGACGACACACAGCCAGCCACCCACCTGACGGCGGTGGGCGCCGGCAGCCGGCGTTGATCGGGTCGTTGTCCATGAAGCGGTAGAGGTGCAGCCGCTCGGGCCGGTCGAGGCGCGCCAGCGCGCCCTCCCAGTCGGGCGTCAGGTACTGCTGCAGGCGCGGGTCGTACACGCGGCCGCGCTCGTCCCACAGCAGGCCCAGCTGGGCGTCGCGCACCCAGCCGAACAGGTCGACGTCGAGCGGCAGCGCCGGGTTGGTGTCGCGGATGACGCGTCCCCACGGGTCGCGGCGCACCTCCTTCACCACGCTGCGGTGCGCGTTGAACACGGCCAGCGGCGAGCCGCACGTGTCCGCCGCCACGTAGTGCCGCTCGCCGGCCGTCTGCACGGCCAGCAGGTGGCCGCGGTGGCAGTACAGGTAGACGTCGGTGCGGCCCTGCTGCGGCCGGTGCGCGTGGCTGAGCCGGCGCGGGTGGTGCGGGTCGGCGTACAGGTACTGCACCAGCTGGCCGTCGGCGGTGCGGCGCGCCGCCAGCCGGCCGCGCCAGTCGTACTCGTAGCCCACCTGGCGGCCGTCCGGCTCCACCACCTGCGTCAGCCGACCGCGCTGGTCGTAGCGCATGCGCCGGCCGCCGGCCAGCGTCAGGAAGCCGTTGGCGTCGTAGCGCATGTCGGCCACGTCGCCGTAGGCGATCATCCGGTCGGCGGCGTCGTAGCGCCGGTCGACGGCCGTGCCGCGCGCCGTGACGCGGCGCAGGTTGCCGCCGCCGTCGTACTCGTACGTCCACCGCTCGTCGCCGTCGACGCCGGCGACGGCGCCGTCGGCCGTGTAGTTGACGCGCATCGGCAGCTGCGTGTTGCCGATGGCCGTCTGCTGGCGGCGGATGCGGCCCGCCGCGTCGTAGCTGGTCTCCAGCCGGAACACGTCGTAGCCGTGCAGGTTGAGCACGGTCAGCTCGGGCTCGTTGTGGCCCGACATCATGGTCACCTTGCTGAACGACGTGTCGCCGTCGTGCACCACCGACCGGTTCGGGTGGCTGTAGTACATCTTGAGGTCGTCCACCTGCTCGAGCGTGCCCAGCGTGGACGAGTAGCGCAGCACGAGCGGCATCAGCTCGACGTCGCCCACCTCGGCGCTGATCTGCGGAAGACGAGCCCGGCGTGGTCAGCTCGTCGCCAGCATGGAGTCGGACAGGCGCCCCCAAAAACCGGCTGAGACGTCCATAGCGGATAGCAGTCACAATAGCGACTCTGGACAATACTTGATCACCCGCGAGAAGAAACATTATCTCAAGATGAACAAATTATGTACTTGGTCAGTTAGTCGGGCCGCTCTAACTGAAGACTCAAACAAATCGCTAAAATTCGACACCAAGCACGGAATAGTTTGATGACCATTGTTGGTGTTATCGATGATGGTGGTATTGTTTTATATGAGATGCAGAACATTCACTGATAATAGTAGGCGGAACATCTTGACCACGATAATAGTAGGCGCAACGTCATGACCACGATAATAGTAGCACTGACAAGCGCTGACAATAGGATCACTGAAAATAGCCGGAACACCATGATGTTGTCCATCACATTGATGATAACAATATGACGGAACTTTCAGACCACGGAACACTACGACCACTCACCCTGCGGAGTCGTGCGTTTCCGTCGTACTGGTACTTGAACTTGGTGTTGTGCATGTCCTTGTCGCGCTGGAACCGGTTGTCCTCCTTTTTGGGCAGGCCGGCGTGCCAGCGGAACTCTGTGGTGGCGTCCATCGAGCTGGTCTGCCAGCTGACTGCCCGCAGGGCACCGCCGTCCGGCTTGTAGCGCAGCAGCAGGTCTCCAGAGCCCCACACGACCTTCTCCAGCCGACCCAGGCTGTCGTGCTGGTACAGCGTGCGCCTGCCGTCCGGCAGTCTCCGCTCCACCACCTGGTCAGATCAGGTCAGGTCAGGTCAGGTCAGGTCAGGTCACGTCAACTCGGGTCAGGTCAGGTCACGTCAACTCGCATTGGACAGTCCTGCGTCTCGCTCCACCACCTGGTCAGGTCAGAACAGGTCAGACTCCGTCTCGGCACGGTCGTTGCCGTCGGTAATCTCGCTCTACCACCTGGTCAGGTCAGGTCAGGTCACGTCAACTCGTGTCGGTACAGTGTATGCCTGCCGTCCGGCAGTCTCCGCTCTACCACCTGGTCAAGTCAAATCAGGTCAGGCCAGGTCAGGTCAGGTCACGTCAACTCGTGTTGGAACAGTGTGCGTCTGCCGTCCGGTGGCCTTCGCTCCAGTACCCGATCAGGTCAGTTCATGTCGAATCCGGCAAAACTCTTACTGTGACATATACCCAAGCCACATCGGATATACGGTCCATCCGCGATAAGTGCCACATGAGGGGAGCTGTGGCAGCTCAGTCGGTGGGGTTTTCAACTTCATCCTTAAGTTTGTGGGTTCGAATCCCAGAACACGCGGACTTATTGAATCCACCCGCGACGAATCTGAGTGAGAGGGCGGCGACGTTATGCGACCTAGCAGTCGAATGCACCGTGAAGGGATCCGACGAGGTTTCACACACGGCATCATCTTTGCCTTCACTTGTCTTGAAACATCGTTTCGGCTTTCAGCCGTGTCATCTACGGTATTTTCAGTGGTACTTGGTGCGATCGAGCCTTTACGCAGATCGTCATTTGCGTGTGTGGCCTGGCATTAGCCGTGTCGGCCGTGGCTGGGCACAAGAGCGCGCCGCCCGCTGTACCTGCATGCCGTCGTTGTAGACGATGGTGTAGGGCACCTCCGAGCCGGGCCACGAGTAGGTGAGCTCCATCAGTCCGAGTCCGGTGTTGACCGTCCAGGCGTGCCGACCGCCGCTGGGTACCAGCACGGCCTGTACCGCGCCGGCCGGGCCCACCTGCAGCCGGTACTGGCCGCCTCCGGGCAGTACCACCGCCGACGGCTGTGCAGACGGTCAGACGGGCACTGGTCAGACGGTGCTGGTCAGACGGTACTGGTCAGACGGGTACTGGTCAGCCGGGTACTGGTCAGCCGGGTACTGGTCAGACGGTGCTGGTCAGACGGTGCTGGCCAGACGGTACTGGTCAGCCGGGTACTGGTCAGACGGTGCTGGCCAGACGGGTACTGGTCAGACGGTACTGGTCAGACGGTACTGGTCAGACGATACTGGTCAGACGGTGCTGGCCAGACGGGTACTGGTCAGACGGTACTGGTCAGACGGTACTGGTCAGACGGGTACTGGTCAGACGGTACTGGTCAGACGGTACTGGTCAGACGGGCACTGGTCAGACGGTACTGGTCAGACGGTACTGGCCAGACGGTACTGGTCAGACGGGTACTGGTCAGACGGTACTGGTCAGACGGTACTGGTCAGACGGTACTGGTCAGACGGTACTGGTCAGACGGTACTGGTCAGACGGTACTGGTCAGACGGGTACTGGTCAGACGGTACTGGTCAGACGGTACTGGTCAGACGGTACTGGTCACCACCACTGCGGAAGGCTGCGCAGACGGGTACTTGTTAGGCATTACTGAATAGCAGCGAGACATTTGTGTAAGAGTGATGAGGAGTGTAAACGCTTACTATTCTATTCTGATTATTTATTCATATTTGT
Source organism: Imbricaverruca yamaguchii (assembly GCA_034440575.1). Taxonomy (NCBI): domain Eukaryota; kingdom Metazoa; phylum Arthropoda; class Thecostraca; family Neoverrucidae; genus Imbricaverruca; species Imbricaverruca yamaguchii. The sequence goes on along the minus strand of JAOTOL010001466.1, from coordinate 1,005,626 downwards.
GGTACGTAAGCAAAATGACCTATCTGTGCACGCTGGACAGGGTAATCTAACCTCTATTAAAGACATAAATAATTTGGGAGTCAACATGCTAAAGTACCCCTTTTATGAACACCGAAAGCTTAAGCAGTCTAAGCCATCTAATTCAGCCACATCCATCACATCACCGTCACCGCACAGTATCCGGGCCCACGATACCACCGACACCACCCAGTATCCAGACTAACGATACCACCGTCATCACCCAGTATCCGTCACCACCCAATATCAGGGCTCACAATACCACCATCACCGTACACTATCGGGACCCACGACACCACAGTTACCACCCAGTATCCGGACCCACAATACCACCGCCATCACCCAGTATCCGGACCCGCGATACCACCGTCACCGCACACTATCCGGGCCCACGATACCATTGTCACCACCCAGTATCCGGACCCAGGATACCAATGTCACCACCCAGTATCCGGACCCACGATACCATTGTCTCGACCTAGCGTTCTGACCCACGATAACATTGGCACGACCTAGCATCCGAGATACCACTATCCTCACATGATATCAGAACACACGATGCCACCGTCATGATCCAACATCTGGACCTGCGATACCATCCTTACCACCCAGTATCTGTATCCACGATACCAATGTTACCACCCAGCGTTCGGACCCACGACAGCGCTCAGCATCCCACAGTGTGAACGCAGCATAACACACCACACCACATAAGCGATCGTTCTGTCATCTATGTTGTGTTGTGTTGTGTTGTGTTGTGTTGTGTTGTGTGGTGTGGTGTGGTGTGGTGTGCTGTATTGTGGTGTGGTGTGGTGTGGTGTGGTGTGTTGTATTGTGGTGTGGTGTGGTGTGGTGTGGTGTGGTGTGGTGTGTTGCTATCGGCAGCTCGCCCACACAGACAATCAAACCATACGGCCACCACCATCATGCCATTATTTTTCTCCTCACTAAGGCACATTTGCCTGCATAATTGCAATGAATCGTCCACGAGCTGGTGCAATACCGGGATTGTCGTCATTTGCGATTCATTTGTCTGAAAACAGCTCAGCAACTCGAGTACGTGCCCACAAATTGTATCGGAGATTCGATTACATCCTCAAACGCAGAGAGCATGCACACTTGATTCGACGTTCCTGGGAGACACCGCAAAGGTCAAACGGATGGCGGAGGCGCCGCGCCAGCTCGGATCTGCCAACTGAGAACTGGCATCTGTTCTCGTGACCTGACCTGGGCACCGCTCGCCTGATGACTGGCTTCTGTTGACGGTGACCCAGCTTCCGGTGACCTGTGGTCCGGTGAACGATTCATCTCCGTATGGGAGTCATGCACCCGCAAGGAGTAGATGCATTCTTAAAACGAAATAATTAACCAATTGCCTGAGTTCAGAACTTTCGGATGGACTCTGCACCTGTCAGAGGCGGTTCGAGGAACTTTCATTGGAAGCACAAAGTCCCCTTTTGGTGAAAATTCGTTGAACGGAGTGCATTTAAGTATACTGGATTGGCGTCTCTTTCTCCGGGAAAGGCACGTTTAGATTTGAATAAGCCAGTTGAGCAGGGCAGGGGAGGTGTGGTGTGATGAAGTCCCCCGTAGAAATACATCTCGTGACCAGCGCTGTGGAGCAGGGTTGGAATTATGTGTTCATACTGGATTTTTGGCATCCAGAACATTGTTCTCTCCCAAATATTATCCCATAGATTTTCTTAGTTCATCATTTTCATCATCATTTCCATAATTTTCATCATTTCATCATTTTCATCATAATTTCATCACTTGTTGAATGATACTGTTTAACAATGAGCTGTACCGAGTGAAATTGCTGAGCATTCATTCAAAAGTGCGAACTGAGGTTTTGATGTCACAGGTTTAAAGAAAAACATCCTCTCTACATCCAATCACCCCATATGTAACTCTCCACATCCAGGATGGTAAAGCACAAATCCAACCCTGATCTGGCGCCCCTCGTCCATGGGGGAGAGGCGATCCGCACGCTGCCAGTGCCACCTGCAACCGCTCCTGAAACCAGTGACCCATACTATGATGGCTACCGACGTGACGTACCTGCAACCGCTCCTGATACCAGTGACCCATACTATGATGACTCCCGACGTGACCCATCTGCACGCTTGTGATGTGTGTCAGTGTGCTTGTAGGTTGCCTGGCCACACAGACATACAGACGAACAGACACCGTCACACAGACACCGTCACACAGACACCGTCACACAGACACCGTCACACAGACACCGTCACACAGACACCGTCACACAGACACCGTCACGCAGACCCACCTGTATGCTGGTGACCTGGCTGAAGCGGTAGGTGAGCCGGCTGCCGTCCGGCCGGGTGATGCCGGTCAGCCGACCCACGCGGTCGTAGTCGTACGACTCGACCCGGTCGCCTCGCCGGCGCTTCCGCAGGCGGCCGAACTGGTCGTACTCCAGGTCCACGTCTGCGGAACGGAACCACACAAATGTCGCGGACTCCAGCCGACGGCGCAGCGGGACAACAGCGGTACAGCAGCGGTGCACCGACGGTCCAGCAGCGGTACAGTGACGGCACAGCGACGGCAGAGCAGTGACGCAGCAGCGGCGCAACAGCGGCACAACAGCGGACCCAGCAGCGGTACATACGCACAGCGGCGGCAAGCAGCGGCGCAACAGCGGCACAACAGCGGCACAACAGCGGCACAACAGCGGCACAGCATTGACACAGCAGCGGCACATCTCAACCGATGTATGAGCGCATCGAAGGACAGCCCATGTGAGAACCCGAACAGGCGGATCCACGCACTGAATCAACGAGAAAGGAAGGCGGTACGTGCCAGACAGACAAGTCCGGGCACTCACCGAGGAAGGAGGGCTGTACGTGACGGGCAGTCGAGCTCGGACACTCACCTAGGAAGAAGCCGTGCGCGCGCCAGTGCACCGGCCGGCCCAGTTTGTCGTAGTGCACGTCCAGGATGGTGACCCCGCTCGGCATGCGCACGGTCTGTCGGGTGGTCGTCAGGTCGTACTCCAGGGTCAGCTGAAGGTCGCCGTTGACCTTCAGGTTGCGGCCGACCTGCCGACCGGACACGCTGTGACCACAGCCGCGGGCACGTCACGACGTCCGGGGGCTGAGGTACTGGCGCCAACTGCTCGTACAAAGTGGGGACTGATTCACGACAGGCACGTCACGGTATCAAGGGTTGGTTAGTTAGTTATTTGGGTTTTAGGGCGCTTCGACCAGTTTTGATCATTCGCGCCCATAACATTGTAGTACGGTATCAAGGGGCTGAGGTACCAGTGCCAACTGCCAACACAAAGTGGGGACTGATTCTTTTGGTGTCGTATTTGCTGCGAGAGTTGCTGGTGTTCTATTTTAACTGGGTCAAGCTGCGAGGAAGGGTGCGCGACTGGATGACTCAAGCATGCGGTGCTGGCACGGCGAGGCAATCTGCCTCTACCTGTCAGGTGTTAAGACACGTAGTGGGTCCCGTGCGTTCATTGAAGCACCGTCTATGCACACTATGAGCCGTTAATGAGGTTTCTGTCAACAAAGAGAGTGCAATACCGTTTGGTTGAGTTGCGCCAGAGGTATATTTTCGTGACCTCTATAGCTCCAGGAGACAGTCTCATGCTTGCGTTTGCTAGTATTTCGGACCCAGTGCCTCTGAACTGAGACGGGAGCCGATAGGAGGTGACGTTGGATTAGAGCTTCGGGGCGCGGCGACGCCTTGGTTTAGTTTGTGCCCATGCCATGAGAAGCAACTCCGCCGGCTTCCTGCGCCGCGCCGCACCAGCTCGCTTATGACCAATAATTGTACTGGCGATGGCGCTTGCATATGCCCAGTGGTGTGTGACTCGTGGCTATGTTGCTTCCTTGTCGATAGACGGCAGATGTGGGCCGGTGGCAGATGTGGGCCGGTGGGAGATGTGGGCCGGTGAGAGATGTGGGCCGGTGGGAGATGTGGGCCGGTGGGAGATGTGGGCCGGTGGCAGATGTGGGCCGGTGGGAGATGTGGGCCGGTGGGAGATGTGGGCCGGTGGGGGAGATGTGGGCCGGTGGGAGATGTGGGCCGGTGGGAGATGTGGGCCGTGGGGAGATGTGGGCCGGTGGAGATGTGGGCCGGTGGCAGATGTGGGCCGGTGGCAGATGTGGGCCGGTGGAGATGTGGGCCGGTGAATGTGGGCCGGTGGAGATGTGGGCCGGTGGCAGATGTGGGCCGGTGGAGATGTGGGCCGGTGGAATGTGGGCCGTGCAGATGTGGGCCGGTGGCAGATGTGGGCCGGTGGCAGATGTGGGCCGGTGGGAGATGTGGGCCGGTGGCAGATGTGGGCCGGTGGAGATGTGGGCCGGTGGAGATGTGCGGTGGGAATGTGGCCGGTGGAATGTGGGCCGGGGAGATGTGGCCGGTGAGATGTGGGCCGGTGGAGATGTGGGCCGGTGGGAGATGTGGGCCGGTGGGAGATGTGGGCCGGTGGGAGATGTGGGCCGGTGGGAGATGTGGGCCGGTGGGAGATGTGGGCCGGTGGGAGATGTGGGCCGGTGGGAGATGTGGGCCGGTGGGAGATGTGGGCCGGTGGGAGATATGACGTGGGGCGGCAGACGCCACCCGATCAGCTGTTAGTGTGTCGGTAGTAGCCATAACGGCTGTGGCCTCCTATATCTCTGTGGGTGTCTGGAAATCTACTTAAACACTCACAACAATCTGTGAACATAGTAATTGCTACTTCGGATGTGAGCTGCGTCGAGGTGGAACTTCAACTGCTTGTTTAATCGTCACCCTTGACCGTCATCGACAGTGGTGCTCGGGCGATCACCGGCCGCTCACCTTGACAATCTTCCTGCTGCGGCCTCTGCCCTGCTTCTCGACGAAGAAGAGCCACTCGAACCGGTTGACGGCGTCGCCGGCCACCTCCAGCCGCTGACTGCCCGGCACGCGCACCGTCTCGGAGAGCGGCTGCTCCTCGTCCAGCGCCGGGTACGCCACGGTGGTCGTCAGCGTGGCGTGCCCCCAGGGCGTCACGTGCTCCAGGTTGCCGGCCGGACTGACCGAAGTCATCCACTTGCCCGACCCTGGTGGCCGTGGGAACAATGCGGCTGAGGAATCTGTCAGGTCAACTGCGATCGGGCGTTAGGATGCCATTTCAAAGGTAATTTTGTGGATAGGCACTTGAGATTAATGTCGTGCCACCTTTGCTCGATCTCCGGGTCAAGACACCAATGGATTCAATGTCTTCGGGCTGTTAAGACATCAATATCGAAGGGAGGCCGTGATAGGATGAGCGGTTAGGCACCTACGGCTGACGTCATGTGATATGGTTAAGTAAAGCCACAGCATGGCAATCGGACCCGCGGCGAAACGTCCAACCCAGTGCGCTTCGGTCGAGCAGCGCTTAGTGGACGGTGGTGCCATCTATCATCCGCCGTCAAACAGGACTCGACGGTGCTGTCACCTACCGTCTGCCGTCGAGACAGACCTGCCGCCGGCACTGCCACCTACCATTGACCATGGTGACGGTGTGCCGCTGGATGAGCAGGCTCTCGGCCCGCCGACGGTCGCGCGTCACCGTCACCGACGCGCCCTGCTTGCTCAGGTCGAACTGGAGCCGCACCACGTGGCCGGAGGGCGTGATGTGCTGGATCAGCCGGCCGTACTGGTCGTAGTCGTACACGGTGCTGCGGCCGGCCGCGTCGAAGCGCGCGCCCAGCAGCCCTGCGGCGACGCGCACACCACGGTCGTCAGCGGCTGGCTGAATGCGTGGAGCTGTGGCTGTGTCGGAGCAGTGGCGGCACGATGAGCTCCCGGCCAAAATTCTGACGTTGAACTGGAATTCGTGGGTGGGTGGCTGGGCCAGGGTTCACGCAACAAGCTGTGCTTAGCAACAGAACCCGGGTTCATAAAGCCACCCCAGCAAGGATTCGGACTAAATTTCGTCTTCTTTTTTAAACAAAAAACATCCACGGTAAATCTGGTCGTCCATATGAACCGGAGCCAAGTCAGTATGCTGGCCGATACCAAGGCCGTATACAGGGCGACGTCAGCGCCGTATGCAGGCCAGATGCAAGACCGCATACAGGCCAAAGGGAAGGCCGTATACAGGGCGACGTCAGCGCCGTATGCAGGCCAGATGCAAGGCCGCATACAGGCCAAAGGGAAGGCCGTGTTCAGGCCGGTACCATGAATGTGCACAGGCTGACTCTAGGCCTGCATACAGGCCGGCACCAGGACCGCGCATTCTACACAGGCCAGAGGCAAGGCCGTATACAGGCTGGCACCATGGATGTGTGCAGGCTGGCACCAGGACTGCATACAAGCCGGCACCAAGGTCGTACACATGTCCGAGTCGACTGGACTCTGTAACGTCCCCAGCCCCTTGTATGTAGTATTTGGCAAAATATTCGTGAAACACATTGAATATAGAGGTACAATGCTTCATTTGAACGCATGAAAATATTTTCCACCGCTATGCACGACTCGAGCACGATTAATGTAAACACGCGTTCGGATATCTTAGCAATAGATGGAAGAATTGTAGGATGATGCGATCGCCACCGAGAGTCCATGCTGTTCGCGACGTACCTGACACGTCCAGGTACTCGAAGCTGGTGTTGAAGCGATCGGGAGTGATGAACTGCTCCAGTTTCCGGCTGGTAGGCGACATGATCACCTCACACTTCTGACCCAGTGCGTTGTCGATCGAGGTCACCTGCAGGTCACCGTCACTCGTTACCAGATGTCGCCCGTCCCGCACACCCACACGCTACGCTATCCTAGTATCTCGACCATTCTATCAACTGTCGAATATCCTGGTCCTAGTATCGCGACCATCCTATCGATTGTCGAGTATCCTGGTCCTAGTATCTCGACCATCCTATCGACTGTCGAGTATCCTGGTCCTAGTATCTCGACCATCCTATCGACTGTCGAGTAATCCTGGTCGACTCATATCGGCTAAATCACTGTCGAGTATCCTGGTCATTTCTCGACCATCCTATCGACTGGACCATCTACACTGGTCAGTATCTCGACCATCCTATCGACTATCGAGTATACTTGCTCTGGTATCCCGGCCATCCTGCCAACTATCGAGGATCCTAGTCCTAGCATATTGACCATCCTAATGACTGTCAAGTTTCCTAGTTCTAATATGTCGACCATCCTAACGACCATCGAGCAGCCTAGTCCTAGTATGTCGGTCATCGCATCGACTATCGTGTATCCTGATCCTAACATCCGACTCACACTGCGCCTGGTATTAAGATTAATATTGAGTATCGCAGTTGTTTTAGCGTTATTTCACAATTGGTGTCAATCGTGCAGTTGAGTGCTAATCATGCTGTTGCTCTCAATTAATCAGCTCAATTCTCATAGATTGTACATCAGGCAACATATTATTATTTCGATGTACCCAAAAGAGAGTCAACATAGGCGCAACCTTCACTAAGTACACATCACATTTCCCAAAACTAGGCATTATCACAGTTCATCTCCAAGTTAGGCGCACATTTGGTTAGTGTTCAGCAGAATCTGTTTTCGCCCACGGCCCACGCCACCGGCATCAGTTCGTGTGGTCTGTCCGCTGACAATAGAGATGGTCGTGGACGTTGTTGCAGGAGCACCACCGCTACCGCCGCCACTCATTTTTGAATCGGCTGTTCTGTTAGGGCGCGCGACTCTTGTAACGACACTAATTTGTGGCCAGTCAGTCGCAAGACCTGCTCTTGCTGTACACGGTCATCAACACTTGTTTCACTGCGGTCCAGATTTACGTTTCTGGGGGCTATGACAGGTTCCAGATCTAGTATTTTACAGAACATGAGTGCCATGTAGCGTGGATGATGGACTGCAGAATGTAAGCGAAATACACTTCGCTGAACCGCGCGCTTCGACCCATTCCTCTCCGTGTCCTGACATACGCATTGCCTCGTCTGTACTCGTAGTCCTGTCGATCTGTTCCAAAGCAGGTACTCTTACCCGTTTCTTTCGCTTCGACATCTTCCGAATTCAACTTTTGATATCCATAATGCCATGTAGCCCGACAAAAATTGTGATGACACCCTACCAAGATATTGTCAAAACTGCTCTTGGCCACGGGTCACCAACATGTTGAACTTCTACGACTTGCCCTAGTGTTTCTACTACGGGAATTCGGCTGGAGATCGCGACCATTTGTGCTAGAGGTCATGTCATGTTAGCATTTTAGAGATGGCCCCGGCTTCTTTTTTAAAGATAAAGAAGCACGACTCTTTGAGAACGACTATCCTAGCTGCTTTCTCGATTGTACGCTTGGCGTGTGAGGACAGCCTGAAAGCTCTTATGGGCTTCCTTAGCTCGCGTTCGATTTTTATTTGAAGATGTAGCTTCTTAGATTTTGTCAGACCGGTTAGTCTGCGCTTCCCTTCGAGGAAGTCGAACAGTACATTTCGAAAATATGTAGAGTGGCGGAGGCCACTCTCCTATTAGATTCCTATGCGGAGAGTGGCCTCCACCACTCTCCACATAGGAATCGGTTGCAAAAAGCTTCACAGGAATATAGTTGACGCAGATAATCATCGGTGAACCCCAATATCCTAGCTTGGCATGTGATCGTAACCGTGGTGCCGTTGCCCCTTAGACGGGAAGGGTCGGTTGGAGACTGTCGCCTATGCAATAATTGCCACCCATAGCAAGAATGCCAAATAAACAGGGGGTGGGGGCTACCTCATTGGCTTAGCCGATGACGACGGAATGCCACATTCCAATTCTCCCTCCTCCCCATACTGTAGTTTCTTTTCACTCTGGTTGTGAAGGGCAATAGGTCTCACCAACCTGGTACAAGTAGTCGCGCAGGAAGGAGACCTTGCTGCCGGTAGCGTCGGTGACCGAGCTGAGTCTGCCGTTGCTGGCGTTGAGGTTGTAGCTGAACTTGTAGAGGGTGCGTCGCGTGACCATGTTCCTGGTCTCGACGTGCTGGCCGAACCGGTTGAACACGTAGGTGTGGCCGGCGTCGGGCGCGTGGATGTGGTAGTTGCCGCCGGAGTCGGCCACCGGCAGCGGGGCGCGGATCGAGCGGATCCGGTAGTTGGTCTGGTCGGACACGTGCACGACCCCGTCGGGTGTGACGGCCAGCGCCGAGATGGAGCCCAGCAGCGCGTCGGCCGCCGGCACCTTCTCGCCGTCGAAGCACCTGCGGCGCACAGACACCGGGCCGTCGCAGCAGTCCAGCAAAGGGTGTGTTTCGAATTACTTGGTCAGAGGAGACGGCTGAACGTGTGCATAATAGCGAGTGTCTGCGCCACCAGCAGCTCGGTATCGCGAAGGGTGCTCCAAGTGCTCCATGTATCACGTTCGTTTGGGAAGTTCTTATTGTCTGGGATCCCTTGCGCATGCACCTGAGTATGTGAGCATTTACCTGACGCACTGATGTATATTATTTCGGTATGAGTGTCTTCATTTTTCTGGGAAGGTAAATCATGGGGCCAGCGCCGTTATTCTGAATCCACACAATATAATAAAGTACGTCGCGCGGGAAAACTGCTCTCTGACGTTTTAAAAACGCCACCAAAGTGGAAGGCGGGAGCGCCACAGCAGGCGAACCACATCCCCGTCTCCAGTACACCATCGTCGAATCGAGCGTCGGAGCCTGACGCCACGGCATCACGTCTGCCGCGAGTCGCGGCCGTCGCCGCAGTCGCGCCTGGCGCCTCTCACCTGCAGCCGTCCTGCAAACAGTTGCACTTGGGCTCGGCGCCGGCCAGCGGCTGGATGGTGCCGTCCGTCTGGATGACGCGCACGCGGTTCACGCGCTGACTGTCGCTCTCGGCCACGTAGAGGTCGCCCCGCGGCGAGAAGGCCAGACTCTGCGGCGTGACCAGCGTCGTCTGGGCGGCCAGCTCGGGCGGACTGCGCTGGCGCCGCGACGGACACTGCAGCGGCTTGCCGGCCACCAGCCGCACGCGGTACTCCCGGGTCAGCTGGAACACCTGACGGACGCGCCTCCGGTCAGCTGGAACACCTGACAGACGCGCCTCCGGTCAGCTGGAACACCGCCCCCCACCCCTACAGCCTCCGGTCACTAACACCTGACAGACGCGCCTCCGGTCAGCTGGAACACCTGACAGACGCGCCTCCGGTCAGCTGGAACACCTGACAGACGCGCCTCCGGTCAGCTGCAACTCCTGACAGACGCGCCTCCGGTCAGCTGCAACTCCTGACAGACGCGCCTCCGGTCAGCTGCAACTCCTGACAGACGCGCCTCCGGTCAGCTGCAACTCCTGACAGACGCGCCTCCGGTCAGCTGCGACTCCTGACAGACGTACCAGACGTGACGGGGTCAGCCGCATCACCCGGCAGATGACACGTGAATCAAAAGTGATGACCCATAAACACGACAGGATGAGCCGAAACACCTGGAAGACATCGCACCCGGAGAGCGCCGCCCAACAACGCTTGAACTCACAGTCACGACACGCCGGGATGGAGCAACCGCCACTCGTCTCTAAGAAAGAGGGTGGCCTGAAGCCATCATGAGGCCGTAAGACAGGACGTCATACGACTCTACTGCATGGGGGCGTGCCGATAGTGGTGATCTGAGGTCATCATGTCCGTGAGACAAGAGGCTAAGCATCTCCACCATAATACGACGTTCCGATGAATTAGCCAGTGGACGGCGTTTGCCCACTGTGCCCCCAGGTGCGCCCCGCACAGCACACAGACAGCAGAGACTTCAACGTCAGCCGGCCACCGCGACGTGAGCCGCCGCGGACGACGTCCGGCTGGCTGCGTGGTGTCGCACACGCACCATGTGGTTGTCGATGAAGTGGACGCTGCCGTCGAGCGGCGAGATGGCGAGCACGGTGGGCCAGCGCAGCTGCACCTGCTCCTTGCTGAGCGTGCCGGAGCACGGGAACGGCCGCCAGTGCGACTTGTGCAGGTTGTCGCCCACCATGGTGGCGATCATGCCGTACGGGTCGACCACGCGGATGTTGGTGCCGTCGGCGAAGAAGAGGCTGCCGTCGGCCGCCACGGCCAGTCCTGTCCACGTCAGATGTCGGGGTCACGGCAGGTCGGGGTCACAGGAGGTCGGGGTTACAGGAGGTCGGGGTTGTAGGAGGTCGGGGTTACAGGAGGTCGGGGTTACAGGAGGTCGGGGTCACGGGAGGTCGGGGTCACGGGAGGTCGGGGTTACAGGAGGCCGGGGTTATAGGAGGTCGGGGTTATAGGAGGTCGGCGTTACAGGAGGTCGGGGTTACAGGAGGTCGGGGTTATAGGAGGTCGGGGTTACAGGAGGTCGGCGTCACGGGAGGGCGGGGTCACGGGAGGGCGGGATTATAGGAGGTCGGGGTTACAGGAGGTCGGCGTTATAGGAGGTCGGGGTTACAGGAGGTCGGGGTTAGTGGAAATCGGGGTTACAGGAAGTTGGCGAGTTACAGGAGATCGGCTCATCACAGGAGGTCGGTGCGTCACATTAGATGACGTACTGTCAGCTGCACATGGCTGAGACATAGTATGGGCGCTGTATAACCATTGCAGTTGATGCGCCCTAAAATCCTAATAACTAACTAACTGGCTGGGACATAGTAAGCCGAGAGTGAAGCGTTCAAGCTAGGTCATGGTGCTAACCACTTGCAGATATGACATTTTGAGCAAATAGGCTACCCAGTGGTACTTCGGAACTGAAAACAGACAACATTGCCACAGACCCCACAGGTGGTTGACGGGCGGCCGACGTCTGGCGTATGTGAACCGAACACCGGCACCCTCACACCAACGATACTCGCATGATACTCGTATGATACGACACGCCAGGCGGAACGACACGTCGGCAGAGCCGTCGGCCACGACGCACCTCCGGAGACGTCGGCTCCGACGCCGCCCGCCTCGACACCGCCGAGCGGCCGGCCGACTGACCTTTGGGGTAGGTCAGCCGGGCGTGCAGGGCGCGGCCGCCGTCGCCGCACTTGAACTCGTCGCCGGGCGGACAGCGCTCGCCGCTGCCCACCACCGGCTCCAGGCGGCCGGCGGCCGGCGACGCCGTCGGGTCGCGCACGCGCAGGATCCGGTACGACTCCGGGTCGGTCACGTACAGGGTGCCGTCGAGCGGGCTGACCGCCAGGTGGTACCGGTACGACACGCCCGTGGCGCTGGCGACACCAACGGCGGTCAAGATACCGAGTCAGGCGAGAACGCACGTCTGCAGGCGCGCACACGGTGTACACACAGCCAGCGGCGTACACACAGCCAGCGGTGTACACACAGCCAGCGGTGTACACACAGCCAGCGGTGTACACACAGCCAGCGGTGTACACACAGCGAGCGGTGTACATACAGCCAGCGGTATACACACAGCCAGCGGTGTACACACAGCCAGCGGTGTACACACAGCCAGCGGTGTACACACAGCCAGCGGTGTACACACAGCCAGCGGTGTACACACAGCCAGCGGTGTACACACAGCCAGCGGTGTACACACAGCCAGCGGTGTACATACAGCCAGCGGTGTACACACAGCCAGCGGTGTACACACAGCCAGCGGTGTACACACAGCCAGCGGGGTACACACAGCCAGCGGTGTACACACAGCCAGCGGTGTACACACAGCCAGCGGTGTACACACAGCCAGCGGTGTACATACAGCCAGCGGTGTACACACAGCCAGCGGTGTACACACAGCCAGCGGTGTACACACAGCCAGCGGTGTACACACAGCCAGCGGTGTACATACAGCCAGCGGCGTACACACAGCCAGCGGTGTACACACAGCCAGCGGTGTACACAGCCAGCGGTGTACACACAGCCAGCGGTGTACACACAGCCAGCGGCGTACAACAGCCAGCGGGTACACACAGCCAGCGGTGTACACACAGCCAGCGGTGTACATACAGCCAGCGGTGTACACACAGCCAGCGGTGTACACACAGCCAGCGGTGTACACACAGCCAGCGGGGTACACACAGCCGGCGGCGGTGGCTCACTCTCCCCGGACTCAAGACCATTTTAATCGCCTGGCGTGTTCGTCGAGTGATCTCGGATCAGCCAGTGCTGCATGCTCGTTACATCGCATTGCGTTACGTTGCATCACATACGCTACATCACATACGTTACGTCACATCACATTATGTTCTATCACAAACGTTATGTTACATCAAGCCTGTTCAATGCTCAGCTAACTGTGGTGGAAGTGGTTCTACTTCAACAAGCTACTGTAACTACTACGAATCATTTTTGTAGTTCTGCTTCTTTATAGAGCAAACACCTTCCTGCAGACAAGGATCTGAAGGATTAACTTGCTTTCCTATCGAAGGATGACGTCCGGTGCACGATTTTAAACTTGTCGTCTGAAGCACAAATTGTGTTTACATTTGAAAGGCACTGTCAATAATCATCACCACAAGGCACAGGAACCGAGGGGCCGAGTATACAGCACCACTCCCCCCCGCAACGTTGAACGAGTTTAGCATTGGCCATATGTGCGTTGCGTGGAACCAATCGCCTTCCAAAATGGCTTTCAGCTCCTTTCCAGCCAACGTTGAGACAGTTCCCACTCCCGTGCGGTCAGCCGCTGCCCCCGCCCCATCACCCACCACCGGCCGCCACCACCCATCGGGCCGGCGCCGCCACCGCGGCCACCACTCACTTGAGCACGGCCACGGTGTGCACCAGACCACCACTCACTTGAGCACGGCCACGGTGTGCACCAGGCCACCACTCACTTGAGCACGGCCACGGTGTGCACCAGGCCACCGCGGCCACCACTCACTTGAGCACGGCCACGGTGTGCACCAGACCACCACTCACTTGAGCACGGCCACGGTGTGCACCAGACCACCACGGCCACCACTCACTTGAGCACGGCCACGGTGTGCACCAGACCACCACTCACTTGAGCACGGCCACGGTGTGCACCAGACCACCACTCACTTGAGCACGGCCACGGTGTGCACCAGGCCACCACGGCCACCACTCACTTGAGCACGGCCACGGTGTGCACCAGGCCACCACGGCCACCACTCACTTGAGCACGGCCACGGTGTGCACCAGGCCACCACTCACTTGAGCACGGCCACGGTGTGCACCAGGCCACCACGGCCACCACTCACTTGAGCACGGCCACGGACAGGCCACCACTCACTTGAGCACGGCCACGGTGTGACCAGCCACCACCCGGCCACCACTCACTTGAGCACGGCCACGGTGTGCACCAGGCCACCACGGCCACCACTCACTTGAGCACGGCCACGGTGTGCACCAGACCACCACGGCCACCACTCACTTGAGCACGGCCACGGTGTGCACCAGGCCACCACTCACTTGAGCACGGCCACGGTGTGCACCAGGCCACCACTCACTTGAGCACGGCCACGGTGTGCACCAGACCACCACGGCCACCACTCACTTGAGCACGGCCACGGTGTGCACCAGGCCACCACGGCCACCACTCACTTGAGCACGGCCACGGTGTGCACCAGACCACCACGGCCACCACTCACTTGAGCACGGCCACGGTGTGCACCAGACCACCACGGCCACCACTCACTTGAGCACGGCCACGGTGTGCACCAGACCACCGCGGCCACCACTCACTTGAGCACGGCCACGGTGTGTACCAGACCACCACTCACTTGAGCACGGCCACGGTGTGCACCAGACCACCACTCACTTGAGCACGGCCACGGTGTGCACCAGACCACCACGGCCACCACTCACTTGAGCACGGCCACGGTGTGCACCAGGCCGGCAGGCGTCACGCGCCGGATCAGGTTGAAGTCGCCCACGTAGAGCGAGCCGTCGGCGGCGGCGGCCAGCGCCGTGGCGTCCAGCAGCCGCTGCCGGTCGGCGGGCCCGTCGCACTGCCGACACTGGATCTCGCGCTGGTGGCTGCCGCCCAGCGTGGTCTGCAGCAGGCGCGGCCGCTGGCGCAGGTGCACGTTGGTGCCGTCGCCCTGCTGCAGGATGCCTGTCGGCGGCGGCGGCCGTCACGGTCAGCCGTCACGGTCAGCCGTCACGGCCGGCGGTCGGCTGCATCGTGAGCCGACCGGACACGCGATCGCCGACGGTGTCTGTTTGGCGAGGGATGGTCGACTGGCCAGATGCGTCATCCGCCGGCACGCCACAATATTTATGGCCCGTAAAGATATCATTCGGTAGCTGACGAAGCACTTGCCGCCTTAATCATGCATGCGGCTGGGCACAATATGCTGCACTCGCTCTGAAACCAGCGCCGGACCGCGTCGCGCCGGGGGACACCTGCTCGTTATGACCGGGTCCCGCGATCCGAGCGTAAACGTGTCGCCGGCGTAATGGACATGCAACGTCTGGCAATTTGTGGCCAGTTATCGTGAAGAAT
This sequence comes from Imbricaverruca yamaguchii, assembly GCA_034440575.1. Classification (NCBI taxonomy): domain Eukaryota; kingdom Metazoa; phylum Arthropoda; class Thecostraca; family Neoverrucidae; genus Imbricaverruca; species Imbricaverruca yamaguchii. Next base: position 990,295 of record JAOTOL010001466.1, on the reverse strand, counting down.
CAATCACGGCCGACACGCGGTCCGAATATTAACTGTTGGATGCACGCTGGCGGCGGATTTGCAGCCGGCCATAGTTGGCTGATCGCGATCATCAAATAGCTGCCATAGCGGCACAAACCATGGACTGAATAAATATAGCTACCCTTGTCCGAGCAAACAGCACACCAGCACGTAGCATAACACGCGACACAAAGTGTGGAAGCGGACCTTCGGGAATGTTGTACGCGTGATGGATGTCCAGATTCCAGCCTCCGATCTCCGAGATGCTGATGTCTCTGCCGGCGATTCTGGTGGTCTGCGTGTCCCAGATGATCTGGGCGCAGTCCAAGTACTGGTACCCCACGCGTACCACCGCCGTCGCCACTCCGTACACCCACTGACTGCAAACGCAACGCCGAACACCCTTACCAACTGCAGACCTCGCGCCATGCATCAATTTCAGCTGTGTAAACAATTTACGCCCATGTTGGTTGTATATCTAACGGCACAGACCAATTTTAACTGCAATCTTAACGCCATACACTCATGCTATCTGCACATATGACACCATATGCCGATATTGACTACAAGCGTGACACCATACAGCCATTTCACCTACAAACGTACCGCCATGCACGCGCTGACTACAACAGTAGCTTCACACATCTATCAACTGCTAAAGTAGCACCATGCGTACAAGTGACTGCAGATACAATGACACACACCTACTACGCATACACACCGTAGTATACCGGAATAATATGTGTATTACCCCGCAAATAGTAACTATTCAGTAGCGATATATTTGCCAGTATAAGGCGCCCATAGTCGAAGGGAGCGCTACACGAGTTACTGCAAGTATTACAAGCGCGGTGCAGTCGAGTATCCGTGCATGCCAATCATGGAGCGCATTGTCTTCGGTGTCCACACAGAGCATACGCCTTCAAGCATGTACGCAGAGCTAAAGTGATTTCGGATGGGATGCATTCACCACATTGCACAGATGAAGGCAGCACTACAGGCTCCACCACTGCTCGGGACTGGACTCGAGACGCGGGACACGGACCACCGACCATACACCCTCGACGCCCGGGACAGGAAGCGGCAGTTGGCTGCGCGCGAGAATGTCCCCGCAAATCCCTCTCTTGGAACAAATATTGAGCCACCTGACGTGAAATATTATGATGAAGATTGATCAATCTCACGAATAAAATAGCACGATTGGCTCTGAGTGAGAATTTGAATTACTTGAAATGCTGTATTCCACCCTGGAATACTGTTGAAAGTTAGCCTTGAGGCGAAATTCCGCCGCAAACCTTTTTAAGAAAAATATTAAGATCACTTCATTGAGAATGTTGGGACAAAATGGAAACATTAAAAGCACGCGCATGTTTGATCCTGAGTGAATAAATATGAACGCAAAGCGCTGTGGCGAAAGCTAATAAGGATTCAAAAGAATTGCCATTGGGCCGGGCTGGACTGGCCGCTCAGATGAACTTCTGTACCATTTACAAGGTAATAGAACAGCTTGAGCTTCGCGCTCACTCGCAATCATGGATCGGCAAAAGGCTCCAGCAACATAAATACCCGGCATCGCTACCTAACAGGCTGTAAATAGCGTCCTTGTCAGTTGTCAGTGACGGGACTGCAAACAGCGTCATTGTGAGTTGTCAGTGACGGGGCTGTTAAGAGCGTCATTGTCAGTTGTCAGTGACGGTGCTGTAGCGTCATTGTCAGCTATCAGTGACGGGGCTGCAAACATCGTCATTGTCAGTTGTCAGTGACGGGGCTGTAAACAGCCTCATTGTCAGTTGTCAGTGACGGGGCTGTAAAGAGCGTCATTGTGAGTTGTCAGTGACGGAACTGTAAACAGAGTCATTGTCAGTTCTCAGTGACGGTGCTGTAGCGTCATTGTCAGCTATCAGTGACGGGGCTGCAAACATCGTCATTGTCAGTTGTCAGTGACGGGGCTGTAAACAGCGTCATTGTCAGTTGTCAGTGACGGGACTGTAAATAGCGTCATTGTCAGTTGTCAGTGACGGCGTAAACATTCTTGTCAGTGACGGGACTGTAAATAGCGTCATTGTCAGTTGTCAGTGACGGGACTGTAGCGTCATTGTCAGTTGTCAGTGACGGGGCTGTAGCGTCATTGTCAGTTGTCAGTGGTGTGGGTGCAAACAGCGTCATTGCCAGTTGTCAGTTACGGGACTGTAGCGTCATTGTCAGTTGTCAGTGACGGGGCTGTAAAGAGCGTCATTGTCAGTTGTCAGTGACGGGGCTGTAAATAGCGTCATTGTCAGTTGTCAGTGACGGGACTGTAAATAGCGTCATTGTCAGTTGTCAGTGACGGGGCTGTAAACAGCGTCATTGTCAGTTGTCAGTGACGGGGCTGTAAACAGCGTCATTGTCAGTTGTCAGTGACGGGACTGTAGCGTCATTGTCAGTTGTCAGTGACGGGGCTGTAGCGTCATTGTCAGTTGTCAGTGATGGGGGTGTAAACAGCGTCATTGTCAGTTGTCAGTGACGGGGCTGTAAAAGCGTCATTGTCAGTTGTCAGTGACGGGGCTGTAAAGGCGTCATTGTCAGTTGTCAGTGACGGGGCTGTAAAGAGCGTCATTGTCAGTTGTCAGTGACGGGGCTGTAAAGAGCGTCATTGCCAGTTGTCAGTGACGGATCTGTAAATAGCGTCATTGTCAGTTGTCAGTGACGGGAATGTAGCGTCATTGTCAGTTGTCAGTGACGGGGCTGTGAACAGCGTCATTGTCAGTTGTCAGTGACGGGGCTGTGAACAGCGTCATTGTCAGTTGTCAGTGACGGGGCTGTAAAGAGCGTCATTGTCAGTTGTCAGTGACGTGGTCGTAAACAACACCATTTTCAGCTGTCAGTAACGCGGCTGCAAGACTGAGCGCATACAGGTGTTGCAGACACAGAACCCGAGCATGGCCAGCTCAAGGACTTATTGCAGCTACACATCGCAAAGGCATGCTTTGGAGCCATTTGTTCATTTTCCAGAATTGATATGAAGCGTAGATACTCATCGAACACGTGAAGCCTTATGTTTGGCGGCTGCTATGCATTCCTGGCACAAGTCACTTTTTCGTTCTAATAGTCCAATTATGGTTATAAATACCACAAGTTAGATTCCACGTTAGACAACTCCGTCGTTGTACCTACACACCTAAAAAATACCCGGTGTTCATTTAGACAATGCACGAGGCAGTCGTGTAAGGCAACAACAGACGGCCATGCACGAGGAGACCTCGATCAATTATTCGTTGTGCTAGACATTGCATGACACGTGGAGTTCTGAAGAAACTCGTGTGATTCCCGGCCCGCTTGTAGATACAAGTCCACTGCACGCCACCATTGTTGACACTGAGAGCTACGGTGTCTCGCCGATAGCCTTGGAAACGCGCTGTTCAGAAAGCGTTGAAAGGAACAGTCGAGGTTTAATTGTTTCCGACAAAGAAGTTCACAAACGATGCGCTTTATAATTGAAGGCTGCCGACGGAAATAACCGATGTGCGATATACCGGCTGCACTTGCTTATTCCATCGCACATAGAAGTATCGAGAACCTCATACGAGGCACAAGCGAGTGACTTAATTTTTAAATGCATGGCATGTTAATTACCCTACATCCAATGCCACGGCACTACACAATCCCCTGTAAAGTGCGGACCGCCAAAGCGGGTGTCCCACCTATACACGTTGCGTCGGTCCCACGAGTAGGTAAACTTGATGTTTGGCTCCGCCTCGAATGTTTTCGAGAACAGTTCGCCCTGCAGGTGAACCCTGAGATGGACCAGCCGGAGCGCGGGCGGCACCGTCTCCGGCGTGAGCTGCAGCTGGATGGTGCTCTGGTAGCCGCGGCTGCGGGACGAGTGGTAGACCAGGTGCAGTCCGGTGCCGGGCAGAGGCAGCGACTCCTGGACCACCTGCGATTCGGCCAGTATAGCCGACTCCTCCGGACACCCGCCTGAGGGCATACGGGACACCCGCCTGTTGTCACACAGGACACCCGCCTGAGGGCACACAGCACACCCGCCTGAGGGCACACAGCACACCCGCCTGAGGGCACACATAATAACCGCCTGATGTCATACAGGACACCCGCCTGATGTCACACAAGACACCCGCCTGAGGACAAACAGGACACCCGTCTGAGGGCGCACAATACAGCTGCCCACGGACACACAGGACACTCGCCTGAAGACACACATGGCGCCGCTCGCCTGAAGACACACATGACGCCCGCCTAAGAACACACGGAACATCCGCCTGATACCATACAGATACTCACCTGATGATGTAAAGGACACCCGCCTGAGGATACACAGGACACCCGCCTGAGGATACACAGGACACCCGCCTGAGGGCACACGGGACACCCGCCTGATGATGCTGGGGTATTTGATGTATCCAGCCATCATGAGGAGGAGATGCATCCTACCCGGTTCAGAAATACCGGAGTGTTTGCGCCTAGTCCAATTCCAATGAAGACCGCTGGTTCATCTTCGTTCGAGCAATACTACCCGAGGAAATATTTCGACAACCTTCTTTGATGCATGCTAGACCGTTACCCTGGACACACATAGCAGACAATGCAGAATTTAAGGGCGGCTCGGGTCCAGAAGTGTCGGTGTTAAGCTTGTTTTGACCAAACACTGAAGAAATAACGCTATGGTATAGCTAAGCAATCCTGCAAGGCCAAGTTCACATTAAAAGTTAGCACGGTAGTCTGCATATATACATAACACATGAATTATCACGTCAATATTTAGGCAGAGGTGTGTTTTCTATACCTTTGGTGGGGGCTGGGTCCCACCATATTTCCCTTTTCCACACCAACTCTCGTTCTCTTTGCATGAAACCACATCGAGTGAGCCATATCAACCAAATTGGCCTCACTCATTGTCTCCATGCATTGGGTCCCACCAATAACGCCCAAGCCGCCAGTTAACTTCCTTCAATCCCATGTATCCCCGTGTGTATTGGCGGCACGTTAAACTTTCATCTAAATTTCGTTGATCTGGAGTTCAGATCGGGGGGTCCCACAAACCCCCCTTCAAAAAAAACCCCTTCCTCAACCACCCCAACAACGACTCAGAAATTTTTTTAAATCCATCTGTAATTACGTAAATTTTTCCGGTAACGATCAACAGTAGTGAACAATAGTGATGAACGAAATGAGTCCGGATCAATTTTGCCCATCACTTTGGCGATTGGTTGGTCTAGGTTTCTGCATTAAACCATGCTGTCCACATGCAACAAGCACTGCACTGAATAACTCGAAAGCGGACGTGTTTAACTAGGCATACTATTTATAGATGGGGCTTGCGGCAAGGCGGGAGGGTTTATCTTGCACAAAACCTCGCTAATTAGTATTTTTAATTGTCACATGAATTTATCATGTCCAGCCAGTTGAATCGCAGCTCTGACAGGAACCCATCTTCGGTCGATCCGTTGTGGTTGTAACCCACAATTTCGTCGGGACATTTTGTATTTCAATGTGCCCTTCTGTGTGCTCAGTGGATTTCGCACATGGCCCACATCATATCTGCCATGATATTTTTAATAAAACTTGCAGTCTAGCTGAGAGGTAGGCCTGGAAAGTGAGGTGTGAAATTGTCCTCTGCATGCACCACCAGAATTCTTCGAAGCACAATAAGTAATCAAGAAAACTAACACTTAGTTTGTGTCTCCTGAGCGAGGCAGGCCTAAAGCACAGCGGCGTTACCGACCTTGAAACTCGTGTTTCCAGCTGGCCAGGATCACCGGCTTCATGACGTCATAGTCGTGATGTGTGCACATCACCGAGCTGGAGTCATCGTCAGAGTCGGCTGACGTCGACAGTATGATGTCATCAATGACGACAATCTGGAAACAGAGGCCGTGCTTGCAACACTTAACGCAAACACCAGACGCCAGCCAGTGTTGGGCGGCAGCCAGCAACGTCGGGTCGCCTTCGACGAGCACATTAGTTACCTGACAGCACGCCTTGCTGCGGAAGCGCACACCGCAGGCTCACAACGCGCACACCGCAGGCAGCCGCACGCCGCCAAATGCAGCGGCAAAATACCGCACCGCAACTTGAGACTGTGCGCATGAGCTATGGATCGATCAGCGCGGTTGACTGACACATTTGTGCGGTTCTATCTTTAGTCTCTAGTCGTATCTTTAGGCGGTGCGTGGTTCATGTCGGATGGCTCGCGGAAGCGCACGATCCCTCTGGAGTTGAGGGAGGAAGGGAGGGAGGGAGGGAGGGGGATTATCATGAAGTATTTTGTCTCCATGTAGCGTGGTTTGGATTACGTTAAGACCGTTCCCAGATTGATAAGAAGGCGGCCGCCTCTGTCCGCCCTTTCGCATGCCTCTGGCTGGAAGCGACGAAAATCGCCTTCTCTCACCAGATTTTGCAATCGTTCCTGCACATATCCCCAAACCGACATATCGCCTACAGACGTTGAGCTTCCCATAAACCGCCACTCACACTACCAAAAACGACCGCAGGCCACCGCTCGGTGCCAGCCAGGCACAGGGTGCGACATAGGGAGTGGGGGGAGAGGGTGGGGGTGCTCACCTCATTCCAGGGCACGTGCAGCACGCGCTCGACGGGCCGGAACGGCGAGCGGCGGAACCAGAGCCGGACGGCGCCGCCGCCGTTCACCAGGAAGTCGAACCAGCCGCCGCGGCGCGTCATCGTGATGCCCTCGCCGTCGTTGTCCGTGGCGACGCGCACGCCCGACACGCCGTAGCCGGCCTCGGTGGTGACGCGACCCCGCAGCACGGCGGCCCGACTGTGGGGTCACGGCCGGTCAGCGGGGCGGACACCGCGGCCGTGGGTCTCGCCGCTGAGGTCACAGATGGTGGCGAGGCTCCGTTGTACCGCGGCGCGACTGCGTGATCATGGGGGTGGGTCAGCGGTGCGGGCAAGATAGTCAGGGGCTCGCCGTCAAAGTCAGAGATGGTGACGTGACCCCGCAGCACCTCGGTGCGACAGCAGGATCACGGGGGTCGGCGGTGAACACACGGGTAGGGGAGGGGGGGGTGACATCAGTAAGACTGGAAGTCGCTACACGGCCTGTATATCTTCTAATATGCTGTTGAATGACGAATGTACGCTGCACTCCGGGGAATACGCCAAAACACCCGACATCCAAGATTTCCCCTGCGACCGAGACGGAACAGTGCTGCAGCCTCGCAGATGATTACGGAGGGCCATATTCTTTTTGCGATCTCCCTGTTGCCGGCTTTACTCAGCAACCACTAGTACACACCACATGGGCGTACCACATTCAACTGACAGACCAGCTGGGACAAGAAGGCGCATCCGGAAGCAACACCATGCTTCCAACACTCAGAGTGGAGCTAATAGTATGATGTGGACAGGTGCGGAGGGCGCTGTTCGATGCGCTCAACTGTCGGCACATGTATGCACGTTCCATCTCCTCACCTAGAACACAAACATTCGGCGGATACAGAAGGCGAACATCGCAAGCGCTGGCGTGGCTGGCAGACTGCATGAGAGCAGAGGCGTGAACGTGACGTACCTCGTGAGTATCGATGTAAATCTGCCGCGTACATTGTGAGGATCGGTGCAAGCGTGGCGTACCTCGTGGACATCGGTGTAAGTACTGTGCAACGTGTGAGATGTGATGTGAATTTGAGGTAACATATCTTTGTCAGCAGCGGTATGAATTCGATTTCGTCTGTCAGCAACAGTGTGAATGTGACGAGGCTAATGAGCAGCGATGTGAAGCTAATTTACTCTGTCAGCAGCAGTTTGAATGCACTATTAAATACCATCATATACAGCAGTGACTATGCGTCATCTACTCCCCATTCATGCACATTCTAAGAGCTTATACGATCCATACTTAAGAAGCTCCAGAAATGCTCACAAAGCCAAAGGCTTGCAAGGTGCATTGCTTCCGTTGATATATTTAGTAATGCTGCTTGCAAATCATGCTCACATCTAGCAAGCCCGGGAATCGTCCATTCAATCCTGCGTGATACATCAGCATCATAGGACTGCTTACGCGCTTACAGCTTACCTGGCGTTAAAACGTTTCCAGTACAGGCTGCCGCACACAAAGAAAGGGACAGTTGTAAAAGATGCTTTCCACAGACATAGCAAAGCCGCCGGTCTACAAGTCACTGTGCGCCGGGTATACAGCGTACACCCGCACGTCGTTGCTACAGGCGACATTAATGTTGCCACCAGCAGTGAAGCGGAGCCGCCAAAATCGTCGCAACACACGTTTACTGCGGCTAAACAATGCTACCGACATCGGGCCAATGCACCAGCTATGCTAAACGTAGAACGGCCGCCGACGCACAGCTCCTGCTGGGAGGTACACGGAAACAACAATATGGTGGCAAGTTTAATACAACGAAGAATGGCTCTTAAGTGCTCCTGGGTTTTAGACATTGCGTGAGACGAAATGTACGACCCTCAATATACCAGGAGGTGCTGAGTTTACATCAAAAGTAGCGTTAGGGATTATGCTATATTACTCAACGTTTCGGTCAGGGGCCATCGTCAGGAGGCTGACGATCACACTCCTGACGATGGCCCCTGGCCGAAACGTTGAGTAATGTAGCATAATCCCTAACGCTACTTTTGATGTAAACTCAGCACCTCCTGGTATATTGAGGGTCGTACATTTCGTCTCACGTAATATGGTGGCAAGGTTACATTTCACCGCAAATACGAAAAAAGACATCAAGACTCCATCCGAAATGCATGTAGAAACTCAGCCAGCTGGTAAAGGAACCAACTCCAAAAACGCTGTCTTGATGCACTTCATGCAGCTCTTGGAGCTACGCTTGCCTTGATTTCACTTACCGATCATTTGCTAGAAGTAATACAATCTTCATTCCCATACCTGAATCACCATAACCTACATATTCTGGAGACTGAGCCAAAAACGTTACTCCGACGCGGTGGAAAAATTATACTAGCAACTATAAGAACTCTACTCTTCCAGCGTGAATGCAGGTAGTGGGAATGCGACCAAATATCGCGTCTGAAGCTAGCCTTGACTACTTCATGAGCACTGTAGGAGCTCGTTGCCAAAGTGTTCAGTTGAAGCTCATCTTTACGCACATAATTCCACCACAGGTAGCCTTTTTCTGAGGACAAAACACACTTGCTGCTCTGATTTGCCACAGGACGACCTGCTCGTCAGCTGAGCATTGGTCACAGAGACATCGCAGAGCTTCACCAACGATCTAGTTTGCTGGGCATTGCATATGTGAACGATATGTATGGTGTTAATTCTGTAATTGATAAATACCTAAATGTTAATATACCGATGCGGCACTAATTATTTCGAAGGCCCGATTCGATTTCGAAAGAACGTCTCGCCTACCATCACCTCCCCGGCTATGCCCGGTACTCACCTCTCACGACCTCCCCGGCTATGCCCGGTACTCACCTCTCATGACCTCCCCGGCTATGCCCGGTACACACCTCTCAGACCTCCGCATCCGGTACTCGCCTCATGACCCCGGTATCCCGGTACCCTCATGACCTCCCCGGCTTTGCCCGTACTCACCTCAGACCTCCCCGGCTATGCCCACCTCTCAGACCTCCGGCTATGCCCGGTACTCACCTCTGGTTGAAGACACCGTCGCGGGCGTACTGCTGCACGCTGTCCTTCTCGATGAGGAACTGGCTGCGCTCGAAGAACGTGGCTGTGATGCGCTGCGGGTGCTTGCCCAGCAGGATCTCCACGGGGTCCGGGAAGCTGAGACACAGCTGGCTGGTGCTACACGCCGGCGAATGGCAACACTCAGGGTCCTCGCAGTCCCGCAGACCATCTGACAACAGGGCAGAACAAGGTCAGGTCAGGTTAGGTCAGGTCAGGTCAGGTTGCGCTCCCGCAGACCGTCTGGCAGCAGGGCGGAGTGAGGTCAGGTCAGGTTAGGTCAGGTTGCGCCGGTGAGTGACAACACTCGGGGCCCTCGCAGTCCCGCAGACCGTCTGGCAGCAGGGCGGAGTGAGGTCAGGTCAGGTTAGGTCAGGTTGCGCCGGTGAGTGACAACACTCGGGGCCCTCGCAGTCCCACAGTCAGCTTGGCAGCGGGGTAGGGCAACGTCGGGCTAAATTGGACTGGAAAATGACAGACCACCCACTTGGTCGACCGGACGGACCAGACGGACGAAGGAAGATGCCAGATAAAGACAGACAAGAGATCGTTGGGATAGGTCAAAAAGTGTTAATCCAGTCCGGTAACATAACAGCGGAGCCCGAGCATCACGCGTCAACGCACTTCAACACGAATAACAGGCTGCTCAGCTGGCTTGGACAGACGTAACCGAATAATGAAATCCTAATGACTTCTTAACAGTTCGGTGGCATGCAGCAAACGCCGAAAAGGAGAAAATCAATCAACGGAACATGCACTAGTGAAGTGAAAGGAACGTTCTTCCTGTACAAGATTCAGTACAACCGAATTGAATCAAGATAGCCAACCACCTAGCAACAACGAATCAAATTGTTCGGTTAGTCCTTCAGACTAGGCTTCTCAATACCGTAGCTTAATTGCAGACAGGTGTTTCGAACCATGGCAATTGCCGCACCTGCAGTTGCTGACACCAACTGGCCGCACACGGTGTCTATGCTGCGGCTCGTACATGCGGTTAGTATCCCGCACGATGAGGCATCCAAACTGTCTCATGGCGACCAATAACGCTGAAACCTGGTGACTAACACACCACAGACTATCCTTTGGAATATGCCGGGCAATCATGGTCTTTTTAAAAAGATAGAAAGCGTCCTCCTTCACTCATTCCCATCTCCTCTCAGCCCTAATTGTGAGGTGAAGGCCTCTCAGCGGAACGAAATCAAATGAAATGTCCATGCCACATTTATCTGCGGGCGCACCATCAACCATTTTCATAAAAGGTCACCCTGAGAATGGATACCGCGAGCTACATCTGCTGAGATTCAAACCTGCGTCCGATCTTGACGTGTTCGACCGATCCGGACCGGATGTTGTCGTCTCGTGCCCACCTTTGTCATTGTCGATGTCGTCGTCGCAGTCGCTCTCCAGTGGCAGTGAGCAGTCGGCGCCGAACCAGCCCGAGTGGCAGCTGCACTCCCACTCGTTGGTGAAGGAAAGCTGCGGACACGCCCACTGTCAGTGGCACCAGACCATCGTCACGGTCAAACTACCGCCCACAGCGGGGGAGGTGAGGACACGCCCACTGTCAGTGGCACCAGACCATCGTCACAGTCAAACTACCGCCCACAGCGGGGAGAGGTGAGGACACGCCCACTGTCAGTGGCACCAGACCATCGTCACAGTCAAACTACCGCCCACAGCGGGGAGAGGTGAGGACACGCCCACTGTCAGTGGCACCAGACCATCGTCACAGTCAAACTACCGCCCACAGCAAGGGGAGGTGAGGACACGCCCACTGTCAGTGGCACCAGACCATCGTCACAGTCAAACTACCGCCCACAGCGAGGAGAGGTGAGGACACGCCCACTGTCAGTGGCACCAGACCATCGTCACGGTCAAACTACCGCCCACAGCGAGGAGGGTGAGGTCACGCCCACTGTCAGTGGCACCAGACCATCGTCACGGTCGAACTACCGCCCACAGCGGGGGGAGGTGAGGACACGCCCACTGTCAGTGGCACCAGACCATCGTCACGGTCGAACCACCGCCCACAGCGGGGGAGGTGAGGACACGCCCACTGTCAGTGGCACCAGACCATCATCACGGTCAAACTACCGCCCACAGAAGACCTTCATCAAAACAAGACCATCAACAAAAACAAACCGTCGACAAAATGAGAACACCAAAACTCACCAAACAGTCGCCAAAAACAGAACACGAACACAACTAGACCACATCATCTGATGGTTATCAAAGCCAGACCACAACATCTGAGGGTCATCAAAGCCAGACCACAACATTTCATGGTTATCAAAGCCGGACCAAAGCTTACGATGATCATCAGAGCCAGACCACAGCATCTGATGGTCATTAAAGCTAGACCAGAACATCTGAGGGTCATCAAAGCCATACCACAACATCCGATAGTCATCAAAGATAGACCACAACATTTCATGGTTATCAAAGCAAGACCACCGCATCTGATGGTCATCGAAGCTAGACCACAGCTATCGATGCCATCAAAGCCAGAACACATCATCCGTGGATCATCCAAACCATACCTTATCCAAACCCATTCTCTTATTGCTGTAATTCTATACAATGATGGGCTGATACGCACATTGCAAGTACATAATATACTGACCTGGTAGTAGTATTTGCTGGTACTATCATTGTACATTGTACCAGCAAATGATGTCAGAATAATATATACTTGCAATGTGCGTATCAGCCTATCATTGTACAGAATTACAGCTATTGCACAACCCGAAGTAGTGTGCATAGCCAAATAGGACAGGCTACTGTATCCGAAACATGAGTCAACATTATATAAAAAATGATATCACTGATGCATCTACACACAAGATCATAATTGCCGAGGTGAGAGCGGCCCAGGAAGCCGACTGATGTCATATACTGAATGACACACGAACCAGCACGGGGCAATTGTATGCAATCGGCCTGCGCAGCATTTGGCCAGTGAATTGCCGGTGGAACTTTCCGCTGACGTCTGCCGATTTGCCGGTGGTCCGGCCGCGTCGTGGGATAGTCAGTCAGGCTGCGTGGCACCTGATCACACAGGCTGCGTCCCCAGCGCAGACGCGGCCGCGGCAGCAGGGCCAGCAGCAGGGGCAGCAGGGCCAGCAGCAGCGGCAGCAGGGCGGTGGAAGGCGGGAGCCGGCTGATCGACCAGTCTGGTGGCGGGCGCGGGCTGATCAGCTCGTCTGGTGCCGGCAGCAGGGCCAGCATCGTCGACAGCAGGGCGGTGGGCGGCGGGCGCCGGCTGATCGGCTCGTCTCGCGGCGGCGGGCGCCGGATGATCAGTTCGTCTGGTGCCGGTAGCCGGGTGGGGGGGGCGGCCGGGCGCCAGCTGATCAGCTCATCAAGCGGCGGCAGCAGGGCGGCGGGCGGCGGGCGGCGGGCGGCGCGCGCCAGCCGGCCGGCTGATCAGCTCGTCTGGTGCCGGCAGCCGGGTGGGGGCGCCAGCCGGCCGGCTGATCAGTTCGTCGCGCGCCGGCAGCAGGGCGGCGGGCGGCGGGCGGCCGGCTGATCAGCTCGTCGCGCGCACGCCGGCGCGCGCCCCAACTCACAATGGACAGCCTTCGAAGGCGGCTTTACGGCGTCGGCAAATAGGCCGGACGGTGCGATTGGATTTTTTACGGCGCGTCAGCCGCGCGTAAATGTCGACAGAGCGTGGTGCGCCGTCGCCGCTGCAGCCGGCGTGGCGGCGAGCCTCACTTCCGAGTGGCCGGGCCGACACCTGGGGACGCGCGCGGCGCGCGGCCGTCCGCCGGACTGGGCCGCCGCTCGCACGGACTCCGCCCCGGCGGCGGCGGCGGCGGCGGCGGTCTATCGATTGACGGCTACCGGCGACACCCTGAATGGTGAGTAATGATCTGCGTCGGAAAATCTTAATGAAGACGGCGATAAATTGCATTTCTGCGGCACAAACAGGACCTGCGCGCCAGGAAGAAAACAGGCGGCGGCGGCGGCGGCGGCGGAGAGCGACGCCGAGAGATCTCTCCGCGCGGTGCTGCCGAGGGCGGCGCGCGGCGGCCGCGATGCTCCATCCCCTCTAATACGCTTAATTAATATTCGTTTGGAGCCGGCAGCCAGTGGCATGGCTGGCCGGTGGCGTAATTTGTATCCCGTGAACTGACGGCGGCGTGTCTTGATGAATGGGCGCGGCTGCAAACACAGCCGGCAGACGAGCTGGCGGCACGGCCCGACTGGTGCACACCGGAAACGTGGCTCACCGCGCCGCTGACGTCATCACCGGCCGGCGTCAGCGCATGACACACACACACACGCACACACACACACACACACGCACACACACACACACACACACACACACACACACACACACACACACACACACACACACACACACACACACACACACACACACACACACACACACACACACACACACACACACACACACACACACACACACACACACACACACACACACACACACACACACACACACACACACACACACACACACACACACACACACACACACACACACACACACACACACACACACACACACACACACACACACACACACACACACACACACACACACACACACACACACACACACACACACACACACACACACACACACACACACACACACACACACACACACACACACACACACACACACACACACACACACACACACACAAAACCCCACTACCCTCACCCCTTCCACACACAATCTCCAGCCACACACACATAAACACAATCGTACTGAATACAGAGGCCCAACGTTGTCGAGCAGTCAAGCCGGATGTAACAGGGGAAACACATGTTTTGGTCGATCTTGTATGCCGGGCATCGTCAAGAGGTTCAATCCAAAATTATCACTAACTGTGCCGTATTATTAGCGTGTGCTAACGCTGTCTACTTGGGCATCATTCGACATCGTTGTTGGAACATTCCAGGGGGCGTGTTTGGGTCCTTTCATGAAGGATTTGTCGCAGTGCACTACGCAAGACATCAACGGGTTCAAAATATACATGAGCCTATATGTGGACGACATCCAGACTGTTGTCGTAAGTGAATGTTATTGTGTTACGTAAGTGAAACTGACCATGGAGCTCATTCTTGCCAGATACCGAAGTCAACTGGCCATCCTGCACTCAAAACTGACCTTTTTTCACGGGAGAAACTTTCAGAGTTGTGCAGCTGAACATTCCAGTACTGCTGACCGGCAGCCAGGTGGTCTGTTATGCTGGCCTGCGTGCCTGCTGCACCCCATGCTCAGTGACGTCTACGCCACACCAGTTCCGCTCGGTCGGGCTTCCCGGTTAGTCATGATGCTGCACAGTGTCGTGCTAGCCGGCCACATATGGTGCGTGCACGGCACGGTGGAACCGGTCGTGATGCTGGAGCAGTTCGTGTCCGTGCCGCCAGGGGCTGTAACGCGCATGTTATCGGATGTACGCCTACTATAAAAGGTTGTGTCAGGGTGCAAAACGTCCGTCCCCACTCTTGGCTGAGGCGCAGTTGCATGAACATCTTAGTTTTGATATGTGTGCTGTGTATTATATATCGTTGGAATTGTTTTTAGCTTTTTTGAAGCTGTGATTGACAAGGCCCAGCAATAGTCACGTGCACAGATGGATTTTGTCTTCTTCTGCAATGCTGTAGAATATATAAATATACCATATGCATTATGTGTGTGTGTGTGTGTGTGTATTTGATATGGACAGGATAATGATCAGAAATGCAAAGATGAATAACGTGACGTTGCGATACCGAAATCAGAATTGAGCTGTGGGAACATCTGATGTATAATTTTGTTTCATTGAAACATTCGGGAAGGTGTTAGCATAGATAGCTGCAAATCACTCATAATAGTATTCCATGTTTCACGCCAATAGCAGTCCGATCACGGCGATATGACCTGGAACGTTGCCAAATGCATACATCTGGTGCTTCGGAGGCAACAAATGCAGATTATTACGGAGCAAAATGGCTATATCAGAACCTACCGGAATAATCTTCCAAGTCGATTTTCTTCCGAATGTCAGCAAGTCACGATGTTTTTGTGATAAATTGTATCTTGCTTTGTCGAAACGGTTGCATGATTTCCTCCTTGTCTTAGGATAGAATCTAAGGAAAGAGCACAACCTGACTTTGTGTTGGTGTTGTCATAGATCTTTTCCTGAGCGTTTTCGAGGTCTTTCAGCTTGAATAGTTCATAACATATGCTCTTGCATCCTACCTTCACATAATTGGTGACACTTAATCATTGGTGCGTGCCATGGTGTTAGACTAAGCCTTCAGTTTGCACATCATTGCTATTCAACCACGAAACTATATTTGCTTCTCGACCAGTGCATGAAGATCATGGCGATGACCGGGTGACTGTCTGTCATGTCCCTCACTTTGTGAAACATATTGGGTTGGAGGGGGAGTGGCAAATTACCATTTACATGGCTAAGATTGCCTCGAAGGCCAATTTTACCAAGCATATGCCCAAGGACGCAATGGTTAAGCTTCGGTCTGACTGGCGGGGCTCCTGTAGCGTATCCAGAGTGACACTCCTGCTCACGGTATTCAGACGCTGACCTAGAGGACCGCCCCTGGCGTCATGTCAACTAGGAGAAATAATATTTTGTACTTCTGGAAGTTCAAGAATCAAGCTGCGTCGTGCCACTCACCACATTTATCTAGCTTAGAAAAGTCAGTGTCTTATCTAGCCTAGAAGTCGATATCTTATCTAGTCCAGACAAGTCAGTATGTTATCTAGCCTGGACAAGTCATTGTGTTAGCTAGCCTAGACAAGTCAGTTCATTATCTAGCCTAGATTAGTTAGTTTGTTATCTAGCCCGGACAAGTCAGTGTGTGATCTAGTCCAGACAAGTCAGTGTGTTGTCCGGCCCAGACAATTCAGTGAGTTATCTAGCCTGGACGAGTCATTGTGCTATCTAGCCTAAACAAGTCAGTGTGTTATCTAGCCTGGACAAGAAAAAAACTGTATCTAGCCTGAAAGAGTCATTGTGCTATCTAGCCTAAACAAGTCAGTGTGCTGTCCAGCCTCTGCAAGTCAGTGTGTTAACTAACCTAGACAAGTCAGTGTGTTATCTAACCTTGACAACTCAGTGTGTTATCTGGCGTAGACAAGCCAGTGTCAAACTCATCATGGACAAATCAGTGTGCTGTCTAGCCTAGACAAGCCAGTATGCTATCTAGCCTAGACAAGTTGGCGTGTTGTCTAGCATAGACAAGTCAGTGCCTGTGTGTGTGTGTGTGTGTGTGTGTGTGTGTGTGTGTGTGTGTGTGTGTGTGTGTGTGTGTGTGTGTGTGTGTGTGTGTGTGTGTGTGTGTGTGTGTGTGTGTGTGTGTGTGTGTGTGTGTGTGTGTGTGTGTGTGTGTGTGTGTGTGTGTGTGTGTGTGTGTGTGTGTGTGTGTGAAGGGAGTGTCAGATAAACCCCCGACACAGCAGAGGGCAGGATATTCTGCCTTACTGCGAGGGTTAGCATCTCTCCCAGAGGTAGATCAAAGCTAAGGGCCATCGCCACTATGCATCATTCTTGGAACGATCCGTGATATACTGAACCAGTAGCATTGAACTGATCCCGAGGATGCCCGATGATCAAACAATCAAGCTTTGAGATTCTCGGAGCAAATCTGAATGACTGCATATCAATGAACTAGCTGAAAAGACAGCGGCCCTGGTTTGTTCAGCCTCCAGACCTAGACATGGCCGCCTCTTTAGATTGCCGGGCAGCTTCGCCGACCAGATTATAATTGATATTTCGCGATCAGCACACACGATCTTGTCTGTTGATGCACGGCTAAGAGTAAGATAGCACTAGTGTTTATGTTATTGAGCCATTTAAAGCAGCTTAGTCCAAGGGAACATATTTCCTCTCTGTAGATTACATTGGTCATAATGGTTCTGGGGGATGGAGAAACCTCCGGGCTTCTTGCATTATTAAGCGAGGTCAGGGAGACTCTGAATACCTTTTTGTTGTCTTCACGTGGTGTCCTTGCAAACCATATGAGCTACAAAGTGGTATGTCCAAAAATTATGGGACTATTTGAAAACTGGATATAATATTTCAAATGATCCAAATATAAGTCTGATTTCCTATGTCGATACCGTGAATGAAAATAGGTTTCACTCCAAACCCACTGTACTAGTATCATTTACGGACTGTCACCACACGGGGAAAACCAAGCTCCGAAGTTTTCGATTTCATCCCAGAGGAAACTAACCGCCGCACCATGTTCACTGTTTGGGAAGGGAGGTATGCAGGGACAAGCACAAAACCCAGTGACAGACGCCGGGTGGATGCCATCCAGACGCAGAGCGGCGCAGCCTACCTGGCAGGAGCCACGCGAGCTGCACGTCTTGGGACAGCCCTCCAGCGTGCAGTGGCGTCCGTTCCAGCCGGTGACGCAGAGACAGGTGCCGTTCTTGCACTGACCGTGCTCCTCGCACCTGGCGGACCACGCTGAGGTCAGTCACGCGGTGCGACGGCCCGCAGTCGCGACACAAACAGAGTGGTGTCAGCAGGAGACAGCCGACTTTCTGCAGGGGATCCATCAGAAGATAATCCGATTAGGAAGTATCTGGAGGAGTGGGGGTCGTCCCGTACGCAGCGAAGCGGGCCACTCGTCGTGTGCTGTCACGGCGGCTAATTTTGAAGCCGCCCGGATATGAAGAGGGGAAATATACCATTGACCCAATTCGAGGTATTGTTTGGAAGAGGCGCTAGGCAAAGTCAGGAGACTCCGCATGGCATAGCGCTCCAGTCCCTCGCTGGTGCCTGTGAGGATGGGCTCTGATTTCTTTTGGAGCGCGAGCAAATCAATAACGAGGATCGCACCGGAATGTTGGCGATGTATTTGACTCAAAATGGCTGATTGGTCTGGCGTTAATATTGGCTCAGTGTCATCACAATTACTCCGAATTGCTGCTAGCATCTATGGTGAACTCAGACTGCGTCACAGGGGGAGGGGAAAAGATGTACTCAAAGTCCAGAATCTCTAGGGTACGCCATGGACCTAACATGAAGCTTGTTCCAACAGGGACAACACAAACTGTTCGGGGACGACCATTACTCGAAATCTATTTTATTTGATAAACTTTGACTATTTTATGAACTTTGGTCGGGGAGAACTAAAATTTGATTACAAAATGTTATGCGATTATCCAAAAAGCAGTTTCCTTTGTTAGAATCAAAGGAAGAGAAAAAGAGTGCAAATATTTCAGCAAACTGTTCGAGTTTTAGGTCCTCATTATTTTAGTTTATATAGGCATTCGCTACGTCCAGAAGGAAGCCATACTAGGCATGAATGACAGTCAGCAATTGGCGACTAACCACGCCCGCTGAAAACGCACGCAGGTTACAAATTGCAAAATAAATCCTTGCAGATTATAACGTCTTGATCAACACAAACAGTATTTCCCCGTATGAAATCTTCCATCTACCTTTTTGCCTGATATAAAACGAGCACATTCAACAGCGCTTTTACCTCTTGTGACATTTTCAAAAAGCTGATCGGCTATATTATTTCAGGGTAGACTCGGGGTGCACGTAAAATCGTTGCTTGTGTCGGAAACCTCCTGAGCGACGTGTTTGCGAGCTGGCCACAGTGCGACTTCTCTCTCCTCTACATCGAGCGTGACCAGCCAAGCACCGTCTCAAGCAGCTGGAAGCCCATTCAGCTGAATCGACTGTCAGCATTGAAACACCCCCATTTTAATGACACGGCTGCACGTCAGTTTGGCTATAATTCACCCTATTGAGTCGAATTACATGATTGCTGGTAGAGAGGAAAAAGCAGCGAGGAACGCGTGCCACAATTCCTTTTTTTCCAGCCACCACTTATGTCTGGTGGCCGACTCCGTGTGTGGAAACACCACAGGCAAACACGACGCGCTCCCACAAAAGCAATTTCGTCCGC
The DNA here is from genome assembly GCA_034440575.1 of Imbricaverruca yamaguchii. NCBI lineage: Eukaryota > Metazoa > Arthropoda > Thecostraca > Neoverrucidae > Imbricaverruca > Imbricaverruca yamaguchii. The sequence goes on along the minus strand of JAOTOL010001466.1, from coordinate 970,740 downwards.
TGTGTCGGACCCCCGCAGAGCGCTATTCAGCCGCTCTTTTTACAAGTTTTGCTGACGACATTCGGCGGAAGGGGCAGCAAACTAGCCAATCAACAGAGCAGCAGCAATCTTTGACAAATTCGCGAGCCGCCTCCATTGTCGACATTTCCCAGGCGGCCATTAGCGACGCCGGCTCAAAGGCGGCCGTGTTTTGGTGGGCCGCCTGCACGCGACAGTGATGGGCGTCATTGAACCTGCGTCCAGCTGACGAACACTGCTGCCGCCACGCTCTCGCTGCCGCTGCCGCAGCCGCTGCTGTCGCCGCTGCTGCTGCTGCTGCAGCCTCGCACCGGCACACCCAATCGGAAACGCACAGCACGCACCCACAGAACGCCGTCAGCTGTCTGGCACGACCATCCTGGCTAATGGCGTCCGCTGGCTTCACGCTTCACGCTTCGTACTTCAAACTTCAGACTTCAAACTTCAGACTTCAGGCTTCAGGCTCCACGGTGCGCAGATTCGGCTGTCTGTCATAGCTGAGGTGACACCACGACACTAGAAACTCGAACCTAATTATACGGTAGTAGCATTTGCAGAGCAGCCGAGCCAATTTAAAGCGGTCGTGTTGATAACATTTGGCTCTTGACTAAACCGGCACTGCCGGGAAGCAGACAGCTTCTGAAAGCGGACTCCGCAGCTCAATTTTGCGCCACGCCCGGGTAAACATGGCTGGAATTCAACACCGAGAGCCACCCATCCGCCCCGAGTGTCGACATATGTCCCGGGAGCCCCATAACATCGGGAATAAATCTCCGCACGCCGCGACAGGAGACCTAATTAAACCGCGTCCACCCGGCTCTGTATGGCAGCGCAGCACCACTCCAACTGGCAATATTTCCCGACAACGGAGGAGCGCTTCTGGACAACGGCGGAAAACAGTCGCAGATAGCACTATCAAAGGCGACACACGCAACAGCGCCGGACGGCTCCCAGTAGAACAAAACATGGACGGCAAATTCTTGATTCAATCGGATCTGGATGTATGAAGACAAATCCAAGCCAAAGCCAGATCCATTAATAACCAGACAATAATTACAAATCCAATCCGTTTGGAACACATTGATTTGCTACAACAACCAAAAGCAGGCATATAGCTCCGAGATTAATCACAAATCAAATCCAAATCCGAAAGCTAAGTCAAAAGTTTATCTAATCCAATCCAAATGCAATCCAATCAGAATTCCGCCCGGATAATCAAATGCGTGCTGTGCTCTGATCTGGCTCCCAGTATCGGCGCCGACAGGCGGTGCAGATCAGGCCGATCGGGGTAAGACGACGACGCAACTGAAAGGGATATACAGCAATGGCAGACCGACTCCAACCCGGCGGTGATTAGCAGCACAACGGTCACTGCAGCGACAGGCAGTCTGGCCGCAGTCGGCAGCGCAGTCACCGGGTAACACAGAGAAGCCAAACAGTCAGACACCAATTACGACACTGAGCCGGCAACAATGGCATGATGTCCCGGCATTGGTGAAGTGGAAGGAGTGGGTAGCGCTGACGACATCCCTGGACAATTACGACACTGAGCCGGCAACAATGGTGTAATGCCCCAGCAGTGGTGAAGTGGAAGGAGTGGGTAGCGCTGACGACATCCCTGGACAATTACGACACTGAGCCGGCAACAATGGTGTAATGCCCCAGCAGTGGTGAAGTGGAAGGAGGAGGCTGCGCTGACGACATCCCTGGACAATTACGACACTGAGCCGGCAACAATGGTGTAATGCCCCAGCAGTGGTGAAGTAGAAGGAGTGGGTAGCGCTGACGACATCCCTGGACAATTACGGTACTAAGCCGGCAACAATGGTGCAATGCCCCAGCAGTGGTGAAGTCAACCGGAAGTCTAGAGTCCTGAGAAACAACGTATCTAACGGCCGGAGGAGGTGGCGCTGGCAACATCCCTTGATGCGGAGCAGGCCCGAGGTTGGTAGGACCACCCGCACCACTCAGCACCACACAGCATGAGCTGCACCGAAGCCATACAGATGCAGATTATGGTGTTTTATGCAAATGGAAGTAGCAAAGTCGAGCACCCCAGTTTGACAGTAACTACCACAGGGTGTCCGAAGCAGGGTGGACGTGAGAGAGGTATCACGGCACTCTCTCTCTAGGTCGGGTGGAGCACCCAATACCGGTAGAGAGGAGAGGCATTAACCCGGGGCCGCAGGCACAGCAGTGACGCTGACCTGGGGTGACAGGTACAGACGTGGTACTGGCCTGTGGTGGCAGATATGGTAGTGGCATTGACCTGAGGTTACAGGTACAGACGTGGCACTGACCTGAGGTGACAAGTACAGAAGTGGCACTGACGTGAGGTGACAGGTACATAAGTGGCACTGATGTATGGTGGCAGGTACAGGAGTGGCACTGATGTATGGTGGCAGGTACAGGAGTGGCACTGACCTGAGGTGGCAGGTACAGGAGTGGCACTGACCTGAGGTGGCAGGTACATAAGTGGCACTGAATGGTGGCAGGTACAGGAGTGGCACTCATGATGTGGCAGGTACATAAGTGGCACTGACATGATGTGGCAGATGCAGAAGTGGCACTGATGTGAGGTGGCGGGAGTGGGAGTGGCACCGACCTGAGGCCACAGATTCAGCAGTGGAACTGACCTGGGGTCGCAGGTACGGGACTGGCACTTGCCGCCGGTCCAGCCCGGCTCGCATTTGCATTTGTTGCGCTCGCATACTCCATGGGTGCCGCACTCCAGATTGCACACAGCTGGAAAAGGAAGACAAATGTATAGATGCACGCAACACACAACACTTCTACGCTAGGTTAGCTAGACGTCTTTGCAAGGCAATGGTTCCACTGGGCAATTTGCAGCACGAGATGTCTGAGCCAGTCGGGACATGTCAGATGTCAGCCGCCTTTGAAGTCAGTGGTCCTTATATCACCCGGGACAGGTGATGAGAGCGTCGCGTCAAATCAGAACGCCGGAGGGTTTATAGCATCAAGCGAGTTCAAAGGCAACGAGGCAGACAGCGCTCTCCGTGGAAGTGTCTGGCTGGATAATATCGGCAATACGCTGCCCAGTCAGGGCTGTTCCTGTCAGGCTCTGTAGCTATTCTCACTAGCCGGAGGTCTCCGAATCCAATCCACTGATTTTGCTCAGCCGTCGCATGCAAAAAATCTGAGGAGTGGAAGCTAGCTTGATGCACTTAAAATTGGCATGGTAATTAGGAGACTAGACCACAGGAGAAAAAGTTGGGAGAACGAGTACAGATGGAAATTTGCGACTAAATACCGAAAGGAACTTGAGGAATTTAATTTCGGAGAGAATGGTGCGAGATCCGCAATGCGCAATTAACTACGATCCTCAGATGTGCTCGTCCTCACATGTGCTGACGATGAAACTGCACGAATATCTGGAGTTTAATGCAAGGAAATCCACAGGGGGTAGTCATATCTTTCTCGTGCATGTGATCTCACAGTTGGCCATCATTCTGTTTAACTGAACTTAAAATGTGATCTAATTCCCCGTATGCGTCATAACTAGACAGCCAATATGTTTGGTAAATGCACACCAACACTTAATGAATACAGCCAAGGCATCCGTTGGGCTAAGCACTTAGTGCAAAGCACAGGAAGTATTTCGATCATATTCCCGTCCTCAACGTTCGCCCCAAACCAAAGGAACGACCAACATAGTACCATCTTCTTAACCCTATTATCGGAGGGGAGGGGAGGGGCGCAAATTGTTCCCAAGTGGTTTTGTTGTATCTTCTGAAAGCTTGGAGATATTATTTTTAACTGAACTGACCTATCTATGCCTTCTACATGGGGTGTCATTAAGCAAGTTCTACTTTCTCCAGGGGCGGATCCAGAAGCGAGTTTTCCCAAGTATGTTCGGAAAATCCAAGTTATTGGCACATGCTTGGCGTATTTAGCCTCTGTCATCTGAACTTGCAAAGTATTCCATCGTTCTTCACCAAACTTGACAGACTATGTTGAAGGACCATTGGTTAGATGACATGAGGGTTGCTGTGCTTACGATCATCAAGGGTGCGCCAACGATTAGTGGGAGATGAGGTAGAAAGTTGTCTGCCGAATTGCACGCAATTGGTGACACTGAGAAACTATGCAGCTTCATGAACTATTATTGGAGATGTGAGAACGTCCCAAATAACTCCCAAAGTATACTCTGTTCAAGAACGGCTCCAGCGTGCTTTTTGGCGAAAGACAAAGGAAGACAATTGTCTTCCTTCTGATTCATTCAGTGGACTTGCGATACAGCTCACAAACTCTGGAGCACCTTGGGAAACTTCTCTTCGGATAATGCTATAGCGCAGAGTATCTGAAAGCTTAGAGTTGAAATAGTTACCAGACGCGGGTGCAGAGTGGGTATAGAAAGGATCGTGCTCCGCTCTGCGGGTGGATCCAGTTGCGTTGTTTGGGCAGCATACTTATAACGAAATGTATGAATTTCTACATAATTGCGCGCTAATTATCAGGCACATCCACCATGGTTGTTACAAGGGGCTTGTGTCAGTTTCTACTGGCCTAAAGTCAGCTTGCTTATTTGAGGCCGGTTTTATGATTGGCTAAATGGAGTGCAGTACATTTCTCAACCATTAATTTTATTCAACTCAAGTGCAAACGTTGAGGAATCTGACTGCTGACCGAAACCTTGAGCGAACATTTTTGCATCTTCGAACAGTTTTTAAGGTATACTATTATCAAAGACGGCCCCAGGAATGCTTTTTGGAAAGAAACGTCCGCATGAGCTGTCAATTTTACAAATTCGGCCAGCTAAGTGTATGTGTACATCGGAAGGCGAAGAGCTCCCGTTATCGTGTTCCAGACTCCGCCTCTGAAGACAACTTTGAAGAAGAAAGTGTTAGGCCCAATAGGCTATCGGACGTATAATTGAGTGCTTTAGATATTTGGTTGCCATTACCCCCAAAAAGGTACATCCTGTTTTCTGGGTTTCCTGGTCACGCCGCGGCCATAGCGTGCTATTGCCGTGCCACCATTCCCTTCAGCCCGAATTATGTTTGTCCAGGAACCACACAAGTATGCTTTATTTAAATTGGATGAATGATAAGAAAAGCAAACATTCTAAAATAATGTCTATTATTTGTTTGTCCCCAATGTCTCCATGTGTCCTATGGATGGTTTTGCATTCCTATGACACGTCCATGATTTGGAAAATAAAGGCGTACTCAGTTGAACTGAAAGCTATTTTGCTTGGCAATAAAACGGTGTCCGGTATGACAAAATATCCTTTGGAGTACCGGACTAGTTGGGTCTGATACTTTTGTGCTTGACCCATGTGTTTTGGTTCCTGCATCTGCTTTTGCCAAACTTTTCAAAATGTTACGTCATAGAAAATGTAGACCACGTGACAAGGAACCGATTGTCAGTTTCCACGCGGAAATCGGCTGGCCAATTTGCGAGACCCCGACGGGGGAGGTACATGGCGCTGCCCCGCCTAGAACCGCGCCCGCCGATTTTCACAGCTGATCGAAGCCCTCCCATAGGGAAAATAAATCAATTGTACACACAACTCATGCAATAAACAAGTGTGCACTCCACTATGGGTACAGACAACGCTGCACTGAAACTCCCACCCTTCACATGACGCCGAGAGAATGAGCTTTGTACAAGCATAGCTCTGAGTATCAAGATTTATATCTGCATTTAAAGAGTACCTATGGACAAGCCAACTTGCAGCTAGCAGGAAAATTGTGTTCAGCTACACTGTGAAGCTCTGCACACCCGCAACATCCGGTCACGTTTTCGGCTCTTCTCCACGTGAACCCAGCTGGCCCCGATCGCACCCGTCACGTCCGGCCGCACCCACCAATAGCGGATGCACCCATTACCCAGGACACGTCACCAGGCACAGGACACGCCCACCAGCTGGCGACGTTCTGATCCGCCCACCAGCTGGATACGTTCGAACACGCCCACTAGCTTCGGGCACCACTACCCCATTACATTCTGACGCTGAGCCAAACATAGCCGCGGCCATTTCAATAACTCGTGGACGCGCCGCCGGTCGTGAGCATCTCGCCTTTCTCCATGCATGCCTACCGCCTCTCGAAACCTCGACTCGCCGGTCACTTCCGCCCGCTGCAGGCGCACGTACTAGCTGCGGGGGCGTCGGCCCAGCCGGTGGCGGCGCGCCTTCGGTGTGCACGTGACCGTGTCCGCCGGCACCGACAGTGGTCTGGCTCACATCAGCCGGACACAGGTCTGACGTCGGCGGCGGCGGCGGCGGCGGCTCGGGCCCACCGCCGACCGGCCTCTCCCCGGCTGGCCTCCGGCGCTGGTTATTATTCCAGCGGAGAGGTCACCTCACCGGCAGAGCGGCCGCCAGCGCGGCGACAGAGCGGGCAAGGTGCGCGCCCGTGTCCGCTGCGGCCGCGGTGACTCACCGACTGCCAGCTGCACAGTCGACACACCCGCCGCGCCGGCAGGTGAGACGTGTACTGCCGCCGCGAGCTAATTTAGCACGCCGCCAGACTAATTTAGGGCGCGGACGAATCGTGTCGTTCGGAAAGACGCACTGCGTGCGGTGGTATAGGCTATGGCGTGTTATTGCTGGTGTAGACTATCGCATATTATTGCTGGTGTAAAATAGGACACGTGATTGTGGGCGTGAAGCGTCAAATATTATTGCTGGTGTAAACTATGGCATGGTATTGTGGGTATGACGCGTCAACTATTATTGCTCACATAAGATATGGCATTTCATTGTTGGTGTGAAGCGTCAAATATTATTGCCGGTGTAAACTATGGCGATAACCCTGACCAAATCGGTTGATTTTGCACATCCAACACGCTTCGTATGCAGGAACTGTTTTAAGACACATGCATTGAAAGGCACTCTTCCACCCGAACATATGCACCGTGACCATCCAATAAATTATAATTGAAACAATTTGAAATTAATTGCAATGATTCGTCACGAGCTCCAACGGCGACTTCAATTCGCTGCTCTTCCAGCTGTACTATAGGAAACGTTACGCTAAAATTCTGACTATGCTGATATTGCCTCTGCCACGACAAGAAAACGGACCATTGGAAGAACCACCGTTGCCATGCCAAACACATTGACGTTATGTTGAAATGAAAACGTTAAGAAGCAAACAATACAAGCCACAACAGTAAGAAGAACGTTTACAGATGGAGCAGTTCAGATCAGATCAGATCACCGGCACATATCATGTCAGGGCAGCTGGAAGCATTGGCAGATCTGACTTGACCTTCATGGGTCAAGACAGAAGGGCGAACTCCAAGATATGACACGACATTCACAGGCCAAGACAGCAAACACGGCGCGAGAAATATAGACATCCACAGGTGCAGGGAGCTCTCGAGTTTCGACCGTCCCCGACAACAGCACAACAAGAGGACCGTTCACGGACACTGCCGGGGCGGCCCTGACCCTCACCGGCCAGGTCAGCACAACGGGGGTTGGGAGGAGGGGGGGGGGGCACTCACGGACGGAGCAGTCGGCGCCGGACCAGTCCGGGAAGCAGATGCACTGCTGGCGGTCGGGGTCGAACTGGCCGTGCTCGCTACAGTCGGGCAGACAGTGCGCCGCGTCCAGGTCGGTCTCCGAGCAGTCGGGGCCGCTCCAGCCCTTCTGACACACGCACACGCCCTGCACGCAGAAGCCGTGCCCTTGGCACGTCGGGTGCAGGCAGTCCACTGGAAACACAAACAGACGGGGACGCAGTGAGACTCGACCGACCGGCCCATGGGAGACGTATGGGGGTCGTCAGGGGCCGGGCCATGGGAGGCGTATGGGCGTCGTCAGGGGCCGGCCCATGGGAGCTGTGCGTGCGTCGTCAGGGGCCGGGCCATGGGAGGTGTGCGTGCGTCGTCAGGGGCCGGCCCATGGGAGCTGTGCGTGCGTCGTCAGGGGCCGGCCCATGGGAGACGTCAGGGGCGCCAGGGAGGCGTATGGGGTCGTCAGGGGCCGGCCCATGGGGTGCGTCGTCAGGGGCCGGCCCATGGGAGCGTGGTCGTCAGGGGCCGGCCCATGGGAGACGTCCAGGGGCCGGCCCATGGGGCGTGCGTCGTCAGGGGCCGGCCCATGGGGCGTCGTCAGGGGCCGGCCCATGGGAGACGTATGTGAGCCGTCAGGGGCCTAGGGGCCGGCCCATGGGAGCGGTCGTCAGGGGCCGGCCCATGGGAGACGTATGTGAGTCGTCAGGGGCCGGCCCATGGGAGACGTCAGGGGCCGGCCCATGGGGGTCGTGCGTCGTCAGGGGCCGACCCATGGGAGCCGTGCGTCGTCAGGGGCCGGCCCATGGGAGCCGTGCGTCGTCAGGGGCCGGCCCATGGGAGCTGTGCGTGCGTCGTCAGGGGCCGGGCCATGGGAGCTGTGCGTGCGTCGTCAGGGGCCGGCCCATGGGGACGTATGGGTCGTCAGGGGCCGGCCCATGGGAGCCGTGGTGGTCGTCAGGGGCCGGGCCATGGGAGCCGTATGTGAGTCGTCAGGGGCCGGGCCATGGGAGACGTATGTGAGTCGTCAGGGGCCGGGCCATGGGAGCTGTGCGTGCGTCGTCAGGGGCCGGCCCATGGGAGCTGTGCGTGCGTCGTCAGGGGCCGGCCCATGGGAGCTGTGCGTGCGTCGTCAGGGGCCGGCCCATGGGAGCCGTATGTGAGTCGTCAGGGGCCGGGCCATGGGAGCTGTGCGTGCGTCGTCAGGGGCCGGCCCATGGGGTCGTGCGTCGTCAGGGGCCGGGCCATGGGCGTGCGTGCGTCGTCAGGGGCCGGCCCATGGGGGTCGTGCGTGCGTCGTCAGGTGCGTGTGGCGGGTACGCAAGAGTGGGGGCGGGAGTTGCCTCTCCCATTCTAGTGGCGCATCAACCGAAGAGCCCATCAGATGGGCTCATACCGACACGGAGTCCAGCAATCAACCGGAAGAAAGCGGTTCCAATAGCATGGTTCTCAGAAGTTGCACCCGATGCGGACGGCGCCACTTGGCGCTGTGAGACATGTCTGCTGGCATCCGGTGACGATTGTCTCTCGGTGCGGACAGCATCAGCTCCAGTGAAATCCATCCCGAACGTACGACATGTCGCCGAAAGCGTACCTGTCTAGCTTACAACGACTCACATGCCATGCATATGCAACGTATGTAGACATGTTTACTACACACCGCCTCGTATCAGAGGACACAGCATGGTGGCACTCGCGTGATGACGATGGTGAACATCAGTTCCTCACAATGTTATTGAACTAGATTACGCTGTATTACCGGACCGCAGCCACATCATTATTGGACAACTGAATCTTCCACAATGGACTGCTGCACTGTTCCACAATGGTCGGTGTCGTCGCTCCACAGCGGACAGTACCATCGCTTCGCAGTGGACCGCTACACCACTCCACAGTGGACAGTGTCATCTCTCCACAGTGGACAGTGCCATCGCTCCACAGTTAAAGGTGTTATCGCTCCACAGTAGGCGGTGTCATCGCTCCACAGTGGACAGTGCCATCGCTCCACTGTGGACAGTACCATCGCTCCACAGTGGACAGTGTCATCTCTCTACAGTGGACAGTGCCATCGCTCCACAGTGGACAATGTCATCTCTCCACAGTGGACAGTGACATCGCTCCGCAGTGAGAGATGTCATCGTTCCAGTGGACGCAGGGTCGGGCTACGTTGGGAAACAATGCCGCCTCGCTGCGTTCCGATTCAGTTGTCAGTGCCAGTCGGACCGATCGTTTGTCAGTGGGAACGGCTTTTTTGCTCACAACCCGGGGTCGCCGCCAGTCGAAGCGAGGTATTTTCTACCCGCCCGTCTAGCCAACACTGGGCGATATTTCGCGCCGACGACTGGTTATCAGTCCGATTTCTATACACATGGGAACGCCTCAAACGCTGCTCGAAAAATCATTCCAGCCATCGTCGCTGAAGCCGCCCTGTTCTTTCGGCTTTCGGCCTGCTCTTCATCTCACTCCCCGCGTCGTCAGATCTATTTGTTTCATTTTAACGCCACTCGCTGGCTTTCCCACTCCTCGTCTGCAATATCAGTCGTAGATCCGACATTTTCTTTCGGAGACCGCGGCCCGGCAATCTGGGTAGTCTCCGACCTGGGAAACCGTTTGAATCGCGTATTCTTTGCTCCGGAAATATATTGCAATTTGTCGCTGGCGGAGTCCCATTCAGGGATTGCTTGGAGCTACGCGTCCGACGAGCGGTCGGCACGATGTCGCTCCGTAGTCGGTCGGTCGGCACGATGTCGCTCCGTGGTCGGTCGGTCGGCACGATGTCGCTCCGTGGTCGGTCGGTCGGCACGATGTCGCTCCGGTCGGTCGGCAGATGTCGCTCCGTAGTCGGTCGGTCGGCACGATGTCGCTCCGTGATCGGTCGGCCGGCACGATGTCGCTCCGTGGTCGGTCGGTCGGCACGATGTCGCTCCGTAGTCGGTCGGTCGGCACGATGTCGCTCCGTGGTCGGTCGGTCGGCACGATGTCGCTCCGTAGTCGGTCGGTCGGCACGATGTCGCTCCGTGGTCGGTCGGTCGGCACGATGTCGCTCCGTGGTCGGTCGGTCAGTCGCAATTCCAAAACGAACTCGATCAAAAATGCAATGCGTTCGTTTGTAATTGATTGTTTTTCGGTTTTAAAAATAATTTTGATTATCCTGCATCTAGGTATCAATATCGAACATTTTCCTGAAATTAAAGCATGAGAACTAGATGTAATTAAAAGGTAATTATATTGAAGCGCTTTGCTGGAGGATGACGAGCGAGAATGCAGAAGGACATTTTTTCAAAACTCTTATTCTGCATTCCAGAATAGGAAATTGAACACGCAATGCTGTTTTGACAGTGTGAGAGAATGCACTAATGTCTGTGCATCCACCCCAGGTACAATCAACTTTCCACTAAACTTCAGTTGATTAAATTCCATAACATTGCACGTGGGCGATGCATACGATCATTCGTCAAGACTTAAACAAAGCCTTACGTGTGTGAATCGCCGACATTTTTCATTTGAAGACACAGGTGCGTTAAAACACAGATGTCTTCAACAGCTGAGCATGCTATTTCAACCATAAACGTGAGAGCATTTTCCTTAGCTTCTTTTTCTACAAAGTGGAAAATAATTATCTGCTCCGCTTGCATTGACACAAAAACGAATGCAATAATCTGCCTCGAGGCAATAATAAGTCTTCCTGCGACCTTATCTCCTCACATTTGCTTTCTTGAAACTTTTGGTGTGTTGCATGTCTTTTATTTTCATTTGTACTTGTTTCGGTAAGTGATACACGCTCTGTCAGTCTCCTATTTACGCACCAATACCTGAACACAGTAAGCAATAGAATCTCCAAAGCCGTCCCTTGCTGGATCATCTGTTCCAGAAGGTTGCTGGACAATACGTCTACTAACATCGGTGGCGGACCCTACCTCGCGAAGAAAAATATATTTACGAATTGAGTGCCGAGTGGCGTAATCTATCGTGACTTATAACCTTAACCTGTCTCCGCTGACTGTAATTTAGCGTAGTCATGCCATGCCGATTTGGTGGGGCACTTCTGGGAACTCATCGAAAGGTAGAGGAATTAAATTAGGCTTCTGTCAGCCACTGTAATAGCTTGATTCGTGAGTCAAACTCAATGTATGAGAAAGGTGTGTCTCTGTTATTGGATTATTGTATTATTATTGGAGACACATGAATATCATTTTGTTGCTATCGCATACTTTTAGGTTTTTTTCGCATTTGTGACCTTCGCATAAGGCAGCTTTTTCAAGTCCGCTTCCGAGGAACGGTGACACCGGACAGTATCTAAAAGTGGAGCCAGTTGTGCGGTTGCGGCAGCGACGCATAGCACACGGCGATACTTCAATTCAACATGTAATCCTGGTCCAACGCCAAGCCTGACGTGCCGACGTGGAGAGGCACAGTCGCCTCGTGGCAGGAACGCGCCGGTCCGGTCGCCGGCCAGCCAGCCACGGCTGGGTGGTGTTCAGCCGGCTGACCTGGAGCACCTGCTCCTGAGCACAGTGCTCCTCACTCCTGACGGAGTCGGGCGATCTGTGTAGCGAGTCATTGTGACCTACCGTATGAGTCATCTACACTGCATTTACTTACAGCCCGAATATTTGCTTTGGTGGCACAATGTGCTCGTATTCTTGCGTTCCCAGTGAACAGCTCAATGTGTTTGAAGAAACCTCCAGTTGAACAAAATGGTGCAATATGTGCTTTGCGTGCACAACTTGGCACTGCTCAGGCCGAGCGACGATGACTGAGGTGTTGCATCAACTATGATGTGGACGTCGTGGCGAGAGAATATCAACACAAGTTTTCGCTTTATTCGGCAGGGAATGGGAAACTCACTGTCGAGATGGAGTTGCAAGTTTTACGATGAAGTTCCAGATAGGTTGTGCCAGTTGTTGATTTGAAGCTGCTCCCAGCACTTGTCACAAACAGTTTGATTGCTGAGTGCAGAAACTAGGACGCTCGATGGTGTGTTCGGCCAATGGGCTACCCCCGAGTGGGGGATTCTGAGCTGAAGTCTGAGCCTCGTCATATCTGAGAGGCTCAGCAACTAACTTATCTGGCGGCTCTTATCTGAGAGACGGAGACAACTAACGAAGCGTTCGCCACTTCCCTGGACTAACACCGACCGTATGGAGACCTCTGCACTGGATTCAAGGGCATGATCTGTCTTAAGACATATCCCATGGTCCAGTGGTACACCCAGAGGATATGACCTCACCCTTCATGACCGGAGCAGCCCTGTGATCACCGGGACACAACATATCGGAGCAGAAGCACCGCGTGCATGAGGTGACGTAGCAGTGTGCCCGACAGGCGCGCGTTCAAAGATATCTCGCAATTGCGTCGAACACCGGAAGTTCTGCTGTGCGTATGGTAAATGCGTGCATATACATTGAGCAGTGCAAGACTCCGCTCGCAAGACACCACCACCTTTTCAGACATGTGAACGGGAAAGTATGCACAATTGGGAATTAACTGATTTTATGGAATGAATGATCATGAGTACCACAAAACATAAACCCCACGAGTTGAAAGGAGTCCAAGAGTCAGCGAGACATCTAGACGCAAAAACAAATCATTTCAAGCATGACAACACATTCGGCAAAAATTGGCAATGCTGCCCCGTCTATTCCCAGCTTCCTGTGTGTGGGCTGCACGCCTTGACGTGCCTCGGTTGATCTCCAGGATCAACCTGCTCGGGAGCACACCCAGCGGCAGTCGCGAGAGCCCCAGAAAGCCCAGCAGAACGCCCCCCCTCACCCCCACCCTTCCACCCCCGCCCGTCCGTCGGCCGGCCGGACGGCGCGCGGCACTCACACTCCTGGCAGAACTCGCCCTTGAAGCCGCGCGCGCAGCGACACGCGCCGTCCACGCAGCGGCCGTGGCTGCTGCAGTCGGGCACCTCGCACTCGTCGTGTCGCAGCGAGCACTCGCGGCCCTTCCACTCGGGCTTGCAGCGGCAGGCGCCGTCGCGGTACTCGCCGTTGCCGGAGCACAGCAGGGGGCACACCACTGCAGGCAGGCGCGCCAGGGCGGGTTACGGCGCGGCAGACGCGTGCCCGGGTGTGTCGGGCTCGCCCGTTAGTGGGGAGCACACTTCACTGCAGGCGCGTCGGGGGTTAGGCTCAGCGACCGGGCAGGAGCAACGCCTGTGTTGGAGAATGGTGCTTAGTGGAGGGCGGGGCGGGCACACGACTGGAGGGAAACGGGGAGTCGGGTCAGTGGAGGTGCACACACACAGCTATGTACAGACTGCTGGTCACATGTCAGTGGAGGTGCACACACACAGCTATGTACAGACTGCTGGTCACATGTCAGTGGAGGTGCACACACACAGCTATGTACAGACTGCTGGTCACATGTCGGTGGAGGTGCACACACACAGCTATGTACAGACTGCTGGTCACATGTCAGTGCAGGTGCACACACAGATATGTACAGACTCGGTCACATGATGAGGTGAAAAAGATATGTAACTCTGGTAATTATATAAAAAATATGTAGGTACATTACAGGTAAAAAATATGTAACTGACATGTCGTAGGTAAATATGTACAACTCTGTAATTCAGTAGTAAAAAGATATGTAACCTGGTAATGTATGAGTAAAAAGTATAACTTGTAATGTATCATAAAAGATATTACTCTGGTACATATAAATATTACCTGGTAATGTCAGTGGAGGTGCACAACAGATATGTACAGACTGCTGGTCACATCAGTCAGGTGCACACACAGATATGTACAGACTGCTGGTCAATGTCAGTGCAGGTGCACACAACAGATATGTACAGACTGCTGGTCACATGTCAGTGGAGGTGCACACACACAGCTATGTACAGACTGCTGGTCACATGTCAGTGCAGGTGCACACACACAGATATGTACAGACTGCTGGTCACATGTCGGTGGAGGTGCACACACACAGCTATGTACAGACTGCTGGTCACATGTCAGTGGAGGTGCACACACACAGCTATGTACAGACTGCTGGTCACATGTCAGTGGAGGTGCACACACACACAGATATGTACAGACTGCTGGTCACATGTCAGTGGAGGTGCACACACACAGCTATGTACAGACTGCTGGTCACATGTCGGTGGAGGTGCACACACACAGCTATGTACAGACTGCTGGTCACATGTCAGTGCAGGTGCACACACACAGATATGTACAGACTGCTGGTCACATGTCAGTGCAGGTGCACACACACAGATATGTACAGACTGCTGGTCACATGTCAGTGGAGGTGCACACACACAGATATGTACAGACTGCTGGTCACATGTCAGTGGAGGTGCACACACACACAGATATGTACAGACTGCTGGTCACATGTCAGTGGAGGTGCACACACACAGCTATGTACAGACTGCTGGTCACATGTCAGTGGGGGTGTGGCGGTGCATTGGTGCCTCAGTTGCCTAGATCGCTGGTCAGACTTCAGAAGTCGCAGCGACACGCCGTCGTGCTGTAGAAAGGGCATCAGCGGGGAGGCATGGGCTGCATCGTCGTATGCAGGTGGTAGCGATAATCAGGTTACGTTAGGAAGGTGGCACACTGTTGCAATCAGCTCAGATAGAGAATAGCGCAACCATTGTCCATACATACATGCGCACATGCACAGTTGGATGGTGACCTGCCCTCGCAATGTCCGTCATTGCACAGGTCCAGCACATTGTGGGAATATGTCATATGCCAACAGCATAACCTTCTTAGCATATCACTTGGAGGGGAGGGGGGTTCCTTCAAGTCAGCAAATCCTCCCACCCCAGTGGCATAAATTGATCTGGTACTGACAGGTGGAGTATGACGATGCATCCCTCCTCCGAATGAACAGCTTTCCCCGGGTCCAGGCCTATGAACCTGGCGGCACCGCATTTATACACAAACCTCCCTCTTTTCTGGATTTCTCTCCTCTATTCTGCCGACTCGAGTTACCTTTAATACAAACTCTGGTCGCCAGCCAACACGAAACATTCGGGTCCCGGGCACGTCTTCACTCACACATCGCGGTAGGCGCCAAGTGATTCGCGGACCATCAGCCGTATGTGCGCTGCTACGCTAGCCGCGGTCTGTCGGACGACACCCTGGATATGACGCAGACCGGCTGTCATTCTGCACGAGCGGTGACGCTGCGACTCGCGCCGCGCCCGGGGAGTCTCCCCAGCACCCCCCCTGCCGGTGACAACGACACAAAACTGGCGTTCCGACTGTCACTACATGGGTGCGTCACGCCACGCTTCCATTAGCGCGCTCGAGTCGCAACGCCTGCGCGGCGCGACGTTATGTTCGCGTCTATTGGGCCAGTTAGTCATAACTCCGGGCTAGTTGAAGATCTTGACGGCAACTGGCCTGCCGAGCCACGCACTGGAGCGCGAACTGCTCGCTGGCCCGGGGCGGGACAATCCACACGGCGCCGGTGCAATGAGCGCTGGCGCAATGAGCGCCGATCCAATTGTCGCAATTGCCGTCAGCGCAAGCCGGCACCCATCATGCGTTAGACGTGACACAGGGGCAGGCTCTGATGGTCGAATCGTCGGCTACCTGACCTTCGCTTCTGGTCATGTTGAGCGACAGTGTCAGACGAGCGTAGCTCACAGGTTCCGCTGCGACACGTGAGGCTTGCACTTGCACTCGCACACTGCACAGCAACAGGGCAGACCGGCCGACCGGTCGACCTGATCATTCACCATAGATCCTCAGCTGCCAGGTTCAGGGTCCATGTTCAAGAAATAAACCAAATAAACGGATGGCCTGCGATCCCTGTGACCGCGGACAGGTCTGGTGACCTCTTGTCACCCCTTCCCGCACACACTGACGCAACAATTAGCACTCGACCAGTCTCGTCATGGATTGATGCGATACAGCTTGATTGAGGCATAGGTGCATGTGAATGACCGTAAATGACCTAGCGCTTTGGAATTGGTCGTTTAGTTGAGATCGATCAGTTCATCATGCGTGTTCTTGTATGACTCGACACGCCATAGACTAGATATACTAATCAATATTGAAGTAATTAGTACGATCTCACCAAGGATCATGCCAGCTTGGCTGACATGGATGGAAGTCGGACCCACCATAGCTGCTATGAATAATTCACTCTCACCCTGAGTTCACAGTCAACGGCCAGCCCGCTCTCACCAGAGGGCATAGCCACGAGCTGACACAATCAACCAGGCAGCTGTCGTTAGCAATGGTAAACTGAAGCGGTTTGCCTGTTGCCCATACACGGTTAATGATACAGCTTCAAGCCCATGGTATTCCAGGTAGCATCTTAAAATGGATAGAGTTGTGGCTTTCAGATAGACAACAAAGAGTGATGCTAAATGGTACAAAGTCATCATGGCAAAATGTTCTTAGTGGAGTCCCCCAGGGGTGAGTACTGGGGCCACTACTGTTCATTATATTTGTAAATAACATTGAAAGTGGCCTAAGCAGTAAGGTTTTGAAATTTGCCGATGATTTGAAAGTCTTTAGGGCAATAACAGGTCAAAATGAGCATATCTCGCTGCAAAAGACTTAGACGAACTTGTGAAGTGGTCCGAAGAATGGCAAATGAAATTTAACTTCGATAAGTGCAAAATCATGCATGTGGGTAAGCAGCATATGAAGGCTCCATACTTGATGGGTGGCCAAGTACTATCAGTGACTTAACAGGAGAAGGATTTAGGTATTATTCTAAGCACAAAATTGGGGGCATTAGAACAGACCAAGGAAGCCAGGAAGAAGGCACTGAGAATGCTTGGGGCAATAAATAGGAATGTATCATACAGAAGTGAGGAAGTCATCAGGAAGCTTTACTGTGCATATGTCAGGCCACATTTGGAATACTGCATCCAAGCTTGGTCTCCTAGCTATGAAAAAGATTGTTGGCTTTTTGAGAGAGTACAAAAGAGGGCTACAAAAATGGTTAATGGTATAAGCAACCTGGCATATGAGGAAAGATTGAAGACATTGAATATGTTCTCATTTAGATATAGAAGGCTGAGATGAGATCTCATCGAGTACTTTAAATTTGTCCATGGTCTGGAGAGGGGATATCTTGGGGAAATGTTTGAATTTAACAGAAATGATGCCATTAGAGGTCATCAATTCAAAATTAAAGTTAACCACAGCAGAACAAAGTTAAGACAGTCTTTCTCCAACAACAGGGTAGTAGAACACTGGAACCAGCTGCCAGAAACCATTGTCAGCAGCAGCACATTGAACGTCTTTAAAAACAGCATAGACAATTATTATAAGAATAAAGGGCTTGCTTTTCAGTATTACAGGGAGGGCTGATCGACGGATTTGGTGGGCAACTGGTTGAGTGTACACGGTGCAACCAAGAAGGGCCCTTGTGGCTCATAGTTGCACTAATCTTTTATGTCTTTATGTCTTTATGCCTGCCAGGTGTGGCGAGCGCCGTTATGACGTCATTTTCGCGGCTGTTCAAGGTCCTCCTTTGTCATCCATCACCGTCGGCGGTCTGACATGCACGCTATCAACTTGCGGAGCCAGGCACGAAACAGGCTTTCCGCATGCCACCAGGTGGGTGTTGGCTCCCACGCACTCCCTCCCCACGCCGCCTCCCACTCTCGATAACACTCGGCGGTTGTGAAGAGGCCGCTGGTGTTGACGCCCACGCATCTGCACACCCACGCGTCGGGTCGGGCTGACTCCTCATCGCAGCGAGAGCGGGACGGCAAAACCACCTCGCCGCCGACGACGAGACGTTCGGGACTGTCGCCAGTTCGTTCCTGAGACAAGACTGGAGCACGTGGCGTGCGGCCCGGGGCGATGCACCCACTTCGTCCTGGAGCAACACGGGAGCGCGTGGCGCACGGACCGAGGCGCCACGCGGTCCGTGCTCCACGCGGTCCCGCACTCACTAGACCACTCACGGCACGTGTGAGAGCGTCCAGTGAGTGTGGGTGCGAGTGTCCGACTGCGCACTCCCGACGTGCATGTGTGTGTGGGGGGAGGAGGGACGCTCGAGCGGCCGGCACTTACTCTCGCTGCAGTCGTCGCCGCCGAAGCCGGCGTGGCACTCGCACCTGCCGAGCAGGCACTCGCCGGTGCCGCTGCAGCCGTTCGGACAGCCCTCGGTCATGTCGCGCGCCTCGCTCAGCAGCAGCGTCATCGGCGTCTCCTCGCCGTCGTCGTTGTAGACGGAGAAGAACCAGTTGCCTTGCTGCAGGAACTCGGTGAACGACTGGTGCACGGACGGCTGCGGGGAGACGGCGGCCGTCGGTGCGTACACAGACTGTCACAGGGCCATGGGGACGGCGTGGCCACACAGACTGCCACAGAGCCATGGGGACGGTGGGCCACACGGACTGCCACAGAGCCATGGGGACGGTGGGCCACACAGACTGCCACAGAGCCATGGGGACGGCGTGCCACACAGACTGTCACAGGGCCATGGGGACGGCGGGCCACACAGACTGCCACAGAGCCATGAGGACGGCGGGCCACGCAGACTGCCACAGAGCCATGGGGACGGCGGGCCACACAGACTGTCATAAAGCCATGGGGACGGTGGGCCACACAGACTGTCACAGGGCATGGGGACGGCGGGCCACACAGACTGCCATAGAGCCATGGGGACGGCGGGACACACAGGCTGCGTACAGCCGTGAGACGCAAGTCACAGACTGCCACAGGACCATGAGGATGGCGTGCCACACAGACTGCCAAAGTGCCATGGGGACAGCAGGCCGTCGGTATATACACAGACTGCCATAAAGCCATGGGGACGGCGGCATCACATCTACATTTGGTAGTGACGCTGCATAGTTACAATATCGGCAGGCCGGCGGGGAGATGGTAGTCACAATATTATCAGACTGGTGGAGAGATGGTGGAGTTACAATATACACAAGCTCGTGCGGATACAAGGGTCACAATATCCACCAACAGATGGTGAGACGGTAGTCACAACATCCATATAATGGTGAAGAGATGGTAGTAACAATATCCACAGACCGGTAGGGAGATTGTGGTCACAGTATCCATCGATCGGTAGGGAGACGATAGCCACAATATCTACCTACCGGTGGGAAGATGCTAGTAACTATGTCCACAGACCGATGCGGGGACGGAGGAGTTACAGTTTCGATGTGGCCGATATGCGAGCAGAATATCAGGAACGGAAGTATTATGCTGGCAAACGGATCATTGGTGTAAGGTACAGTACTTTTATAAGTACACACGTCTAATTATGCATTTGCTTCCTTTATGCTCTTTAATCGTATCTTTAAACTGATTGTTCATCTATTGATTTGCCATTGCGCTAGTTTAGGCAGAAAGGCGCATAGAGGTCAGTGGAACAAAATGAGCGTGGACACGATTGAAATTAGCTAATATTTGTGTCTGGAAAGCAACACTTGCCGACAAGGGAATAAAAGACAAAGAGCTAAGCAAAGCGTAAACATGCGGAATCACCTCTCGCCGGCATCGCATTATGTAAGCAATGTGTATTTCAGTCCGCACCTGCGTGCAGTGTATATTTGTTCCAATATTTGTTCCATACAAATAGTGGCTAAGTCACTGGTAAATTCCTGGAAACGTCCAACATTCCACGTAGGCACGATAAACCACTTTTGATTAACATGGCAATTTATGCGTAGATTTATTCTTATACCAGCTGAAATTGGAGAGGAATGCGAACGGCAAAGAAGCAAGCGAACCGGCGTATTTCGAATCGCAAACTCTGATATTGGACGGGTTTCGTGTTAAAGAAGAACACCTCGAGACTTTGGCATTAAAGCTTACTTTATATTGTCCAGTTAACACACAAACTGGCAAATGGCGAGACGCAACAGACGGACGATCGAGGTGAAGCAAGCGACCAGGGATCGAAACAAAATATAAACAGCACGCTCTGGACCACCCATGGCTACATGTAGTGTTCACTACAACAATAACACAGTAAAATGTATCTTCGAAAAAATTTAGAGCAAGCTTATTATAGAAGAAAAACACATTACGCATGTCACGCTAGCAGAATCTCCTTATTCGTGTGGTGATAGATGGCACTTCCAAAGAGGAACAAAGTTACCTTAACTCTTGCTCCAAAGTTTGTTAGGCGTAGCTCCAGACTGATAAATTATCCCTCCCTGGGTAGCACGCTACTTTTTTTTGGCCACCCGCAACGTGGAGGGGTTCCCAAGAGCTCTTCTCACTACGAGCGAAATTACGCTGGAACTGCGAACAAGAACTATCGAACTGAAAGAACGAACACAGACATGTGTACTTAAGCACTTCATCCAGCCGGAAGCGGATGTGCACATTACGCTGCCATGGCGCGATCTTCAAATTCTGCACTGTCGCAAATTAATTACAGGGACTCGGCTCACACCAAGAGCGGACCTTTTCACCCAACTTTGCTCATCTCCATAAACATGGACATTAATCTTGGCAACAATATCCAGTCGCTGGAGGATCGAGCGTTGGCGTCAGTCTTTAGTTCAGTGCAGAGCAGCTACGGCCTCAGCGATACGCCAACACAGCTGTCCAAATTCCACGCTCTCGTTCTGTGAATGTGGGCCAGTTTTTGCCCAAGCGGAATATACTTCAACTGGAAACGAAGAAAGTTATCCCTGACTAGCTAGCCGGTCGGGTAATTAGCCCGGCAATTAACCCACGCGGGCTGTAGAAGCGAGGCACCACTTCGGCCCGGAAAGGTCACTTTCCGGGCCGAAGTGGTGGGTCATCAACCACTGCGGCCGACAGAGGCGAGACCACGCCGCCAGAACACCGGCCGCCGCGTTCCGCCGTGCTCCGCCTTGCTCCGCCGTGCTCCACGGTGCTCCGCGGTGCTCCGCGATGCTCCGCGGTGCTCCGCGGTGCTCCGCGGTGCTCCGCGATGCTCCGCGATATGCCGCGATGTGCCGCCCATCTGCACCGTCCACTCCAGCAGACAGCTCGACCTATCGCATCCGGTCGACTGTCGGATCCGCTCGGCGGCTGGATGACGATGACGTGTAGCGCCGACCGTCCTGAATGGTCTTGTTGGATGGGTCATTAAGCATTGGGCTTCATTGAAGCGCCCCCCCCCCCCGGCCGATGACGGATCGGCGCGACCGAGCTCCCCAGGGTCCGGCGGTGAGAACGCGATGGCGTTATAGCCGACATCGATTGGCGGCCAGCCGACGGTGCCGACACCCGAACACGTCTGCCGCAGCCACACTGTGTGTGACCGTGACAGGTGGTGACATACTGTGTGTGACCGTGACAGGTGGTGACACACTGTGTGTGTCTGTGACAGGTGGTGACACACTGTGTGTGACCGTGACAGGTGGTGACACACTGCGTGTGTCCGTGACAGGTGGTGACACACTGTGTGTGACTGTGACAGGTGGTGACACACTGTGTGTGACTGTGGCAGGTGGTGACACACTGTGTGTGACTGTGGCAGGTGGTGACACACTGTGTGTGACTGTGACAGGTGGTGACACACTGTGTGTGACTGTGACAGGTGGTGACACACTGTGTGTCCGTGACAGGTGGTGACACACTGTGTGTGACTGTGGCAGGTGGTGACACACTGTGTGTGTCCGTGACAGGTGGTGACACACTGTGTGTCCGTGACAGGTGGTGACACACTGTGTGTGTCCGTGACAGGTGGTGACACACTGTGTGTGACTGTGACAGGTGGTGACACACTGTGTGTCCGTGACAGGTGGCGACACACTGTGTGTGACTGTGACAGGTGGTGACACACTGTGTGTGTCCGTGACAGGTGGTGACACACTGTGTGTGACTGTGACAGGTGGTGACACACTGTGTGTGTCCGTGACAGGTGGTGACACACTGTGTGTGACCGTGACAGGTGGTGACACACTGTGTGTGACTGTGACAGGTGGTGACACACTGTGTGTGACTGTGACAGGTGGTGACACACTGTGTGTGTCCGTGACAGGTGGTGACACACTGTGTGTGACTGTGACAGGTGGTGACACACTGTGTGTGTCCGTGACAGGTGGTGACACACTGTGTGTGTCCGTCACAGGTGGTGACACACTGCGTGTGACCGTGACAGGTGGCGACACACTGTGTGTGACTGTGGCAGGTGGACACACTGTGTGTGACCGTGACAGTGTGACACACTGTGTGACGCAGGTGGTGACACACTCGTGTGACCGTGACGGTGGTGACACACTGTGTGTGACTGTGACAGGTGGTGACACACTGTGTGTCCCGTGACGGTGGTGACACACTGTGTGTGCCGTGACAGGTGGTGACACACTGTGTTGACACAGGTGGTGACACACTGAGTGTGACTGCGACAGGTGGTGACACACTGTGTGTGACTGTGACAGGTGGTGACACACTGAGTGCGTCCGTGACAGGTGGTGACATACTGTGTGACTGCGACAGGTGGTGACACACTGAGCGTGACTGTGGCAGGTGGTGACACACGGCCAGCTGTGGCAAGTGGCACCACCGATGCTTGTGGCAGGTGGCACCGATGACAAGTGACAAGTGGTCCGCCTATTGTTCGCGGTTACATCACACGACTCCTGACAGACAGACAGACTCCTGTCCTGGAAGGCTGCAGAGGGAGCCCTGAGGAACAGTGTCCATTAAAAGCAGCCCAGGATTGTTTTGCGGATTGCGCCAGCTACGATCACCTACTCTGTTTCCCCAGAGGAGCTTCCTGAGGTGATGCGTTGACAGTTCAGCAGGCGTAAGAAAGACAAGCGGAACGATTCGGAACGCCTTGGTTGAACGTCTCAAAGTGTTTTTCTCGTCTGCCTGAACCCAGCCGTTTTCGGATGGCTATTGTCGCTCCCATCCGTCGAGATGCCACGCATCCTTCAATAGCCTCCATTCTTTGTAGAACATAATCTCGGCAACATTTTTTTTTCGGTTGCGCTAGGAACTGAAGCGCGTCCACTTGTGGTTTCATGGATGCATTAAGCCGACACAGACATCTGAGCTTCACAAACAGCCGTACTCAAGTCGACAGTCTGTGTCAAGTTGGCGGCAACATCCCATACAATGCCTCAATGTAGCGTGATGCATCCAGACCTGACTCGGAGTCCCGAGGGCGTTCGGAGCAGTTCTGGGACATTGGGTCCAACGGGACCCAATTAGTCCGTGTGCTTTGCATCCACACAGGACGCAAATCGTCTGAGCTAACCTAACATCGACTGCATGCCAGCCTAATAGTTCATGGACGGACGCTTATCGAAACCTGCGGTCGCTTCCAAGCATGGCTACCGTGACAATAAATGTGACGCCTCCTTCTACCGTTGTTTGTCTCGCCTTTTGGGAGGACTCCCAGCGTAAAGTATACACCACCCTGGAATTGATCCGTCTGACGCGGTGCTGATCCAGGACGGGGGTCTGCACCAACGCCCCGGACCGGAGCCCGGACACGACAGACCAGTGGCTTGAGTGCAGTACCACCAGGAGATGGCTCCGGCTACAGAACCCTAACACTATGGAACCCTGCAGCTACAGAAACCTAACGCTACGGAACCCTGCAGCCACAGAACCCTGACGCTACGGAACCCTGTAGCTACAGAAACCTAACGCTACGGAACCCTGCAGCCACAGAACCCTGACGCTACGGAATCCTGCAGCCACATAACCCCGACGCTACAGAACCCTGCAGCTACGGAACCCTGACGCTACAGAACCCTGCAGCTACAGAACCCTGACGCTACAGAACCCTGCAGCCACAGAACCCTGACGCTACAGAACCCTGCAGCCACAGAACCCTGACGCTACAGAACCCTGCAGCCACAGAACCCTGACGCGACAGACCGGTGGCCTGAGTGCAGCACCACCAGGAGATGGCTGCAGCACCACCAGGAGATGGCTGCAGCACCACCAGGAGATGGCTGCAGCCACGCTGGCGAGCTACATCTGTCGATCGCCACTCTCGGCACGGCGCCAATCTGAACCTGCGATCCGAATCTGTCCGACGGCCGACCCGGCCATCTAACCCCGGGACTCCCGTGGCGAACTCGCCCCACTTTCATTTCCCAATTATGTGTCGAACTGCAAGGGCCGGCGCTCGAAAGATTGAACCTGAGTTTGCGTCCGGATGGCACTGGGATACGTCACACATTATGGAGCCGCCGTGCACACGATCCCCGGTGGGCTGACAGACGATCTGATCCAGACTGGCTTTCAGTGAGTGACAAGCGGAATGCGGACTCCGGGTACTAATTGAATGTCGCAGTCGGCTGGTCTTAAGTTCACGATAATTGCTCAGCAGTCCTGGCAGCCAAGGCCAGTCCGGCGCACAAGACTGGCTGCACCTTCGGTCAGTCCTTGAGCACAGAACTGGTGCATTGGAAAGAAGGCTGCTATAGACATATAGATGTCCCTGTACTCTGTGGATGTCACTTTATGCTATATGCTATAGATGTCACTACATCTATTATAGACATTATGCATATATTATAGATGCATAGATGTCACTATACATCTATACTCCATAGATGTCACTGTCACGGATCTAACCATAAGACAATAATCTAGCCAAATCTAGCATATCTAATCACCACGAAGCGTAAATTGATTGCTGGTTTACCGAAGCGTTGGCGTATGAAGAGATCGCCAGCCGGGATAAACTGCTGAGGAAGTAATGCTAGCAAATAAAAAGCAGGGATTACATAGGCCTGCTGAAGTCGTAGCATTGTGTGGCACCTTAGCACAATTAGCACAAATTGAAAACATTTAGGTTAACAGTCTGGGCCAATCAGTGGTTGATGCTAATTATAGCTTGAACCCTGAGTGATCGATGATAGCTAATGACTGCATATTTATATTCAACTTAACAATTACCATCATAGCTATCAACGTGTCGGTTATTGCCTTCATTATGCTTTTAAATGGATAATGACATCACGATACCGTGCACATCTCCATTTGCACACACGCATGCATGTGCCACAAACACACACACAACATATATATATATATATATATATATATATATATATATATATATATATATATATAATATATGTATATATACATATATATATATATATATATATATATATATATATATATATATATATATATATATACATATATATATATATATATATATATATATATATATATATACTACATTACTACATGTAATAGTCGCATTCACTTTTGAGACGTATAATAATGCCACTCCATTCCTTTCCGTGTGAATTGATAACAACGGCATACCATTCAAGATCAGTGAGTATGCAGATCCGGCTGCCCGGTACCCGTGTTCAAATGCGGGCAGCGAATGTCCTTCCAGATATAAGCTCAACAGAATCAGATCTCCTGTAAGATAAACATTTAATAACTATTCTGATTGGACATTCTTCTTCGTGCAGAACTCTGGCTACCAAAACATGTCCTTCGTACCTAACCAATATATATCCGTATGTTCCGGTTGCAATTCATGATTATAGACAGATAAGAAGCATTAAATTGACCTTCATTATCCAAGAAATTTTCGGTTAGAAAAGGGTTAAGCCCTAACCCGTCATTTCGACCATATGATATTGTCAGGGGCACACACTCGTTGCATGATGCAACGTGGCCTACCATGATAGGAAACAAATCCTGGTTAATAGCGGCTATTCCAACACAAACATTGACTGATAAATCAACTGTTACGTGAAAAAAGCACTTCACTAAGCAGCAAACAACAAAATCATGGCACAAAAACTGGCATCTATTTTTTTGCGATGGGATCCTCATGCGAAACTGACGAGAAAATCGTACGAGACATCACAAAAGATGCAAAGACACTACAGACAACAACAGTGAAATTAAACTCCTCACATAATACACAGGTAGGAATACATCAAACCTTCTCGCGAAGACAGTTCTCGTGGTTCACCCAACAAGTTAAAAGCTACCAATACAATGCACCAGCTCAAATGCTCTCACGAAGATTGTACACTTCTCCCTGCACACTACATATGGGCATCGTCAACGTCACTCGCTATACGCTTCACTTTGCACTTACGCTATGACCTGTGACCGGTGATTTAGTTTTATTAGTACCATAACCTTGCATTCTGGTGAGAGCAATAGCAGAAACGTTGGCAAATACAGCGAGAAGTTGCAACTCGAACACCAATTTACGTCCCAATGCCATCAATCACCTAAGTGTCACAGCATTGCAATCAACGTTAACAATGCTCTTTTCAGTCCGTCTGCAAGGAGCATGATGACATAAAATAGTGACATTTAATATGGCCTCCGTCTTGAAGTTAGAAAAATGTTGCTAAAAATAGCACATTATGGATCGATTCGCTCCATATACTCGCCGTCCATAAACGACTAATTTTGTCGCCCTAGCCATTAGTCTTACGTGACAACATGACGTTCACCTCCATTGTTCACTGGCGCTCCATCGTCCCTGGCCGCTGTAGCAGCTATTCACACGTGTGTGAATAGCTGCTACTTTAATGTATTCAACATAACGCCGACTGAAACTTTTGCTCGACTTGCAAGTGCTTCTCCAAAGGTCAAGTTATTTTCTAATAAGACCAGTCGTATTCGAATCGTAAGATGCAAGTATTCGATCAGCCATAATTCCTACGAAGGCAGAGGTAATTGAATCCTCTGCAGCTGTCAGCTAATCCGACTGCTGGTAGGAGGTCAACAAAAATGTCTGACATTGGCACACAGCGTATGAAATACGACCTAGGCAAACATAGCATTCGCTTGGCTGTCAATGGCTGGTGTTGGTCGGCAATTGATGACCGAAATAAATCTAACGCTCGACAGGCCAAGCGGTGCTATTTCGTCTGCGGTGCGATAACCAGGACATCAACAATCTTCCACCTGATGTACACACACGAGAAGCAATAGAGCAATCCGCGACACAAGCCTCATACTCGTATATGCTCTTTCGGCTCATCGGCTGAGAGCATAGCTCTGCCTGCTGACCTTGCCCCTCTCCCTCCTCATCCTCCTCTCTCTCTCTGTCTCTCTCTCTCTCTTCAGGTTCATCGGCTCCGCGGGGAGGAGGGGCACTCAGCTCAATGCATGCATCGGTCCAATGCATGCTTCACGCATCGGTCCGGCCATTTACACCCGTCCCAATGTGCGCCGATGCGGCCGTTCACACTCACCCCCGAGGTGCGGCCGTTCACACTCACCCCCGAGGTGCGGCCACATACACTCACCCCCGAGGTGCGGCCACATACACTCACCCGCGAGGTGCGGCCACATACACTCACCCCCGAGGTGCGGCCGTTCCACACTCACCCCCGAGGTGCGGCCGTCCACACCCCCCCGTGCGGCCGTCACACTCACCCCCGAGGTGCGGCCACATACACTCACCCCCGAGGTGCGGCCACATACACTCACCCCCGAGGTGCGGCCGTTCACACTCACCCCCCGAGGTGCGCCGGCCGTCCACACTCACCCCCAGGTGCGGTGCGGCCGTCCACACTCACCCCCGAGGTGCGGCCACATACACTCACCCGCGAGGTGCGGCCACATACACTCACCCGCGAGGTGCGGCCACATACACTCACCCCCGAGGTGCGGCCGTTCACACTCACCCCCGAGGTGCGGCCACATACACTCACCCCCGAGGTGCGGCCGTTCACACTCACCCCCGAGGTGCGGCCGTCCACACTCACCCCCGAGGTGCGGCCGTCCACACTCACCCCCGAGGTGCGGCCGTCCACACTCACCCCCGAGGTGCGGCCGTCCACACTCACCCCCGAGGTGCGGCCACATACACTCACCCCCGAGGTGCGGCCGTTCACACTCACCCCCGAGGTGCGCCGGCTGCGCCGGTTGTAGCCGCGCAGCAGCTGGTGCACCTGGAAGTGCGTGTGCGTGGGCAGCGCGTTGCGGCGGCCGTAGACGGCCAGGCTGGCGCCGCGCGGCACCGTGCTGTTCCACTGCAGGTACGTGTCGTCCGGCAGGTAGAACTGCATCGACCAGTAGCCGTGCGGGCTGATGGTCTCGGCGTAGCTCTCGGCCAGCCGCACCACCGAGAACGTGCTGCCCGCCGGCGGCACCGTCTTGCGCCGCACGTCTGCAACGCGTCACACACGGGTCACGTGACGTGACGCCCGGCTCGGACCGTCAACAGCGCAGTGTCGTCAGCAGCAGCGGTCCAACGGGCCATCTGTCGCGTTGCATGTCGCGGGATTTGAGAACGAATCAAGATGATGGCAAACATATGAGGGTTTCTCAACATGACGTTGCGCACTTGTTTGTCATGAAATCAGCATCAATCCCCGCCTGCTGTATGTGTTGGTGCAAGCTCCTTCCTACACGTATCAGACAACGAGGGTGCGGAAGCTGGTGCACATGCCGTGAGTAACAGAATGGTGCACTTTGACCTGCCGGCTCTGACTCTCTGACCTCTAACGCCATGAACACAAACTTGCCAAAGCGATACCCACTGTCACTTTGTGGCTCGGCGCCTCTTTTATCCATGATTTTGTTCGATTTGTCGCGTTGCGGAACTTACATCAGCAGCTCTATCGATCCTCGCCCCACAGGAACATCGCGTGTGTTGACGCGCACATGTCAGCTATTCAATGTCAGCCGTCCAGGTCAACTACTGGACCGTGCGGGATGCCTGGGTCATCTGTTTAGCCTGCGGCGCTTCAGTCAGCCGTGCGGTTGTAGGGCGTCACGCAGCGGGAGCCTGCTCGAATAAACAAACCGCCGACTTTCCAGCTCAACCACACACCGGCCATTTGAGAGATTTATCGTCGCTAGTGCTCGGACTAAACCAGCCAGTGGGGCTCGGGCCCACCCAGCTAGTGAGGCTCGGGCTCACCCGGCCAGGGAGGCTCGGGCCCACCCAGCTAGTGAGGCTCGGGCTCACCCGGCCAGGGAGGCTCGGGCTTACCCGACCAGGGAGGCTCGGGCCCACCCAGCTAGTGAGGCTCGGGCTCACCCGGCTAGTGAGGCTCGGGCTCACCCGGTCAGAGAGGCTCGGGCTTACCCGACCAGGGAGGCTCGGGCCCACCCAGCTAGTGAGGCTCGGGCTCACCCGGCTAGTGAGGCTCGGGCTCACCCGGCCAGGGAGGCTCGGGCTTACCCGGCCAGGGAGGCTCGGGCTCACCCGGCTAGTGAGGCTCGGGCTCACCCGGCCAGGGAGGTTCGGGCCCACCCAGCTAGTGAGGCTCGGGCTCACCCGGCCAGGGAGGCTCGGGCTCATCCGGCTAGTGAGGCTCGGGCTCACCCACCTAATGAGGCTCTGGCTCAGCCAGTCAATAGAGTTCGCGCTCGTCCACTGAGGTACGACGCTCGGCCGCCGATCTCACGCCTCAGGGTCGGACCCACCAAATCCAGGAGAGTCCAGGCCACCCAGTCAGCAGGACTCGCGTTCTGGACTCGAGTGCCGAATCATATCAAGTCGAGGAACACAAAAAAGTCGGCCTCGGGCAGGGTCTGGCGGGCCAAGTGCGTCCTGTGTTGTTTCACTGCAGGCAAGCAGAACACCGTCGAGTAATCTCATCAAACAAAGACGCCGCTCGGGCCTCAAGGAAGCCATCACTTCTTTCTCTTCAGACCGCGAGCTCGCACTAAGCAAACAGGTTTTTGCAATTAGAAGTTTCCGTTCGCTATGGGAAACTTGGTAATGCGAGGGGCGGGAGGCCCCAGGAGAGGTGGACCAGCTGCCATAGTTGGCAGGTGAGCGATCAGGTACGTCAGCCGCCACAGTTGGTAGGTAGCAGATCAGGCTGGCCTTCCGCCACAGTTGGCAGGTGACAGATCAGGTTTGTCAGCCGCCACAACTGGCAGGTTGGGAGGTGACAGATCAGGTCTGCCGGCTGCCACCGACCTACTATTGGCGAGCGGTGGCACCAGCACGGCACCGACCCGTTCTCCCAACCCAACACGACCATCCGATTGACTGCTCCTACTTCTCCAGTCGCCCACTGGCGAAAGCTGTGCCGAGCACAGCAGAACAGCAACTGATCCGCCCCAGCCGCACGGCTACTATGCTGCCGACAGTGGGAGGCGTGGGTGGCTGGACAAGTTCCGGTGGGGGCTGGCGCCGAGCAGCTAACGTCGCAAGTTGGCCGGTCAGCTGGCCGGCTGTGAGCGATGCGCGCTCCGAGGCCGCACAGTGTACGCCGGGGAGCAGTTGGCCGGCCAGTTAGTGACGGCCGCTCGTCCGACTGATAACACGCCACTGTTGGCTGCAGCCGCCCTGTAACCGCGTCACATTAGTCACCATCCAGCGGCACATTAGTCACCGCCGTTCTCGGCGGTGCTGCATCGGGCGCCGCGTCCCGTTAGTGGCCGTCTTATGTTGACCGGGCCGTCTTATGTTGACCGCGCCGCCTTATGTTGACCGCGCCGTCTTATGTTGACCGCGCCGCCTTATGTTGACCGCGCCGCCTTATGTTGACCGCGCCGTCTTATGTTGACCGCGCCGCCTTATGTTGACCGCGCCGCCTTATGTTGACCGCGCCGCCTTATGTTGGCCGCGCCGCCTTATGTTGACCGCGCCGCGTCGGTCGCGCGGCGTTATTCTGTCCGTGTCATGCCGACGGCGGTGTTGTTTTGACCGGGACGGCAGACGACGAATAGCGGTGACGCAAGTAGCGACACGCGAAGCGACGATCAAGGCCACCGTGCGCCACCGGACAACGCGGAAAACACGGGCACACGCCGGAAGATGGGGCCGACTGCAGCAGCTAAAGCCCACTTGTCAGTCGCACGCTTCACTATTGTGGTTGAGCAACGCTTAATCCAGTCATCACCTACCCATCATTTCCTGTGGGCGGTGAACGGGGAGTGGAATGATGTCGGGCTCCGGACCGAGCAGTCGTCCATCCCCACCCCGCTTCACCCCCACTACTCGCTCGGGACAGGCGCGCCGACGGCAAGTGACATCAAGGCCCTCCACGTCGTCGGCGCCCGCCCGAGTTTCCGTCCCGTCGACGGCGACGCGTCGTGGCCGTCAGAGCGTCAGATCAGAGGCCGGCAGGTCGTCGGAGCGCGAGGCGACAGAGGCGCGCGCAAAGGCCCGACCGGAGGCAGCGCCGGCGCGGCATCCGACCGCGCTAGAGGGCGCACCCAACCACACCGACACCACACAACACCACGCCGAGTATGTACATAGAAAGCAGGCGGGCACAACTGAGATACCGAGAGAGAATGAGAGTGAGGGAGATACAGATACAGAGAGAAAGAGAAAGAGAGCGACACGAGACAGAAGAGAGGACGCCTCACCTTCGACGACGATGACAGGGACGGGCGGCGGGTAGGTGACGGTGACGGTGGCGGGGCGGGTGCAGACCGGGGACGGCGTGACGGGGAGGGCCAGCGTGGGCACGTCACGCGTCGGCGTGGGGCAGGCTGGTGCGGGCGTGGGCACGGACTCGGGCGGCTCGGACGACTCGAGGGTGGCGGTGGCGACCGGCGCGGCCCGCGTGGACTCGGCAGTCGCGGGCGTGGCGGCCGTCGGCTCTGCTGTCGCCGAATCGACTCCGAGTGCGGCCCGAGTGTCGGGGGTGCAGAGTGACGTCATCACGCCACCCACTGGCCACACCGCCGGCTCCGTCACGACGTGAGAGGGCGTGGCCTCGACACTCGGTCGCGTGGACGTCGAGCCTCCGGCCAGCGACGCTTTATTCGTGGTTTCTTGGTCCGTCGCCGTGGCCGTGGTCTCCCGAGTTGGTACGATCGTGGTCTTCCGGGCTGGAGTGTCCGTGATGTCCTTGTTTGGTGGCGTGACCGTGGTCCCCTGGTCTGCTGACGTCACCGTACCACCCTGGTCCGATGGCGTGACCGTGGTCCCCTGGCCAGTTGGCGAGACCGTGGTCCCCTGATCCATTGGCGAGACCGTGGTCCCCTGGTCCGTGGACGTCGCTATGCCCTCCTGGTTCGCTGGCGTGACCGTGGTGTCCCGGCCCGTTGGCGGTACCGTGGTCTCATGGTCCGTCGGCATGACAGCCGCCTTGCGCAGCGTGGCAGTCACGTGGCGCTGGCCGTCGGACGGCAACACCATGACGAGGTGGTAGAGCTCGCCGCCGTCAACGTCCACGGTGACGGTGACGGTGCGGCCGGCCGGCGGCACCGACACGCTCTCCACCGTCGGTGGCGGACGCTCCCGCTCGTCGCCCCCGCCGCCGCCGTCGCCGTCGCCGTCGCCGAGTCCCCGGTCGCCGGGCGTCGCGTCAGCGCGCGTAGTCATGGCAACCGGCTCGACGCCGGCGGCCGCGGCTAATTTTTCGTCATCACCGTGCCAGTCGGCGAGAGAAATCCTATTGTTTTGCAAATCGGGTCGGCTTCGCGTGGCCGGTCGCGTCGGCGGCTGCGCGTCGGCGCGAGGACCCGCCGGTCGACGGCTGCCTCGTCAGCGGCACGAACTCGACGATCTCGCTGCTGTAGGCGGCCGGCCCGAGCGCGTCCATGCGCAGTGGCGTCTGCCAGGCGGGCGCGTCGTTCTGCGGCCGGTCGAGCGCGCCGGACGCCTTCGCGGCCACTTGCGGCCGCCCACCTCGCTCGACCACCGCCGACTGTCTCGCCGAGCCGGCGGGCGCGGCGGGCTTCGGCTCGGCACCGTCGCCGTCGGCGGGCTTCGATTCTGAACGGGCGCCCTCGACCGACTCGTGCCCGAGGCGACGGTCGGCGGAGGCGGAGTGCTGCACCGGGCTTCGACCGGCCAGTCCGTCGTCCGGGTGCGGCACGGCGAGTGCTGGCGGTGAGTTCGTGAATGAGTTCAGTGAGCTGCTGGCGGCCCTCTTGCCGTGCTGAGTGTCTTGTCGTCTCACCTCGGGCGGCTTGTGTCCGCCGACGCCGGCCGGCGGCAGTCGCGGCGCCGGCGCGTCGCTCTGCGGCCACTCGCGCGCCGCGTCGGCCACCGGCGCCATGTTGGAGAAGTCGGTCAGCCGGTCGCCGAGTATGACTCCATGCTCGATGGTGAGCGCCGGCGAGTACGGCGCGTCGCCGCTGCCCGCCCAGCCGGCGTCGGCCGCCGCCGGCTGCGCGACGTAGTCCACCACGCCGAACAGGTCGTCGCCGGCCAGGGCCAGGTCAGGGTCGGGCGGGGTCAGGGCGGACGCGTCATGCACGGCGGCTACGTCTCTACGCACACGGAGAGGTGGCATGCGCTGTGCGGACGCGAGCAGGCCGCCCTGCGCGCGGCGCGCCTCGTTACCTGGCCGGCCGTCCGGAGAGGAGGACGAGGAATTGGTGGGCAGTGTGTTGTCGGCGTGCGCGACGCGCGTGCGGGCCTCGTCCGCCGCACACTGGCCGCCGCTCTCGGGCCGCGTCGCCGTCAGACTCCACACTGTGAACGGGCGAGTGCACGTTAGCGATGCGCCGCCAGCCGGAGACACGACCAACGCCAGGAGGCGATCCAAAGGGAGCGATCGTCGGCTCGTGGTATCGTATTTGGTATATTCTAGAGTTCCAACTATTGATGCATGTTATGTCAAAAACGTGATGCAACACCAGGCCTCGTCGACAAGAAGTGGATCGTTGAACTGAAAACGTCATTATGCAAGTTTCGTCAGACCAACGCACAAAAAGCGACTTTTTGCATTAGCCTGACGAACCCCCTTGCGAATAATACGTGAATACGCATATGTACGTCATAAATGCATCATACTATGTCATGCGTGAATCAGAAACAAATCACACCTTCCATGGGGGTGTGGGGGTGGAGGTGTGGTGGGAGTGTGGTGGTGGTGGTAGGGGTGGTATGTGGTGGGTGGGAGTGGGTTACATGCCCTTAATGCCATACCCTTCACCCACCCTGGGTGTCATTGCATCGAAATGTGTCACCGTAAAACAGGAAAGCATGGGAAAGGTATGCCCATATTTACCACAATAAAACCATCATCAAATATTTCCTGCTACAAGAGGGCAACGTTTAACGTACTTACAGCATTGCTCCATGGCGATCGTGAAATTTGGTCCAGCACATACGACATAAACCCGGATGTTCATAGCCAGTGATATGGATTGGAAATTGCTAATCTTGGCGGGAACTTTTGTCCCACAAAATATCACTTTTAACAGTGGTAAATCTGGAAACCAGACATCGAAAATTAAGCGGCTGAGGATTTTTCATAGGTGGGAGGGGAGGGTGGTAGGCTGGTCTAGCCTACCACTCTATCCTGTCCAATCTTATCGCGTCCCTGGTTTGTCCCCCCAAGTTTCGAAACCGTGGCTACGCCCATGCACCAGGGCCACACTCACAAGAACAGTGCCTGTACATGGTAACAGTTGCGACACAGGAGCTATTCTCAAACATCAGCACTACGAGACAGGGTAGCAACCGCAAACACCGGTCAACAGCGCCGATACAGGAGGAGTCGTACTCAAACATCAGCACCACCAGACGGGGTAACAATCAGTAACATGGTGCTGGTGCAGGGTGACAGCGCCAACACAGGAGAGGCTGTGTTCAACCATCAGCACCACAGCGAAAGGTAAAAACCACCAAGACACTGCAGTGATGCAGAATAACAACTTAGCACAACAACTCTGCGAGCACAACCAAGCCGCATACACTCCAGCATGGCTTAACGTGTGTGGGGTTATCAAAGCCACAAACACATGGCATTGCGTTTGTGGTGTTATCATGGATTTACGTCAAGCACGAGTAACCTCTATTGGTTTAATATAATTCAATGTTAAGCAAACACACACAATATTGGTGAGCAGAGTGCTAAAGACTACACCGCATCAGTGGCGAAATCTCGACAAGCGGCCATCGAACACCGATAACAAAGCCAGCCCACACGAAGTCGGTGTCGCCACTTGGTGGTGCAAACTGTACCGCAACGCTTACAAGCAAAACGGTACAGCATACCATTCTGGACGTGCAACTCGCACCTAGGACAGGTGGCCACCACCATTTGCTTCGGGCAAGAGTGGATCCAGCCGGTTGGTTGGTTGATTGGTGGGTGGGGTCCCTCCCAAACTTCCCAGTCCTGGCCGGCGTTCACAGCAAGACTGTGAAAAATGTGTGTGTGGGGGTCGTGGTCTTGTCGATACCAAATACTTTCCTCGGCTTGGGTTGCCAAAACAATGCTTATCCTTCACTTCAGCCTGGGGGAGTGGCTGACCAATTTACCTCCTATCCCTGGATTCGCCCTTAGCCAAACTCAAACAGTAAATATGACACATGGCAGCCTGTGGCCGTTGCCCGACAACTAACTGTCTGATAACCTAACAGTGTCTGCAGAATGGCATCCGCTGGGCAGGAGGTGGCACGTGATATTCTTTCAGGAAACATAATCCGACAGTTATTATCTGGGCTTGGTGGGATCAGG
>JAOTOL010001466.1:220000-330000 GCA_034440575.1 Imbricaverruca yamaguchii | reverse complement strand
TACTATCGAAGCACGACATACCAATAATAATACTAGTTCTGAATTTGTTTCATTTGAAATGTGTTTGGACTCCTCAGATGTCGAGAGGAACTACCGCCTTGTTTGCGGCTATCCGGAGCAGGTGAATATTGATTATTTATATTGAATATTGATATTGATTCCATCATGCAATACCGAAATTTTTAGTGGTGTGGTACCAGCGACATCAGAATCACACACGAACATCCACTCTTGCATATAGGTGCATACCCAGGTCAATGAGAACCAACTCTGAAGGGTTCAAGCCCCATCGGTGGCACACACATCAGCTGTGATGAAGCCTGAGAAAAAGCAGCTCGTGCTATGCCACGTGTACACAGAGCGTACACAGAGCCACGAGTTCTTAACTGGTTGAGGCATAAAGATCCCAAGACATAAAAAAAAAATTTTTTTTCACATTAGCCCCACAAGGCCCCTTCTTGGTTGCACTCTGTACAGAACAGTGCATAATAAAAAAAAAAACAAGGTGATGGAATGGAGGCCGCGAATGGCCCGCGAAGCTCACCGAATAGTGTTGGTTTTCCGTAGTGAAGGTGCAAAAGTTGTTTCATCTGGTGCGTTTTTGGTTGCCGCGGGCGGACCCGGGCACCAGCGCCTCCTGGCTGCGTCTCCTGGCTGCGCCTCTGCGGCACACACACCTGGGTTGCTCCAGATGTCCCTGATGTTTCCGTCATCCCTTTGACGCGGAAGATGACGATGCCAGGAAACTGCACGACGAAATTGTGCACGGTCATAGTGAAATTGTTGCGAAAAGAGGCCAAATTGACCGCTTCGGGATTTGCGCCCTTTTGCATTCACTACCATCATACATATGGCCCATGGGGCTTTCTGTGTATACAAATTAGTGTCAGCACCTTCGTGGAGAAAAACAACGAGATGCGAATTCAACACCACCATAAGGATATCGTCTTCTTTGGTTAAATCTTGAAAAAATAGTATAAAAGCCGGCCTGTGCGGTCGGGGACACATGGTGCCTCATGGCCCGTACATTGTACAAGTGAAGACGGGAATCGAAACGGTCCGACAATGTGTCTACTTTTGTCTAGCTTCGTGTTGGTCGAACCGATAGTTTTCGCGTGACCCTCGTCTATGTTCAGATATATTAGACCCTCCGAGCTGAGATTATCTTACACGATTTCTGCGCGGAAAACATCACATGCTGTGCCTACGGGTGGAAGCATACGTTTCAAATCGCTGCCATTTGGCGCTTTGACATGTCATGCATGATCTCGTTAAATCAATCCCATAAATGTGGGCCAGATTGTTTCACATGTGTGCTTTTCATACCGTGTCTTGTCTTGCATCCATGACGAAAATGTAACCGTAGTCGCCATACCATACGTCGAAATATTTTTGTTTTAATGCACTTCATGTTGAATGCATTGAGCTTCGCCTCGGACTCGCGAAACGTGGCGAACGCCAACCGACAGACCGGCAAGGAATTGTCCGCCCTCGGTACTGGTCACATTCATCGCAAAGAAGCCGATGCAAAATACACAGAAGGCTTCCATCTGTTCCGTAGTTGTGGATCGTTTACATCGATTCTATCGACAACCATTCGCCTTGAAACCATTCGCCACGTGCGACTTTTGAAATTAAACGACGCCTTGTACTGCCGATGTGATGACCAATCAGAAGACCGAGCGATGTCGATAAATTTGTCGGCAGCTACTCCATGCACATTTATCTTGGAAATAGCTTCAATTTGTTCAGCAAATCTTCTGAGTGCAGCAATACAACCCCTGGCTGATTTCGTGTAGCTGCGAACTGATAGCGGAGGCCGGCTCGTTTAGATCTGGACACAAATTCTAGATTGGCCTCGTTTGCTGGTAGATGTCCGTGGGCGGCGCCATCTTGGCTTAGATGGGGAGGGTCTAACCATTTTGAAGCCGGTAGCCTAAAATAATTGGAAGTACTACCCATAGGGCACCGTGCTAAAATCCGACAGCGAGTCTCGTGCAAGCAATGGAGGGGATGAAGGGCCTCTGGAACATTTATAGGCTGGTGGTTGAAGTCATTGCCATATATTGGTAAAATTAGAAGAGCAATATATTAACTCAATCAAAAACTACAGGTTGAAACAACACGTTCCGCACATTTCCTTCGATCAGCAAGACATTCTCCATCCTTTGGTAATTCAATGAGAGCAAGCAGACGGCTAATTGGACAAATAAGGGCTAAATGATCAAACATGGCCGATCCGCCGCAAAACTGAAATTACACAAATATTGCCCATAGTGTTAGATGTGCGTTCACATCGCGGTGGCTTCCACCCTTATTTGTACATTTTCCAGGACCTCGAGAAAACGATGCGCGACAGGGCGCTCGCAGTTGACACACCTGATGATACTGACTTTCGAAGAAGGGAATTGACCCAGGTCATGTTCGGTCACCGAGCTGTGACGTCATTCTGGGACGCGTGCAGAGACATACTTAGCTAAAATTTGGTGTATTGGCAGTTGTAGAGCAGTAAGCATGCATCCAAGAGGACGTCTGCGTATACAACGGACACAATCAGCTATTCCTGATGTCTTGAGGTCATGGTCGAAACGCCAATTGCTTTCTTAAGTTAAAAAAGGCAGTTACCTTCGACGACATTTTTTTGCTCACATGAAGCTACTTCCAAATCAAATGTTTACACGACGCATATTTCAGACAATCATTCTGACTTTATTTTGCTATATTACTGTCGTTCGAAGTTGCAAATCTTAGCGCAAAGCAAAACAACGTCAAGCAGTCAAAGCACAAGCGACGTCAAAACTCCACACACAAGTTACGGACATATCTGTGTGCTACTGCTACTGCTGTTACGGACATATCTGTGTGCTACCTGTCCTGTGTAGTTCCCATCTTCGGAGGCAAAACATTTACGCAGGTATTATGAGACGGTAGGAGCATCACCCTACGTGACATGGTAACAGAAATGTGAGACCAGATTACTAATTTAAACGGAAGAACAGTTATAGCGAGTGGAGCTGCCTGAACTGGAGCTACCCAACCAATCAACACAAAATAAAGCATTACATTCATAATATGCATGTATTGCTTGGCTTTGTGTTGATTGATCGGACAGCTCAAGTTCACCACACCTTTATCCGCACTAGATCATATTAGCGGGAAATGAAACCTGTCACAAATGGCTACGTTATTCGGTTCATGATTGCAGCAGTGCTATCCAATATCATGACTCAAGATTAAGAGCGGCATTAACGCCTATTCCACACTATTGGAGTGATATGCTGTAGAACGGCGCGTTGACTTTGTACAACAGTAGGACACGTTGCACGAGTCATGCTAATTGTCCACACCATCAGCTGCCAGGGTTGCTACTGAGCCACCCTCGCGGAAGGGATTCTGGAAGTCGCCTCTGTGCCGTAGCGTGGCGCTTACGTTGCCGTCTCTGGCCTCAACGCCCATCACCTTCTGCGACACTTCGGTGGCCAGCTGAGCCGCTCCCTTGCCGGCCTGCGTGTGCACAGGGCACGCTGAAGTGGAATGCTGAGAGGAGTGTGGAATGGGACGAGTAGCCTAGGGGTAAGTTGATCGTCTCACAATCGAAAGGTTGTGGGTTCGAGTCTCACCTGTCGCTACTCTTCGCCCGCGACCAATCGGCGTGAGAGATTGGCGACGCTACATGACTCAACGGTCGACGTGTCGTAAAATCATAAACAACAGAGGAGTGTGGACGATGCATCTGCCGTGGTCTTCTGGCGTTGCGAGTGTTATCGGAGGCTCGGAGACCGCCTCACTCTTCCTGGCGGTGATGATCTATATGTGGTCCGTTGGCTCCCTCTCAGCGGCGGGGAGACGGAACGGGCGGACGTGGCCCGGCGTTTCGTCCCTGAGCCGGCATCGCAGCACTGCAAACACCGCCCTCTCACGAGTTTCCATACTCTCGCCCAACAATATTGAAAGAAGCAGTTCCTCAGAGCACGTTTAGCGGCTACTGGGCTGTAGCACTGGGCTCACCAGGTCCACCAGTCGCGGACAGAGCTCTGTTAGGAGCACAACACTTTTGTACCGGTTCTTGGAGCCGTCCTGCCGAGTCCAGTTCTGCTTGATATGAAGCAACATCACTGCGTGGTGTCCAGCGATAAATTGAACAAGCAGCACTGGTTTCTCTGATTCACCAAAAACTGGAACCATTCTCCTTTTCGCCTCTTATTCTGTCACCTTTGCCGACTGTGAGAATGTAGAAATGAGCCAGATCAACTCATCGTAGTACCTCGGACTGTTGGATAGTCCCCGAGTGATAGCATGCTCAGCTAGTCAACAGGACATAATGTATTACAGAAGAACATAACATTGATTATCTGGTATGCATGTAGTGTGTATGCACATTAGATACGGTTTATGCTGCCAGCTAATATACTAGTGGCTAGTAGAAGTGTTGCTTTGCATACTTTTAAGAGGGCACTTGTCCCCCATGTTGGCTTCGCGCTCCCCACAATTTCAACTTTTAACATGGAGCTACTTGGTACGTCCCCTCCCCATCAATTTGGGCACTCCATCGTTTCCATGCGTTGCGCCTTTCCAATAATTTTCAGAAAATTACTCTTTGCAATTTTAAACAGCAAATCAATGTTTTCTTTCATAATTTGTATTTGCTTTTCCTTCCCAGACACTGGAGTTTCTCCCTCAGTCACTCAATACCATAGTGGCCATTGGGGGTCGCTATGGGATTCAGACCTCCAATCGGGCTTGGAGCCACCCTCGGATTTCCAGTATCGATTTTAGCCTATTCCGTGGAGCTCATGTAAGGGTATTGGGACATTGGGCTGCAAAACATGGGAACGGAAGAAGCCAATATTAATATTAAGGGAGCAATAGTCTCCTCAACAGTACGTAAAATGAAACAGCCCTTGTTATCACAAAGCTCAACCTCTTTTTTATTGCATTTGACAAACAATGTAAAAGAAACTTGCTGCATTAAGCCTGAGACGCAAATGTAATACTGCGTTTCCCAGCTTATGCTCCATCTTACCATCGGCTATGTGTGGAAATGGTGCTTGGATGCAGACTTCGGTTGTGCCAAATGATTGGACGCTGGCTTGGACTTCCCACCTAATGCCTACCTCTGCGTTCCTGCAAGTGTTCAGATGTCGGCGCGAGAGCGCCGTGGTGTTCTTTGTGCACAACGGCTCGTCTGGTGACACGAGTCGGTTTGTTTGTTTGCTTCTTGGACGGTTCACGACGCGCCTTTTGCACATTCACGGCTGACGGCGCCGCTATCGGCTGGTGGATATATCGCGAAACAGTGTCGAGCCCGCCCCCGGTGACACGAGTCGTCCGCCGACAGTGCAAGAGTGCCTGCAGCGGATGATCTCGGGCAGCACGCTCATCAAGATCCGGCCCAACCTGCGCCAGTACCACCGCTTCTTCAGCGTCACCGAGGACCTCACCGCCGTCCGCTGGGTGCCCTCGAAGAAGTCCAACAAAGCTCAAGGTGAGAACCGGAGGCCGCACCTTGAGAAGGTGAGGCTTAGCTGCGCGGCCGTCGTCGGAAGCCGTTCACCCGCACCGCCACCGTGCAGGCTTGCTGAGCCTCTCGGCTGGCTTCCGCACTCAAGGTCACGCGTGCGTGACCTTGAGTGCGGCCTTGACCTTGAGAGACCTTGAGAGAGTCACCCTTGGGACGGCAGCGAGATGCTGTCTGCGTGCTGCCCGCGCGGACCCGCGCTGTATCGCTAAATATGTCGGTGAAGCCGCGGTTTGTTCATACCTTCGCAGACTCACACTGACGTGCTTACAGTGGCGTCTGCCGCCACCGTTCGCCACCGTTGGGCAAGCATTGCCGTCACAGCTGGATACCGTTGGCCACCGTTGGACAAGCACTACCGTCACCATTGGACAAGCATGTTTCGGATTGTGGCTCGGTGCCTTTCGAACGATTAATCATCGCACAGAGACTATAACATTATATTAAATGCTTCGTATAGAAGTGGAACGTTGGGCTTAAATTGATGCTAGATGGCACCATATCGTACCAAGGTCAATAAACGAGAGACCCGTGTCGGTCGCAGAGTTATAACTTTACCGCAGTATATTTTGATGGGAAAGTGGTCTTGAGCGGGATGTGACGCACTTTAATCACACCCTTTAGATCGAATATGAAGATTATTATATTGTATGTGATGCTATCCATTATATAATGTATATATGATAAAATGCAACAGATGTTAATCTAAACCATTGACTGAAAGACAAATGCGATGATCACGCCCGACACCGGTATTGTCCTTACCTTATTATGCGAAACACGTAAGTTTAAGCAACGGTAGATTATGCAATTTCATTATAATGAAGCCACGGAAAGAGTACTGGACAAAAATATAGCGGAGAACTAGCCATTTTCGACTTGGTGACTACAAATCATATACATGATTTTGTGTAGGGAATCATGCTTAATTCCGAGATTAATTGGAATTCGGACGAATATTACACATACTATAGCTTCCCAATAGAGACAAATAGACCATAGGCGAATTTCTATTTAATAGGCTTGATGTCATCCAATATCCTTCCGAATCCCAATAAGTTGGAAATTTAGCAGTGCTCCGCCGCCCTATTTTTGCCTAGGTAACCTATTTTGCTCTCAATATTTTCCCTTTAAATTCTTCCGTTCCAGAAAACCCCATCCATGAGTGCAAATGTGAAATTTATGCAACACCATCATGATGAGTCGCACAAAGTAGCCGGGGTGGCATTTTGTCAATGGCTTCTGGAACGGCCGATAGAGTTGAAATACAGAGTGATTTGGGCCGACGAAAAATGGTTTGTTCTTACCCCCCAACTGACAAAATGAACACTACTGACCTCCATGCAACCCTAACTTCGAAGTTAACTGCGAACTTCACGGGGTGGTGCGAAAGCCACCTGTTGGGCTGCCACTAGTGAAGGAAGCATCCTCTTCCACTGGTTCAGCCCCAAAATAGCTGTGAACAGTCAGACATATCTGGATTTCCTGGGAGCGTCAT
Source organism: Imbricaverruca yamaguchii (assembly GCA_034440575.1). NCBI lineage: Eukaryota > Metazoa > Arthropoda > Thecostraca > Neoverrucidae > Imbricaverruca > Imbricaverruca yamaguchii. The sequence continues at coordinate 322,984 of JAOTOL010001466.1, read as the reverse complement.
GTGGGCCATAGTGCGTGCGCGAGTCTCCAGGCGAGTACCGGCTCGAACAGGATGACGTTCCCGTGCCGGCTACGGCAGCGGCCTGAACTTGGCTCGACGACAAGTTCTGAGGTCGAGTCAAGGTCGGGTCATCAGTCGGCAGACCGACAACCCGTGACCCGCTCCGCGTCCTAGCTGGTCGCCGTTCTATTGGTTCAGGTCTGCAACCATGACAGAGAACAGACGGGCTTCTGTGTCACACTGCACGATCTAAAGAAGGCTGTGGAAGACTTGCAGATACCATGGACCCGGAGGAGGCGATCAGAACGGTGCGTAACCTCTGCGTCGGGTCGGGTCAGGTCGGGTCAGGTCAGGTCGGGTTTGGTCGCGGTCAGGTCGGGTCAGGTCGGGTCGGGTCGGGTCGGTCGGGCAGGTCGGGTCGGGCGGGTCGGGTCAGGTCGGGTCGGGTCGGGTCGGGTCGGGTCAGGTCGGGTCCGGGTCGGGTCAGGGTCGGGTCGGGTCGGGTCGGGTCAGGTCGGGTCGGGTCGGGTCGGGTCGGGTCGGGTCGGGTCAGGTCAGGTCGGGTCGGGTCAGGTCGGGTCCGGGTCGGGTCGGGTCGGGTCGGGTCGGGTCGGGTCGGGTCGGGTCCGGGTCGGGTCGGGTCGGGTCGGGTCGGGTCGGGTCAGGTCGGGTCAGGTCAGGGTCGGGTCGGGTCGGGTCGGGTCGGGTCGGAGTCAGGTCCGGCCGGGTCGGGTCGGGTCAGGTCGGGTCAGGTCGGGTCGGGTCGGGTCGGGTCGGGTCAGGTCGGGTCCCGGGTCGGGTCGGGTCAGGTCGGGTCAGGTCGGGTCGGGTCGGGTCGGGTCAGGTCGGGTCGGGTCGGGTCGGGTCGGGTCGGGTCGGGTCGGGTCGGGTCGGGTCGGGTCAGGTCGGGCCGGGTCGGGTCGGGTCGGGTCGGGTCGGGTCGGGTCGGGTCGGGTCGGGTCGGGTCGGGTCGGGTCGGGTCGGGTCGGGTCGGGTCGGGTCGGGTAGGATCGGGTCGGGTCGAACAGAGTTTGTACGGGGAGTTCAGCGCTATTAGGACGTAAGGTGTTCAAGGCTTTCGTGGTGATAGTGCATTGTCTGTGGCGTTTATTGGTTACAATGCCATCGGTTGTCTGTGAAATATGTTGAAACTGGTGAATAGGAAACAGATCACTGCATGACAACTTGTTCGGGGAGTTTGGCGAGCGTTCGGAGATGATGGCACCCTCAGTCACTCAACATAAGAGTCATCACCAAATTTGGATAGGAACAAAATGTCTCACCACAACGAACACTATCTGACCATTTGGACGCGATCAAGTAATTGCTATTGCTTAAACTTTAGTGCATTAAAACAGGCAACGATAGTGAAAATCCGTCAAACTTCGCACGGAATCCTATGAAGACCACATTCTCCAAGCCTTGGATACTTGGAAGCCTTGTAATTAATCCGGCCTTCGTTCTCCCTCCAACTGGCTTTAGGACAAGTCGCCGATCTACGTCATCAATTGCGCTCTACATGCTGCAGTGGTGCATGCTCAGAAATCAGTTACCCAACGCCATGCTCCGCTGGAAATTCCGGTGTCCTTAGTCAGTGGGAGTCACCTTGTCAGCTGGCTTGACTAGGTCTGTATCTTAATTGGTGATGCAAGCCGCGTCACTGTGCATACCTGCTGCACATTCATCTACTTCATTTTACGTCGGAACAAAATATAGATGCAAAAACTCGTTATGCAAATACTCTCTTACTTCCCGTAATCGTCACCCCTACTTTGTTGCCTCCCGTTATTGTCATCCCTGCTCTGTAACCACCCATTATCATCAACCTCTACTCCGCTACATCCCGTTATTGTCAACCTCTACTCCGCTACATCCCGTTATTGTTACTCCCTACTCCATTACCTCCCGTTATCGTTTGCTATCGTTATCCCCCTGCTCTGCTTCCTTTCGTTATCGTCACACCTTACTCTGTAGCAGATGCAGAGGTTTATCTCTCCTATTTTCAGCCCCAAGTAACGCAAGCCATGTCTTCCTCGTCTTCCCTACGTTGTCTTGCAGTCCGTCGTCTGCCATCAATATCTTTTCCATTTTCAGTTCCAGGCAAGGACTATGTATACGCATCATATCCTACACACAACAAAAATTACTTCTTGCTCCTTGGATTGAACTTGTTCCGAGTGCAGAAGCGAACAGCTCCACCGCTACTGAAATGGGCCGCTTAAATGACCAAACATAACCGTTCGAGAAGACTTGACCTTTTTCGTTCTTCTAATGCTCCATTTTATGATAAAACTCGCGCTTCCGATGTCGAAGTAGTTTCACTTGAGCAGATATGTGACGTCGTCGTTGATATCTAGGTCAGCACAATAATTTACACTGAATAATGATTCCTGAACTATCGAGCATCGTTTGAATCAACGGAGTGGTTCCATTGTTTGCAAAGATGCGATGAGCACGGGATGACCCTTTACCTCCCCACCCCCACCCCACCCCACCCCACCCCACTGGCACATGTTGCATAACCCGCATAGGTAACACCAGCGATAATTCAGTCGTAGTGCTGCAATGGTTTGGATTTAGTCAGAATTATGTGCCTCGACATCACGAAGCCAATGGACAACCAGATCAGTTGGCGGGATATGCGCATCATACAGTCGGTGTGTTTTTGCAGCGCACTCTGTCTCCCGGTTAACAAAGTATTTAATTACGGAGATCCAACTTGAATTGCCTTCCTGCATTCATGTATGGGACTAGATAGTTCAGGCTTCACTCTCCCTGCCATAGGATGTCTGGAACGTTTCTGGACTTATCTTTACCGGACATTTCCACTGTCTTATTCAGCTTGATCTATCCGATACGACAACGATGGAACGTTTACCTTCTCTCCTGATCAATGATCATGACGCTGTCAGTCTCTCACAACTCTCACACTGACTTCTTCAAAGCAGGGTCGAGTACGCTTGTACGATTACAGTGCTTAGTTTGGTGAAATTCGATTGTAACTGTTGCTTGCTGCCCGGGTTAACGCTAATTTTTCCATCAGCTTTCAGCTTACAGACTTCTTCAAGCTTGATGGAGATCTCAATCTTCTTGACAATGGGACCAAAGTAGGATAAGAACGGCAGTTTAACTCCAAATTGAGAAAGTCATCATGCGACCCAGTATGAGTGGCACTCGGCAGATGCCCCTCAGTTTCATTCAGAATGCATATTGGAAATGTATGCAACTGTGCAAGCTTTCTAAGCAGTATCTTATCCATTAGCTACGAATCCTGACGATATCCTAACGGTCTCAGATTTGCTTTCAGGTATCCCAGCGGAACCTTTCTATGCGCTCGACGCACCTGAATGACCATATACTCCGTCTTGCGGCGGCTCAACTATGCGTGGGCCGTGTCGTGCCGTGCATTGCTGGGTCTGTGGGCATGTCGCATCATATTTTTTTTACAATGAACAATTTGTTCCTCTCTGCCACAATTTTCCAGTGCATACTATTCGCGAACCCGCAAGAAAAAGCTTCCTGGGACAGAGACCTAGAATACTTGGAGATGCTGAGTGGTACAATTCAGTGTTTACGGCTCGCCTCCCGCATTCACCGCTTTTAAACACCTGGGCTCAGGCATATACATCATGGTGGACATGTTTGGCAATTGTCAGCCCATGGCCAGCTGTACGCAACAAGGTATATTCAGGGACATACGGAATTATAAGGCGTTCTGAGAAATCAGGGCCCGCCCTAAGGTGATGTCTAGTGTTCTGAGGAGTCCGGTGTCGCCTTACCCTTCGCCTTGCTCAGCCTGCCGACAAATGCACCTTCGGCGGGCCGGCGGAGGCTCTTAAAAGCCCCCGTTCCTTACTAATTTCCTATCTATATAAGCGATGATGAAATGCAAAACACCGTTAACTCTGGCCATGGAAAGCCCGAAGCATGCGTTGCATTTGCATTTTGATTAACGGTGAGCCACGACGTCAACAAAGGTAATATTAGGCCAGCATACGGACTTCGACTTAAATCCTCAGAAGCGGTATATATATATATATATATATATATATATATATATATATATATATATATATATATACATATATATGCCTGGTGCCAGTGGACCTGGTGCCAATGGTGGCACAGGCCACCAGTGATCACCAGTTTAGTACAGTGGTAGTACAGGTAGGGGTGAATAATGTAGGTCCCGCTAGGAGTGAGGAGCTGCTGCAGGACTACAGGACCCTTCTGGCCACCCTGAAGGATAGCAATAGGAGAGTCATTGTAACTGCAATTTTGCGTATGGCTGGAGCCTCCTCTGAGTGGAGCACTAGGGCACTGGCAGCCAATGCCAGGGTAGGTAAGCTCTGCCATGAGTTAGGTTTCACCTTTGTTGATGAGTGGCGCAGGTTTTATTGATCATGGGACCTCTCTCTATCAAATGGATGGCCTGCACTTCTCCGAGAAGAGGGTTCATGTGTTAGACAAAGTGTATGAGCAAGTCCTTCAGATAAACTAGGAAATGGGGTAGGGTGGGATGAAATTGCATTGCCATCTCAGGGATATTCCAATGGTGTCAGCCAAGGCAATAGAACCTCAAAGTCAGCAAATAGGGACAGCAGTAGTTCAAGGAGACAGAGTGGTAGTTCATCCAGTGATAAAAGAACTCCTCAGCATGAGAAAGCCAAAGGTGGTTATGGAGCATATATTAAGTGTATGATTCTTAACCCTCAGAGCATCCGATCAAAACTTGATGATTTCAAGTGCTATGTTGCTGAGAAGGAACCAGATTTTGTGTGCATTACGGAAGCGTGGGTCAGTGAGGGGTATTTTGGAGATAACTTGCAGGACTATGAGATCCAGGGATACAATATGCTTCCGTGCAATAGGGGTCCAGCAGTGAAAGGGTGGTGTAATGCTCTATGTGAATAGCTTATTCAGTTCTCAAAAAGTAGCAGGTGAGGATACAAATGTGTCTGTTGAGTCCATTTGGCTTGATGTCGCTGTGGGAAAAGGCAACAGCAATACACTGAGGATATGAGCGTTCTACCGATCAGGAACCCTGCCACATTCTCAGCAACTAGAACTTGATAAGGTAATTTGTGAGGAAATAAGTGGTCCGAAGAATGGCAAATGAAATTTAATTTCGATAAGCGCAAAATCATGCATGCAGGTAAGCAGCATATGAAGGCTCCACACGTGATGGGTGGCCAAGTGCTATCAGTGACCCAAAACGAGTAGGGTGTGTCACGAAGGACCTTTTTTTGGAAATTACACTTTGCTTAGTGAAATTATCGTGCAGATCACCTTAAAAAAACCTGTGGTCGAAACCAAATATAAATCAAACAATAAACAAAATATGCGACAGGCCGATAAAGAAACAAATTTGCCGGGCGCCCGGCGTTGAAGTCTCCAGTGATGGCGCTCCGTTGCGATTGGCATCTAACACCACGCGTCCGGCCACCGTCGGAGCGCCGCCGCGGCGCTGTGACGAAAAAGGCGGCAGTCGGTGCTGTGGATGCCTGATGAATGGATTCTGGTGATGAAGCTCATTAATAAAACTCAATGAAAGTGTTTAGTGGGGTAAAAGGCTTTTGATAAGCACCAGTCGCTTAATAAGTTGCCTGGATATCTGACGCATGAAAGAAAGGTTCACTTTACGTCGCTTGTTCGTTCCATTTTCAATCAGTAGATCTATCGGCGTATAATGCTAATATTTTCACTTTTGAAAGCTTGAACATCTTCAAAATTCCTCGTCTGTTTACATCGAAGACCAATTAAATCATTCTGAGACACTTGCTATCTTATTGTTATGACAAGTAGACCAGGCGAAATCGGCATCATGCTCCGTTCCACTACAACCGAAGGAGACGGGCATACAGCGACGTCACCTTTTGTACGAGCGGCCACATTTTTTGTACGAACTATCATTTTATAACTGTACTACTTGTCTACATGCTCGACAGAAAACCCGACATTAAATCCTTTTTGCTGCTGAGCACTGGCATTGCCGACCTGTGTTTCAACTTCGCCACAATGTAACCGTGGCGGGCCTCTTCACCAATTACCTTCAAAGACGCCTCGGTCACCACTTTCACCATCCGTTCCACCGTCTGACTGTGCACGGGGTATGGCGGTACTTCGAGAGGACTCGCGATGATGTCTAGTAAGTCATCATCGGACAGTTGTTGCGTCAAGGGCGGCTCGGTTATCGCCTCATTACACCAATCAATCAGCTCCATGATGCTGTTTGCCCCCATATTCACTTTTGGAAGCTTGAACTTCCGCACTTCGTCAGTATCACTATCGACTTGAGTTCTGCGACACTGCTGGATTTGAGTGACCGCCCTTTCCCGTGTGGCTTGATCTTGGCCCGCTGCCATTGCTAGCAGTACTGCCTCAGGGTGACACCAGTAGCTGTTGCGCTGTATTACCGGCTGCACCATGGCCGCTATCTCAGGTCGCAAACTTTTGAGAAGTTGCACGCTGTGCAGCGCATTGCCAGGACCGTCAGAACATTTCCAGTTCTTCTTGATGCAGAACCACATGGGAGTATAGTGGCACACGATGAACTCCGCTAGCATTCTCAGACTGTCTGATGGCTGTTCGGTTGATGTGTAGAGCCGGAGAATTCGCGCCGCCAGAGTCAGCCACCTGGAGTTGTTTAGTGGACCGATCTTCATTTTCGCAGTTCTATCTGAGATACGAAAGTCTGAGTCTGGACACTACGCGCCAGACTGTACAGAATAGCCTGGTCTGAACTTAGGTCACTGAGAATCTCCTGCGTTATTTCTGAAACATTTCCGCCATCGATTGGCTCAAAATCGACCACTGGCAAGGTTTCTACTGCGCCTGTAGCAGCCCGGCCAATCAGCCCACTAAACGACTTAGGTCCTGTTGTGACTCCATCTAACTGGCTAAATACTGCACGAAGATTAAGTTCATTTGCATGAAGTTGGCACACAAACCAGTGGACAGGGCGTTTTTGTCCGAGCTCAAACAAACGGATAACACCACCTTTTTGGCCAGTATTAACTCTCGTGCTGTCACAGCCAAGCACAGAAACATCCGCACCAAACTCATATGCCACGGCGTTCAGGTCCTGAAAAATGTCCTCCGCTTTCCCAGTCTGTGGGGTAAAATGTCCTAAATATGCACTGTCTGGCTCGGATACAACCACAATGTGCTCTTCCGTCTTCTTTGAACTGGCTGTCATAAGCGTGTCGTCTTTTCTACCGTCGAAGTAGAGACCAGATACACGACCTGCATGATTCTCATGGCTCTGGGCTACTACCTCTCTTCTAATCCGATGCCTTGCTCGCCATACTTTTTTGCTATCCACTATGCAGTCCATATCGTGAGAAGTGATCCGACTAATGTCCACTTGGAAACCGTTTATGATCGCAGCACACGCACGATTAGACACTCCGTACCGATCTGCTGCTAGAGCCGTATTTAGCAGTTCGTCTGTGTTACTGTTCACCATATACTCTGACTCATTGACTACAGATGTGAGGGATGATGAATCTGTGGCGGAATCTTGGTTTGAATAGAATCTAGCTGGGCCATTCCAGAAGGTCCCGGTTGTGGTGATGTGACTCTCTCGGCGGTCAGACGCCTCCTTTCGTCCATGGCGCGTCGACGAGTGGTTTCACGGATATCTGCGGTGCCGATTTGCATTTGGCGAGGTCCTCTCTGGTCTTGGACAAAGGGAAACTCCATTCGTGGCACTTTGTCGGCCATCGCACATTTGCAGCTATCGATATCAGCACATTTTCGCGATATCGCGATATCACATTTCAGCACATCGATATCAGATATCAGCACGGCTCGTGTCGCCGTCGTTAATAGGTTGTCCCTACTGCTGATAATCCCAGTTTCCCTTGAAACTTGAGTAACGAAAAGGAACAGGAGACTTGGATTGACTAATAAAACAGGGATGTATGGCATGCGAAGCTATTTTGTGTCGTTAGTGCGTACGCAATTTATTCGAATGATGATTCATAGCACTGTGAAAGGTGGAGCACAGACAAAGGAAAGTGGAGCGATCAGTCCTTCGGTGAAGTTTAATGTTTACAATCAGATATATCCCGGCTCCCCTGATCTGTTTTTGAATTACCAGAATCCATTCATAAGTCATCCACAGCACCGACTGCCGCCTTTTCGTCACAGCACCGCGGCGGCGCTCCGACGGCGGCCGACGCGTGGTGTTAGATGCCAATCGCAACGGAGCGCCATCACTGGAGACTTCAACGCCGGGCGCCCGGCAAATTTGTTTCTTTATCGGCCTGTCGCATATTTTGTTTATTGTTTGATTTCGATTTGGTTTCGACCACAGGGTTTTTTTAGGTGATCTGCACGATAATTTCACTAAGCATAAGAAAAACCGTTCAGGCGACACACCCTAGTGTACATGTGTCATATAGAAGGCTGAGAGGAGATCTCATCGAGGTCTTTAAATTTTTCCATGGTCTGGAGAGGGGATATCTTGGGGAAATATTTGCATTTAAGAGAAATGATGCAATTAGAGGTCATCGATTCAAAATTAAAGTTAACCACAGCAAACCAAGGTTCAGACAGTCTTTTTCACCAACAGGGTAGTAGTACACTGGAACCAGCCGCCAGAAACCATTGTAAGTAGCAGCACATTGGACATCTTTAAAAACATAGGCAATCATTATAAGAATAGAGGGCTTGCTTTTCAGTATTACGGGGGAGGGCTGATCGACGGATTTGGTGGGTAACTGGTTGAGTGTACAGAGTGCAACCAAGAAGGGTCCTTGTGGCTCATAGTTGCACTAATCTTTTATGTCTTTATGTCTTGATGTCTGTATATGTGGATGTGTGTGCACATAAGATCCGTCTATTAGCCCAGCTATGTGCACGAAACCAATGGCATGATGAAGGCAGAAGACACTGGGAGAGGGTCGATCAGCGTTGGGGAGGAGGAGAGATAACCTTGGGCTCTTTTCCGACGCACCCGACTGCCAGCCCATACAGCGCTTCCACCAGCCACACGTCCATTGGTGCCAGATGGACGGGGCAATTCAATTTCAGTTTCGGTAACTGAATTTCGGTAATTCCAGGTTGTGGGATTGGAGTCCACGGTCACGGGTGAACGGCTCGGTTACTCGCCCTGACGCTGTGAGACAATGACACCTCGAAATGTATATAAAACGACACCTTTGCATCAATAACGCCCAATACACGCTTGCTGATAAGAATGTTCACAGACTCTGGTGTATCTGTGTGCTTGTATCACACAAAACAACGATAAATAAATGAATGTGTCTATACAGTCTGAAAAGGTATGGGTTGTCAGGAATCCGATCAACTAAGTGCGATTATGAAATCTTCCCTACATGAAGGGGGTTTTCCCCAAGGGTCTATCGCAAACCAGACTTCTCAATCCATTTGGAGAGGAAGCTTACCGACTGGGCAGGCGCCGCTACTTTAAACTCTTGTGGCTGAAAATAGCCAAGCTGATTTGCTCTATTTGTGCGGAAACAACACCTCACATCTGATAGGTTCAACGTAGTACAATACACAATTTGAACAATTTTCGCCGAATCTCTTCTGTCCATTCAATTCACCAAGCCTCTCGTTGGGAGAGAGTCACATTGGGACCGCACTCGGGCCTCTAACTAATTCATTCAGTAATTTTTATAAAAAAACGTTTGGAGGATTAACGTATTGTGTTGCCTGGACACTTACAGAAAGACGGTTTAAAACTCCTGCTTTTGTGCGTAGCTTTCATCAGAATATACCCACTCAAAAGAACTTCAATCCACCAAAGGAAACCCAGAAGATGCAACCCACCTACGAAAACTTTCGCCCTTTATCGAAACCCGCTGCTGTCCGTGCCTGTCGGACCCGCGAGGCGCCCTCTGCTGAGACCCAGTGCTGTCCGTGCCTGTCGGACCCGCGAGGCGCCCTCTGTCGGGACCCGCTGCTGCCCGTGCCTCTCGGACGCACCTGGGGCGCTCTCTGTCGGGACCCGCTGCTGTCCGTGCCTCTCGGACGCACCTGGGGCGCTCTCTGTCGGGACCCGCTGCTGTCCGTGCCTCTCGGACGCACCTGGGGCGCCCTCTGTCGGGACCCGCTGCTGTCCGTGCCTGTCGGACAGATGCGTGTCGTGTATCGACCGCTGGTCCCGTCCATGTTTACCCTCGTGATCACCGTCTGCGGTGAAGCCCGCCAGCCGACGCGACGTGGACCCGGTCGGCAGCTGTGTTTACCAGACTGCGTGCGAACACGTCTGGTCGCGCGCTCGCGAAGTTGGCGGCGGCAATTCCGACTGTGCTTCGGCTCGCAGTGTTCCAGGTTTTGGTGTGATGACATCACAGCTGCTTCAGGTAGTCTCACGTGCCATACCGGAAGTCACCTGTCACGCTTGGCGCTATGTGATTGGCCGGCTACAAAAAAACAAACAATTTTAATCCAATTACAATTTTATGGTTTCCTCAACATGTTTGGATATCAGTCGAACTGTTTGGAGTGTATCATTATTGATGATGGTTTCCTCGCAAGGTTATTTTTTACAGAAATTTCAGCTGAAATTATTTTGAATGTGAATCATGAAGCCCAAAAGCAAAATGTCACTCGTACAATGTCAAACACACTATACCTATCTGGCCTTCTTTGGAAAGGGACAAAAGCCCTTCCGAAGACAACTCCAGAGTACATCAGCAAACGACATGCGAATATCATTCATGCTTCGAATGCTACCTGTTGAGAAATGAAACACTGAGGAGCAAAATGGTATGTGTGTTTAGCTGTATTGAAGCTCTAGCATAAATTCGATGCAGACGAATAAGCATATTCCCCGGATTTAGAAGGCAATGTGCTACCTGGAGGTTATTTCGCACCACGCAAAGCAAATGCTGCTGTTGGAACTAAAAAGTCGCGAGTGCAACTGCTCCTCTGTGACCTATATGCCAATGGCTTTTGATACACGAAAGATCATGCTTCCAGGAGGGTTAGGGAAACGTGCTGTATGCACTGTCGCATTGTATGCACTGTCGCATTGCTTTTGGTTGGAGCTGCGGCAGCACTTTGCACGGCCGAGGGTACAAACCGTTGAAGTCGCGTCCTACGATACAATACATTAATGTAAAATTAAGCACGGAGAAAATCGCAAACAGTGAGGACTCAGCAATGTCCTTACGAAATAGCTACTCTGCACCATGCTTTGAACGAAATGACGATTTTTTACGATATCATTTCCAGCGGCGTCTTAACGATGTAGAGGGGAGGGGATATGATTTTCATGTATCGACTAAAATTTATCTTCACTCGTGTTCTTGATTCATAAGCACCGTATGCGGCTATTCCCAACTTTCGGCTCACAATTTACTGACGATCTTAATGTCTATGTCATTTCCCGACTATTCCGCTTGAAAATACATACAAGTACTGCTGCAACCGCATCATCAGATTCAGATTGTTCGCTAATGTATTCAGCACATTTGTGTGAGTAATGCGCAACGAGTCCAAATTATATCCTGCACCAAATGAAAACAGTATTTGTTGTGATACGTGACCATGCATGTATGAGATACGCGACGTACTCAAAGAGGGCGTGCCAATGCATATGATAGCGAGTGGGGTGCATACCAATTATTTCTGTAATGGCGGGGCACTTCTCGTTGGCGACGGAAAATCATAAAAGGAAAATCAGCATAGACGCCAGAACACGACCAGAGAGGAAAGTGCACTCTGACCGTGCACAGTGTTGATATCAATCATGTGCTCTTGCACGAAGCAACACGACATGGGAGTAGCTTCAGTTGCAACCCCCCTCCCCAACGTGCACTCACTAAGATTGCTTGAACGCTCCGAGCTGTTATTCTATGTAAATTGTTGGCAGATCCGAATATTAAATTGTGCTTGAAGCAAAAAATATTCAATGACCCACCCATAGGGTTCGATATTACTTTACAAAAACGTTGGTGGTCGGTGGGGGGGGGGGGGGAGCTTTCTGGCTCGGGTTTCCGCAAATCAACGCAAATCGAAATTAATTGGTCGAGTAATACAGCTTTCCGGTCAGCCATTGCCTGAGTGCAGAGCAACGTATCGCTTTCGTCGTATGGGCACTGTACGTTGCGCAACAAAACTGGCATTGTGCTCGTGCAATGCTCATGCAACATTGCAATCAGATCAGCGTGTTGAGATGTGTCGGTGAAGCACCCGCCGTGCCCAGTGCCTCGGGTCTGCGCTGGCGGGGAGTTGAGTGGCCAATCAACAAATACTGCCGCTTCACCCGCCACGACACCATTCGTCTGAATTGGACGGGCTTGCAGGAGCACAGCTCTCTGCTCCGTCCCACGCGAGTTCTGAGTGCACGCTCCTGCACTCGCAAAACGTCGTCCCGATTGTTTTTATGGTTGCATGTGTCGCTACGAAATTCAGTATGTTTCATTAATCTTCCAATCAGCTTTCATTAATCTTCATTAATCTTCCACTATAGCTCTCATTTGGGAGACGTGGAATCACATGTTTAAATGAGAAATGGCACCGTGGTGTTGAATGCTATATCTGAATTGAAATTGCTTCATCACCTTGACATCTTAAGCGTGACAGAGCTATTTTTTTATATAAAGTTCAAGACAATAGTCTATGCTTCCATCTGTCTAATTGCATCCGCTTCCAAAGCGCAAGTAGTTCAAGTACAACTGCCTTTTTTTGTTGTTGACGTTTTCAATGACACTTTTGCTACACAATTATTTATTCTGCTTTTGTATCTGACACAGAATATAGGATGAATGTGGATACCTTACTACCGGCAGGTTCAGCCCCCGCTCTTGGCGGGCCCTCGGAATATTGCAGAGGAATCTGTATACCAGTCAGACACACTCCTCATATCCTGCCAAATACACCGCGTGGTCCAGGTCCTGACATCCTTCTGGTCACACGTGGTGTATCTCCTGCCGATTACATGCATATAGTCCCGCTCACTGATTATATGCATAGTTCATATCGATCACATCCAGTCCCCCTTCCTGATTAAATACATATTGGTCCCCACATATTTATTTCACACAATATTGTCAGGCGTGAAGCTGATAAATGTGCCGGAACAGGTAGCATACGCGATGTCATTTTCCTTCGCTCAGTATTCCCTCATATTTTTGCTCGAACAATGTCAACAGCACGGGCACGTGGACAGGTATGGAGGAAGCGGAGGCATCTAGCCCATGAACTCCAAAGTTGGTGGCGAAATAACACATAAACTTTTTTTTTTAAATACTGCAGCCATGACTATTTGTGTTTCGTCAGACAGCTCTTTTTTCGTTCTTTTGCATTCAATAGTTGAAAATGAAAGATGAAACAGTGAGAAAACATTATAATATTATTTATCTTAGGTGCCACCTCTCACTCAAATCTGAATATATTGGGACATTGACATGGGGAAGCAGAGAGCAAAGAAGATTGAGGTACAATTGTGTCCGATGGCTTGGTAAATGCACCAGACATTCACACTTCAATGCCATGAAGCTAAGGTTAAATACTAGACTCGTACGCAATCATCACTAGTCCGCTAAGTTCCTGCTTATGATGCACAGGCTTTACTTGACAATACATTTTATTTGACAATGTATTTTTTATTTCATGGTCAGGAAAACCATGGGTCCTGACTAGGGGTGTCATACTAGAGGCCTAGGCATCCTGGAAGAATGTCCAACATTATCTAAATATGACTGATGGGGTGCGCCCCCTTGCCAACTATTTTGCCCCCTGGTATCGGCGTTGTTTTATTTACTTTTGCTGGGGCATGCGCCCCTCAATGTTGCTTCTCCCCGAATAATCGAATAATCTTAACTTTTAACATTGGACCCTATGTAGTGTGCCTCGAATTATTTTGTGCCGGCCCATTGCCCGCTCCCAAAATTGTGTTAGAAATCCAAGCCCGTGGAAAAATTCCAACTACGCCCTTCATTATGATCCAGACTACAAACTGTAGCAGGTCAATGGGATCTTGTTGCGGCGATCACTCTGATTTTGGGGCATCAATTTATCTTTAAAAACATTTGTGGGCAAGCTATAGGAAGTAATCTGTGCCAGGTCTTTGAACCTGGGTAAATTTAATGAAAATTAGGACCCAGAACAACCACAACATTGTTGAAGGCAACTACAAGTGGTAAACTTGGAGCCTGTCTAAAGCAGAACATCTGCTGTTTCAAACATTTTGTTCAAGCCTGCAATATGGCTTGCAGTCAGAGTCACAATGCAACAGGCAGAGACCTGGTGGCACTAAATATTTTTGGAGAGCAGACGGCTGTACCCACATGGGCAAGTGCCTAGGCAAGCAATGCTGGATAATGGCAAAAACATGTGTGACACCAACTGCATATCATGTAGCAGGGGTGTTGTTTTATATAACTTTGTAGTTGTAAGTGTCCATTCAATGTTGTCTTTGCCACCCAATAATTTCAACTTTTAACATAGGACCCCATGGATTATACCCCACCCCCAGTCCATTTGGGCCCGCCCATTGTCTTCATACATTGTACCCCCTCCCCACGAATTGTTTTTAGAAATAGATGCCCGTGTCATGAAGGAAAGGGGTATTATAATCATAGTTGGCTAGTTAGTAGTATGGTTGTGGTGTTTGTCTCCCAAGTATTGAAAAACAGCAGTGGCATGTTTCAAAGTCTAGAGTTGCAATCACCTCTCTAAGAATTTGAGAGCAACTTGGTGAGGGGATATTTTCTCATAAAGCATATATTGGTATGGTCATCAGATAACAAAATAACAAAATGTGAAAGAATCCGAGTGGAAAGTCATAAGCTAGAATGAAGTGACTAGGATGTGTGTTTAATAACGTAAATGCTTAATGGAAGATAAAATATAAAATAGCGAATGCACAACTTTAAAATATGTTCTACGATGTCACATATTGTGACAAATATTAAGAGTGGCAGCAATCTCAAGCGTCCGGTGCTGCAGCATGATGCACTAGCAGTGGTCTGGCTTCGTCGCTAGCTCCCTGTCACCAGTACACCTCCTTTCATAGCACATTTTGTAGCGAGAGTATCGGCCAGGACACTAGGGGGATCCGAAAGCTCGGTCTAAGTGGGGCAAACCTGGTCAGCAGAAGTGGAAGTTCCGAAAAACGTCCGATTTTCACAAACTGATGATAGTTTGCGATGGAAGAGGTGGCTTAAAATATAATGTTGCATCATACAATGTGCGAAGATTTCTAGAAAATTTAGTTTTGAGCGATTTCTTTGGACGAAATATATCGTTTTTGACAGTGGGTTTCGGGGTCCGGAATCCCATTGGATCGCCCCCCCCCCACTAACTTCAAAATCGTTTCTACGCCCCCGGTCACCAGGCAATGCGCTGGTGCATATGTCTGTAATGGGAATCTATTGGTAGAATCGCCTTTGTACCATTTACCTGACGCTCCATTAAATGCCTCACAAACACGTTCTGCTGCGAAGTTCCCAGAAATTCAATATCTCCTTCCACTTGACAGCGCAAATAATTATCAGCATAAATACTAAGCCCAATGTGGACTTACTGAGCAGGCAATCTTTCCTGCATGTGCTACATTGGCAAGTCAACCGACAATACTAGTAAAGAAACTTGTCACGTGACCTGTTTCTTGCCCGATGCTTACGTTTTGTTGCCCGCTGATGGTAGCCTGGAAAATGTGAACAGAAAGCATGGCCGCGTTTTTAGAATCGGTGTCTGTGTGTTACGAAAAACGCCATAATTTCATCCCAGACACATTGATGGATGATGCCAGTTATAATCGCCGAATAAAGCAATGCAATTCTTGCAACAGAACATGAAAGACGACCGTTCTGTGAGTCATCTTACTGCAAAGTTTATAAGCGAGCTGGCAACACTTATGCCCAATGGTTTACTTGTGGCTGGGAACTGCGTCTGGGACATTGGGAGGGGACACCACTATTCTTAGCCATAAACGCGATGTTCTGACGTCATGCATTGCACCTGGACGTTCGACTGGATGCTTTGACATCATATGTATACCTTCCACCAGATACATGGACGTCATGTTTATGCATATGTAGACGTTTCCCCACTGATTTGGGCGATATTACCGTTGTGATGCCGTATTTAGTACTTACCCGGATGGTGATTTTTAAGCGTGGTGGAGATAATTTTATGCGTAGCTACCTAGATCGCTGGATCTGAACGGCAGTGGTGATGTCTGCATTCAGTACAAGGTATCTGAACGGCTATGGTAATAAATGCGCTCTATGCACGGTATCTGAACGACAATGGTGGTATATACGCTCCATACATGGTATCTAAACGACGATTGTAGTATATGCGCTCTATAGAAGGTACCTGAACGGCAACGTTAGTATCGACACTCTATGCAGGTCATAACAATGCCACTGCTTTCTATGTAGGTTATCTGATTGTCGATGGTGATGGTGGACTTAATACCGTGCATCTACACATCGCAATGCTGAGTAGCGAAACCTTGCGTTTGTGCATAAATGTCGTAATTCGTGACATAATTCACGCGTGTGCATATTGGGGATATGTATGCATAACTTTGTGCGTGTTCGTTTCAGTGCCCATCGACTCAATTAAGGAGATTCGTACCGGAAAAAACACGCCGATCTTTCGCAACAAGGAGTTCAGCGGAGCCTACTGTGAAGAATGTGCCTTCTCGATCATTTACGGCGAAGAGTACGAGTCACTGGACTTGGTTGCCACGTCCCCGGAGGAAGCCAACATTTGGGTCACCGGGTTGAATGCCCTCATAGGTGAGTGGTCGAGAACTATCCGTGGAAGCAGTGCCCTCATGGGGAATGGTCGGGAACCACCCGTCAAAGCAGCACTCTCATAGGTGAGTGGTCGTAAGCTACCCGATGAATCATCACCCTCATAGGTTAGTGATCGGGAGCTACCCGTAGAATCAGCACCCTCAGAGATGAACGGTCAGGATCTTCCCTGTAAACTGGTATGGATGCCAAATGATTAGAAAACCAATGGATTTACTTATATTGTCATACACATAACTTGCACATGCACATATACAAGCACCCCTGATCACTTGTACAGCGCCTGACCGATGGAGCAATGAACTGTATTGTGATGTAAGTGGCCACGATCAATTGGATGTATAATTGAAATCGTAACATAACCCTTGCGTGGATGACTAAAAAAAGTGTGCATTTTCTTTGTTTTGATGCTCTGTATCTCTGCAGCGTTCGTCGTTAAATCTTGGCTCACCGATACCTGGAACCGGGGCCCTCTCGATGGCTTTTCGTCGGGGAGGGCGTGGGATTACAGTGCTGCTTTTGGCTTGTGTGTTCATGGCAGACCAAGAAGCTCGTCGTTGGATTAATAACATAGGATTATGTGCCGATCGCCAGCGGTGGCGATACTCGCATCGGGTGGCGGCTGGTACAGGCCAGGGTTCCTGTACTACAGGTGGAAAATTGTGGCTCTCACTTTCAGAAATCATTTACATAACAGAGGTGAATAAATACAGAGGTATATCGATCACGCAAAATCGCAGAGAGATGTTGTCGCATGAAGGAATGTTGGAACTAATGAAGCGGTCACAAAAAATTGGCACGGAGATATATAATCATATATATATATATATATATATATATATATATATATATATATATATATATATATATATATATATATATATATATATTATCCCACTGGTTAGTTATGTATGCATATCATACATATAATTTGTAACTATCTGAACACTACACAAGAACATACAAGAACACATGATCATTTCACCAGATATGGCCCTATTGAATGATCCTGTGGCTTGAACCCTGGCGACCTTAATCGTTCCCGATGGATAATACCACCCTCTAATCGATATCGATCTGTGACGTAATAAAAGGAAGCATACCAGATCGTCATTCACCGAAATCGAATATTATCGGCAAGATATCTCATGTATTTATCCTACATAGTCAATATTTGATGTGTTAGGGTGATGGACTAAACTTAACTGCTCATCTCAAACTGCTGCGCGGCTCAATAACCATTCCAAGATTACTTCATGTCAGTGCCACAACGTGATCGTAGATAACCTTTTTAGGCCTATGACACACTATGCACATTATATACGTAACTATATAATATGATATGAGCACTATGCTATATAATATATATGACTACCCGTCTAATTCGAATGATATAAGTGAATTGGTCGTCTATATTCTTCCAGAATACTAAAATGCAGTGCTTTTGGACACTATGCCGAAGGTTTCCACAGTAAATACTTCGACCATGGCTGAACACCTAGTTTTGCTCTAGATGTTTCCAATCCAGGGCATTATCATCTCCGCGAAAGTATCCAGTACTTTTTGCCAGAAGATGAATGGAGTTCCTTGAGGATTATCGTTATGATATTCCGGTCTGATAAACATGCCCAAAGGGACTGAAAAGTACAATAATGAGTTATTCATATCGGAAGCACCAAAAGCAATTATCTTGTTCACTCTGGGATAGCTGAAAGTGTTTTGGGGCTGCCGACATAAACAACAATAATAGAATGGGCAAGTCACTTTTACGTGGATTCTTTTCACATGGTGCTCCCATGGCTATTGATGGTTGAGGTTCTCGAAAACTGGGCGCAATTATTCCCCTCTCAGCTTCCAGCATTTGTGCTCGGTGGCAACACGTGTTGCCGTTTATCTCAGCTGGAAAATTAATCAAGGTAACCCCGCCCAGCCACCCCCAGTAGAGCTCTGCGACACAGTATAGCTGCGGTACAGAACTAACTAGCCGCCCGCGGGCAGTGGATTGCCCCGCCCACCAGGGTAGTAATGCGGCACAGTATGCCTGCAGTACAGAACTAACTAGCCGCCCGCCGGCAGTGCACTGACCCGCCCACCAGGGTAGTAATGCGGCACAGTATACCTGCAGTACAGAACTAACTATCCTCCCACGCTACAACTAAACCGTTAGGCCGTCCCGCCCAGCAGTGGAGCTCTGCGAAACTATTAGCCGTTCAACCTGCCGCTAGATGCCAGTACAAACATTTAAAGATGGCGGCTCTGTGAGGGATAAACAATACGCGTACCATATTTCGTGATGCTGTCTAAGCTTGCTTCAGAGTAACACAGATGGATTCTACCATGCCGAAAATATGAATTGTGGAAATTTCAAAGTATATCGACGATAAAAAGCGTGTGCCATCGAGGGCGAACTGTGCTAGATGCACGGCACATTATTTATTGTGGTACGATTAGGAAATGGCCAGGCAAGGTTATGGTGTAGACACTGCATAAAATCCAGCCACCTATGCGAAAAGCCCCATGAGACATTCTGGGTTCAGTGCTCATGCAAAACAGGCCTCTCAGAAAGCTGCAAGCATTGTATTGTTCTGCTAATATACATAAACAGGTCAGGAAAGTGAAGGGTTGAGTGATTGTTATGATTGGTGTGTACATACGTAATATGGAAATGACAAATTAACATTAGCAGGGCATAACACCAGGATGTTTTGACCCCTGATAGCATCATCATTTTCATATGTCCCTGGCATCATCATGCAAATGCAAATGCCTTGCGGAATTATTGATGTTGCGAATACCTGATTCAACCACATTGTTTTCATGAGTCCTTTTACTCATACATACTCCGAATGCTAAGTCATTCGGAGAGTGGTGCTGCGCTCATCGCAGTGCACCAGTCGGTCTATCACTAGAGCACCAGCCGGTCCATCGCTATAGCTCCAGCAGGCCTATCACTATAGCACCAGCAGGTTTATCACGAGAGCACCAACCGGTCTATCACTATAGCTCCAGCAGGTCTATCACTATAGCTCCAGCAGGTTCATCACGAGAGCACCAGCAGGTTCATCACGAGAGCACCAACCGGTCTATCACTATAGCTCCAGCAGGTCTATCACTATAGCTCCAGCAGGTTCATCACGAGAGCACCAGCAGGTTCATCACGAGAGCACCAGCAGGTTCATCACGAGAGCACCAGCAGGTTCATCACGAGAGCACCAGCAGGTTCATCACGAGAGCACCAGCTGATCCATCACGAGAGGACCAGCTGATCCATCACGAGAGGACCAGCTGATCCATCACGAGAGGACCAGCTGATCCATCACGAGAGGACCAGCTGATCCATCACGAGATCCATTACCGAGCATCTTCTGTAGCAGACAGGGGTTGTTGCTCGGCTCTCTTCCCCAACCTTATGGTGGTCGCGTGCATTCTGCGGACGCCAACGTTGAGAGGCTCCTCCTGTGGCGAAGGTGTCCATCAATCTTCCAGCCCCGCTCTGATGACGTCCAGTTCCAGAGGTATCCGCCGATGATGGGAGCGGCTATGGTGGACGTGGAGCACCCTTCGGTCGCATCCACTGCGACCTTTCACTCTGGTATATCTGCAACGTATGTTCCTTAATTTCAGTAAATAGCATGGATCTCATCTTAGGTCATCTATCCACCTCTCATCTGCACATCTTTCTTCAGACACAAGTCTCATACCGTTGACACTAGTGTTACCACAGTCAATCAGTTGCCCCTCCGCTCCCACTGTTGCTATTTCTGTTACCATTATCTTTGCTTCCTCACGTCATTCAATCCTATGATCACTCTGCCTAGCCGTCGTGATTTATGCATCCACATCCATCAATATTCACATTTCCACACTCATCTGCATGGCCCCTCCTTTGCATATCTACGAATATTTCTTCATCTCCCTACACTCACCCCTCATTCGCGACTTATCTGCTCATGGTTAACTATTCGTGGCCACCGAGTATCGGCAATCAGATAAGTCCAGGGGCGCAGCCAGGATTCTCTAAAAGGGAGGGGTGGGGCCCGATGAAGAAAATGTATCATACATCGAGACGCGCGCCGAATATTTCTGGTTGTGTGTGGCGCAAATGCCCCAAAAATTGATCCAGTGCAAATTGTTTCCTAAGTGGGACGGGCCGAGCTCCCAGCTCCCCTTGGGTGCGCCTCTGGATAGCGCGCATATTGGATACGTCGTGACGAAGACCTCGTTATCGCTGGGAGACGATGTAGCGATATACTGGGACGATATAGCAGGATGGCACACAGGAAGATGGCTGGGGTGGGGGTGGGGGTGGGGTGGGGGTGGGGGCTGTGTATCCCTGTATGAGCCGAAAGGTCGGTGCCGTGCCAGAGCTGTCGCTATTGGTGTTGTTAGTCGACCTACCAACAGAGTTCATCAGCTGACGCTAGTGGTTTTGCACGGTCCACTCGTCTGCTACCACCGCCGCTTTACCGCTCTATCAGCTCTCCCACATCAGCTGCCTCTGCCACATCTACCGCTTCGGCCACGGCGGCCACCTCTGCCACCACTGCCACCACGTCCACCACTGCCACGTCGGCCACCTCAGTTGCCTGCGAGACATCTGCCACCACGGCCATCTCAGTTATCACGGCCACCTCTGCCACCTCAGCCTACGCTGTCGCCTCATAACTTTGGCTTCTACGGCCACTATTGCCACCTTGGCCACCTCAGCCGCCACGGCCACCACGGCCACTACTGCCACGTCTGCCACCTCAGATGCCTCTGCCACCTTCGTTACGTCGGCCACCGGCCACCTCAGATGCCTCTGCCACCTTCGTTACGTCGGCCACCGGCCACCTCAGATGTCTCTGCCACCTTCGTTACGTCGGCCACCGGCCACCTCAGATGCCTCTGCCACCTTCGTTACGTCGGCCACCGGCCACCTCAGATGCCTCTGCCACCTTCGTTACGTCGGCCACCGGCCACCTCAGCTGCCTCTGCCACCTTCGTTACGTCGGCCACCGGCCACCTCAGCTGCCTCTGCCACCTTCGTTACGTCGGCCACCGGCAACCTCAGCTGCCTCTGCCACCTTCGTTACGTCGGCCACCGGCCACCTCAGCTGCCTCTGCCACCTTCGTTACGTCGGCCACCGGCCACCTCAGCTGCCTCTGCCACCTTCGTTACGTCGGCCACCGGCCACCTCAGCTGCCTCTGCCACCTCAGCTGCCTCTGCCACCTCTGCTGGCTCTGCCACCTCTGCTGGCTCTGCCACCTCAGCTGCCTCTGCCACCTCAGCTGCCTCTGCCACCTCAGCTGCCTCTGCCACCTCTGCTGCCTCTGCCACCTCTGCTGGCTCTGCCACCTCTGCTGGCTCTGCCACCTCTGCTGGCTCTGCCACCTCAGCTGCCTCTGCCACCTCTGCTGGCTCTGCCACCTCTGCTGGCTCTGCCACCTCTGCTGGCTCTGCCACCTCTGCTGGCTCTGCCACCTCAGCTGCCTCTGCCACCTCAGCTGCCTCTGCCACCTCTGCTGGCTCTGCCACCTCTGCTGGCTCTGCCACCTCTGCTGGCTCTGCCACCTCTGCTGGCTCTGCCACCTCTGCTGGCTCTGCCACCTCTGCTGCCTCTGCCACCTCTGCTGGCTCTGCCACCTCTGCTGGCTCTGCCACCTCAGCCGCCTCTGCCACCTCTGCTGGCTCTGCCACCTCTGCTGCCTCTGCCACCTCTGCTGGCTCTGCCACCTCAGCTGCCTCTGCCACCTCTGCTGGCTCTGCCACCTCTGCTGGCTCTGCCACCTCTGCTGGCTCTGGCAGTCGGCTTGTCTGCGTCTGGCACTGGCGACGTGCTCAGCGCTGATGAAGTTCCCTGGAAACGGATGCCTGTTGGACCAATGGGCTAAGTGCACGACCAGGGAGGATGGTGGGGGGGGGGGGGGGGGGGCGTCGCCAGGGGGCACCCATTGTCAGCACATGCCATGAGGACGTTGTCAGAGTGAAGTGCCCACAACACAAGCACCGCCGCTATGGCTCGTATGACATGTCGGATTTGGCTTCCCTTGGAACATGAATCTCATCTCATCTACCACTCATCCACCATTCATCAAGCGAATTCAAACAAGGAATGTCATTTTTCCGGAGATGAGGCTGGTTGCGTTTTCAGATCATCGCCTACTTTGCTGTTTCTGTTCCAATTATCATCTTCTTTCTAGACGTACCATTTTCCGGACGTATGCTTCGAACACTGACGAAATCCACGGAATGACTTCAATAGTAACATAGACCGTTGTTTTTAAGTCAACAGTTCGCATGCGCCTGCAAGCAATACCCGGGCGATCATGTGAAATCTCCACGTGGGAATATATCGGAGACTATGCCCCTCAAGAACGGAGGTAGCTGATGTCACAGCCACTTATATTGTTATCACATTCGCGATGTCTGCTATAATACGTTCGTTGCCTGATGTGTACCATCATTTTACAATGAAAAGTATATTTACCCATGGGAAATAGTGACTCAGCTATTGACACACTATCTTCAGGTCTATTCGTTTCCAGCGGAATCGATGATGGTTGCCCAGCTAAGGCTTGTATCTTTCCGAGGCACACTCGATGCATGCAGTCTTTCTCATTCATGCATCCTATCTCTTTCTCATTATTTGATGTATCCCCCATTACCAGGTACTTCAAACTGTGGGGTAGTCATGCGGAAACATGGCTCATGATGAGGGAAGCCTGTTGCATGGATCCTGAACCTATTACACGACTGGAAATTTTCAATTTAGCGGTGCATTTTAACCGAGAGCTAAACATCCCGCCAATGGTTCCACACGGTGCAAAAACAGATCAGGTCAGCTCATCTATCAGATAAATACTGACAAGCGGTTCTTGCGATTTATGACCAACGACCATACTGAGCAATTCTGTGTACCAGTACGTAGTATGCTTAGGTACGTTTTACTGCCTTGATGGCCAAATCCTAGTATGAATTGCAATGCAGCGCAGTGCGGTACTTTCCTCTTTTTTATAGGGCGACTACAGGAAAGCTCCCTGATTTATACCTTTCTGAGGTTTTCACTCTTCGTTATCATAATTGAATGGCCAAATGCTCTTCTTGGCTGTGGATATGGTGACACATTCACTTTACGTTTCGCTACACGGTGGCGGTGGTCTACACCACACGACAGTGAAAAATTATTCGTTAAATAGGGTGTCATATGCCACCAACTGAGTACTGAAGAGACATCCTTCCCAAAGAAGTATCGACATTGTGCTTGATATGTGTTTATGGAGTCTCCGTGCCTCGCTTCTAACCGTGTCTTCTATGTAAGTAGCACGCTTATGTTCACCATTACAGATTGCGAAACATAAGCATCTCGTACCTGACGCTATTACAAGTAAAGAGATTACCTATGATGCAGTCCAGCTTTCAACACAATTAGATAATGACATGGCTTTCCTATCAGTGTCATTAACATGAGCATTCTCATAGTAGGTGCCTCTGAGGAGAAATGACGAAGATTCACATATATGCACGCTATGGGCTCAAAATTAAGTTTGAAGAACTTAAACGAAGTGCCCAACGACACCATTTTCATGGTGAAGACATATGACTGGGCCCGGTTGGACATCTGACACTTGACGGAAAACCAATACCAATGTGTTACCGCTGCCACATGAGCGCCGCTCGCTATGTGGAACTCTGTGCACCTGTCGCTGTCGATGCCAAGAAAGTACAGGAGTCGGTGTGTTGGAAGTGCCAGCAGAGCTGTTGATCAGACAGATTGTAGGCGGGTCAGATTAGGCTGCGCGGTTGATAATGACATGGGATGAGAACCTATGTCTCAGCATGGGCATACCTGACTTATACCCTTGAATAATTCAGCCAGCAAGCGCCAACGCCAACAAAAGCAGCATGGGCCAGGCCAAAAGTAAGGAGTAAAGATAAAGGTCGCGGAGTGGCGTCTAGAGGGAAGCCAAGTGACCGCAGATAACTTGCGAATACAAAACTTGGCCGCCTTGAAAAGGCACAAACGGCTTCCGAACCTCTCGGTGCTGCCATTGTGACACAATTTGCAACGGACACCCTAGACATAATGATGCCGATACATTTGTGAGGCGCTCGCTGTTACTCTCACTGGATGCTCCAAGTCGAGGCTAGTCTGCCATCAATTTGTCATGTACATTTCTGTCGTGTTTTCAGCCGCCAGTGCAGCGCACCATTAGAGGCGTTGGGCGCGCGAGGGACAGAGGCGGGCTGCCGCTCTGCCACGCTTCAGGCACAAGATCCGGCACCCTGCCACGACAGGACCGACCACAATTGCGCTGTCTTGGCGGTCCGTGAAGACACAAGCCTCATTGGCTCAATCTAATTCAGGCGAACTGGGCCACAATTCTTGTAATTCGGGCAATTTTTCGAAATCGGACTGGGCAATTTTTAAAATTTAAATTTAAAATTTAAAACCAGGGCAATTTTTCGAAATCGGACTGACTGACTCGGAAATCGGAAATCGGACTGACTCCTGTGCCGAATTTGGCGAACGCATCTCAAACTTAAATATACTATGCCGTACTGTCTGAGTCAACATGGGTGCCATATGTTTCAGTCATCCCGCTCACTCCACGTCTCATATAACCGCTGAGTGCGCTCTCTTTCGGACTGGCCAAGACCAAGCTCGACCTCAGGTCACGAATGTCACGTGACATGACGTCGCAGCCTCACAGTCGCCCAGCTGGCCTCCCCTCAGCCGAAGCCACCTGGCTGGCATCCCCATATGGCCGATATATGACCTGGCTGACCTCCCCTCGGCCGCTATGTGGCCTGGCTGACCTCCCCTCAGCCGCTATATGGCCTGGCTGACCTCCACTTGGCCGCTATGTGACCTGGCTGGCCTCCCCACAGCCGTTATATGATCTGGCTGACCTCCACTCAGCCGCTATATGGCCTGGCTGACCTCCCCTCATCCGCTGTGTGGCCTGGCTGACCTCCACTTGGCCGCTATGTGACCTGGCTGGCCTCCCCACAGCCGTTATATGATCTGGCTGACCTCCCTTCGGCCGCTATATGGCCTGACTGGCATCCCCACAGACGCTTTATGTCCTGGCTGACCTCCCCACAGCCGAGGTCGGCTCGACCGCCACGGACTAAGCTCCTTCATAAATGCCTTTATCTTAGCAAATGAATGCACCCACTTCAAAGAAAATAGCATGGCGAAAACTGATAAAACATCGGAATTGAAAGACTAATCGGATTCTGGGTGAAGGAACTAAGGCAATAAACGCTTCAGCACTACAGTTATTAATGTTTCAAAAGCGTGACTGTCTGCCTAGGCCAGGCCGGATGTTCAGATGAACTGATGCCGCATACACACTGGAGGAGACTGGAGTAGGCTTGACTGGTCTTTGTTCTCGCTTGTAACTAATGTGCTTGCCACTTCCATTTTTCAACTTATTTATTTCACATTATTACTAGTGCTTTTGACAGTAGGAATTGTTATTCTTATGTTGGCTGCCCATGGAGGTCATAATTCACAACAATTATACTTAACAATTGCACAAATAATAATATTATCTGTGTGTTCTCAAACACGTCATGTCAACTATTTTCCGTTTCGCCCGTCACGAATATTACTGAAAATATTAAGCCTTAACAGAAGCAGCCCCGGATTAACCACAAGATGCACTCATGAATAGCAGATCAACTTGCGCTATTAGGTCAGAGCGTCACAGGAAATTGAGCGCAAATGTTCAGCAAAGATGTTGCAAAATTTTAGCGTATTAACGCTGTGTTGATCACTTACTTAGTCTAAGAACATAACGGCATGATTTCATCTTTCACTTCACTTAGTCTACATTTACAGCGATCCATACATTTTGTTCACAGCTTAGTCGGTATTCTATCTATTTTACGTGGGGCGGTAAATCTTGCTTGGTGTCCGCTCTACTGTTCAACTTTCACATTTTCGATGTTCTGGGTTTTCTTTCCAACACCTCGCAAACATGTTGAATATGGCGTCGATGTTACCAACAGTTTCCGTGAGAGACATATGTTGGAGTGCTGAGCAGGAGCACACAATTATGGCTAATTGGAGCTAATTGCTTAACCCCATGTCCCCCTAGGCGCATGGTTCATCTAACCCCCTTCAACTGCTAGCATCTTATAACCGGCAAGTAATTGGAACCTGTTGAAGGCAGTGGACATTGACATCTCATTGAATAACTATTAATCGTTTTTACCAAGCTCGAAGTTGTGGCAACGGGCAGATAGTTATCGACACACAAACTCACTGCTTAAGAGAGGTTCTCAGGTATATGCGTGTCCATTCAACATCACATATCAAAGGGGCCGAGCAATCACTTCGATAGCTGTGCCAAACGTTCAATAGCTTCAATAGCTTTCAATAGCCTTCGAGTGATGCTTTGAAATCATCGAAGTGGCATAAACAGCCGACTGCAACCCTACTAACTTCAAAGTCTCCATGCTGAGCCTTCACTACCATCTATGCTACTTGCACCATGAACGAAAGCTTTACAAGAAGTTATGCCCCTAGACGTGCAAGGGTCACTTTCGGGGAAGGATCCTAATTACCTGTACAGGGCGTGTCCCTACGACGGTCAAGCAGAATAATTGCACGCACGCACACACGTACGCACGGATATAGGCACGCACGAGCATGTACACACATGTGCACACGATCCCTCCCCACACACCTAATCACATAGACACACCCACACACCCACACACACATTCATACACACATACATATACACACACCTACCCCCACACATAATCATACACACACGCACACACACACACACACACACACACACACACACACACACACACACACACACACACACACATACACACCCACATTAGAAGCATCGATTGTCATCTCGAATGATTTCCCAAGAGGTCCAATATATCCGCTCGGTGAGCCCCACATTCCTCCAATTGCTTCTTTCAGCTTGGGTGATGAGCATTGATCTAATGGCACGCCACCTCCCCACGCGTATGGTATGCATGGATGGAGGTAGCGGGCGGAGACAACACTAAGCCTTCTGGCGATAGGTGAAACGAAATTTGATGAATTGTGAGCGTAATTCATGCCCAGCATAGAGCAATACACTGCTATCGCATCGCGCGGAATATCACGCACTCGGGGAGTGAGCTCTTGGCTGGACACGGACAATTACATTAGCCTTCTTCTAATGTGCCTATTAGCATCAAAAGCGTGGTATGCTGTCAGCAAACAACGCTGCATTTCGGAGAAAGGCAAGCCGCAGTGTTACTAAGCTGTACGTCAGTGATGAACGAAAGCACATCGCAACGGGATACACCGTCGCGAGCGCAGCAACGGTCCTCTCCTGAACAGCCAGCCGCTCCGGACTGGGATCGTGGCGGACAGAGTCGCGCCAGGGCAGGCACTGAACGGCCACTCGCAATGTGCACTGAACTGGGGGTCCCGGTCGGCCGGGAAACTGAACTGGGGGTCCCGGCCGGCCGGGAAACTGAACTGGGGGTCCCGGCCGGCCGGGAAACTGAACTGGGGGTCCCGGCCGGCCGGGAAACTGAACTGGGGGTCCCGACCGGCCGGGAAACTGAACTGGGGGTCCCGACCGGGAAACTGAACTGGGGATCCCGGCCGGCCGGGAAACTGAACTGGGGGTCCCGACCGGCCGGGAAACTGGGGGTCCAGACCGGCCGGGAAACTGAACTGGGGGTCCAGACCGGCCGGGAAACTGAACTGGGGGTCCCGACCGGCCGGGAAACTGAACTGGGGGTCCCGACAGGCCGGGAAACTGAACTGGGGGTCCAGACCGGCCGGGAAACTGAACTGGGGGTCCCGGCCGGCCGGGAAACTGAACTGATGCCGATTCCAGCTGACATTGTGGCTGCACCAGAGCGCCCCGCGTGTCGCCTGGCTGTGTGAGTGGGTGGGCACAAAACACCGACCTCCCAGCCTGCTCCCGTTCGCCCGGCACTCGGACGGTAGCGTGTTGGCCCGGCGCGCTCTGGCTCCCACAGCGATGGCGGTCTGTCAGTCGGCGTCGCGTGGTTGGGTGACGACCCTGCACCCGGCACCCAGCCGCCCGGCCTGACTGAGGTAAGCGTACCCAGCCCAAGTACCCAGCCGTCCGGCCTGAGAGGGAACCGTGCCACGCATTGTGTCGGCTCTTGTGCCTGTTCTGGACCTGGCTCGTCGTCGACCGAACCACTTCATCACGGCCGCTCACCTCAGCAGAGACTGGGTCCGAGGGGCATCTGACGGTGTGCGGCACTCTCGACGGGACGGATACTGGGTCCAGGAGGGCAACTGCCGGTGTGCAGCACACTGGACAGAAGCTGAGTCCGGGAGGGCATTTGCCGGTGTGCGGCACTCTCGCCCACGAGTCGCTGACAACTGCGTGACACCAGTTGCTGGGTACCTCGTTGCTAGGAGAAACTGAAGCGGCTGTGCATGAAACAGGTTCGCGGCGACTGTCACAGCCCCCCGACTGGAGAGCCCCCTGAAGAGTCCGGCTCAATCCTTCCACCACACGACACGTCTGTGGCGAGCATGTTCAACTGAGCACCAGCTCGCTTAGTCCTGTCAGATCTTGAGAGACGTCAGAGAGACGTCAGAGCTCTGAGCTCTGCAGAATGGAACTGCTGACCGCTATCGGAGAGCAGCTCCTCCACTGCGGCACAGCGTGCATCTTCTCTGCGACGATTTATACAGGGAAATTCAACACATGCTCAATCATGCTAACCGTGAAGTACAGGGGCCGTCAGCGATACAAGGTACAGAGAGACTCCATCACTGTGCTGACCGTCACTACGCGGCGTAATTCCACCTCTGACCGTCCGCCGCGCACGGGCCGAAGGTAGTGACGTAGCACCCTCGCGCTGAACATGGGGTCGGCCCGACCCAATCGGTCCGTAATATCTCCGCCGGACCCTTCGGCAGAGTGATGGGCTGGAGCGGGGCCAGCGGCGCCATGTCGTGCTGAGGAGCACACAGGTCACTCCGTCACCTCCGCGGACATCAGCACCCACTCCCGACCACTGGAGTCGCTCCTTCAGACGCCGCCTGGCTCGCGTCGGTCCTCGGCGGCCGGTGTGGCTCCCGGGCCGACCGTCGTCTCGGCCGCGGTCCGGCGCGGTACCTGCACCCCGCCGCCGCAGGCTGGTGCAGGTCAGGGTGCGTGCAGGGTGCGGCGAGGAGTCAGGTCGTCCGAGTTCGCCGCTGGTCGGCGTCGGTCCCACGCCGCAGCGTACGACTGGAGACGACGGTCGATACCGGCGGAACCAGCAAACGAAGGATTTTCGGAGCGTTTTGGGGA
Source organism: Imbricaverruca yamaguchii (assembly GCA_034440575.1). NCBI lineage: Eukaryota > Metazoa > Arthropoda > Thecostraca > Neoverrucidae > Imbricaverruca > Imbricaverruca yamaguchii. The sequence continues at coordinate 292,936 of JAOTOL010001466.1, read as the reverse complement.
GCATGGACAAGGACGTAATATACCGACATCAACGTAGGCTTGAAATGGAAAAATTAAGCAAAATGGCATTGAAATGACGCATATGAACAGGCAACATGGATCGAACGTTGCATATGTGGTATTTTGAATTCTTCAGCATACGCACTACTACATTGTAGAAAGCGTCAAATCAGGATCCTTAATTTGATTGGGAAGTTGGATCACTAGTCAGATGTGCTGTTGCTTGCGTAGAAACCTTTTTGTCAGAAGAGTACTTTCAGAAATAAATAAATATCCTCAGTGAACAGCCGGACACGCCCTCAAAATGTGCCACTTGCATTGAACAGCTATGCTGCATGCGGTCGTTACGGGCTAGAACGAAACTCGAACGAGTGTATATGGTACGGAAGTTCACCGGAGCGATCTGATCGGACCGGCTCGATCGTCACGCTTTTGAAACTGTAATAACTTTCTCTTATCTTAATGTATTTTATGCAATAGATCTTCCTTATTGCATCGTTTTGTATTCCATTGGTTTCCACTTAGAGTCGGATGTATCTGTTCGGTTTTCATGTTTGCTATTTATATCCCAGTAGTCTTCATGGAGCATGCTGAATCTTTATAGAAATTAGGTTTGCGCCTTCTTTGCTGCTGTCGACTGACATCCAACAGCGTTCCACGATGCCAGATAGCATTTTGTGTTTCTATTCCAGAGCCATACATGTCCTTTTCATTGCGATATGTCCCAACTCCATCAAGATATTTTCCCTGAAGTATTCTCAAGCTGTGTTAAAAGAAAAGTGTTTGCAATAAACTTTCTGAGCATTGGCAGCTCGGGAAAGATTTGGCCGCCGGCGGTCACTGGCAGCTCGGGACAGATTTGGCAGCCGGCGGTCACTGGCAGTTCGGGACAGATTTGGCCGCCGGCGGTCACTGGCAGCTCGGGACAGATTTGGCCGCCGGCGGTCACTGGCAGCTCGAGACAGATTTTACCGCTGGCGGTCACTGACAGCTCGGGACAGATTTGGCGCCGGCGGTCACTGGCAGCTCGGGACAGATTTGGCCGCCGGCGGTCACTGGCAGCTCGGGACAGATTTGGCAGCCGGCGGTCGCTGGCAGTTCGGGACAGATTTGGCAGCCGGCGGTCACTGGCAGCTCGGGACAGATTCGGCCGCCGGCGGTCACTGGCAGCTCGAGACAGATTTTACAGCCAGCGGTCACTGGCAGCTCGGGACAGATTTGGCAGCCGGTGGTCACTGGCAGGTCGGGACAGATTTGGCAGCCGGCGTTCACTGGCAGCTCGAAACAGATTTGGCAGCCGGTGGTCACTGGCAGCTCGGGACAGATTTAGCAGCCGGCGGTCACTGGCAGCTCGGGAGAGATTCGGCCGCCGGCGGTCACTGGCAGCTCGGGACAGATTTGGCCGCCGGCGGTCACTGGCAGCTCGGGACAGATTTGGCAGCCGGCGGTCACTGGCAGCTCGGGAGAGATTTGGCCGCTGGCGGTCACCGTCCGCCGCTGTAGCTGGGCGGCCAGGCACCGCGGCTGATTCGTGTTCCGGTTGGTGAATGCTCCACATCCGAAATCACTTTAACTCTGCCTACATGAGTGACGACCCGTGATTTCATAGACACTGAAGGCAATGCGTCTATGACTGACATGCACGGAAGTTTGGCTGCACTGCGCTTTTAGCACTTGCCCTCGGTTCGTTCAGTGCATTTATATGGGCATTGCACTGGTGTATAGCTTGTGGGCAGCCACACCGGTGCTATTGCCATATAAATGCCTAATATAAGCAGATTAAGATGAGGGATCGAGACATGCAGCTAATCGCAGAGCGAAATTTATATATCTTCATTAGTGTCTCTCAATACATATCGTCGTGCTGCAAAAGACGCACTTGCATGAGCACAATATAAAACATCGATAGGCTAATCAAGCATATTTTTATGTTTGCCTCAAATTGAGCGCCAATGATGGCGGCGTGTAAGTGCAGTTCCAAGTGGAAGGGGACCTTGGAATCCAGAGTGGATTCCAAGGTTTCAGACTGCGACATATGGGAGACTTAACTGTACATATAGTACATATGCTCCGAATACCCGTCAAGTCACATGGTCGGAATGCCAAGCAGTGCCGCAAGTCCGTGCACACCCGGTCCACACTCTTACATCTAATAGGAATATTTCATTTCCCAGTGCCTCCAGTTTTGTACTGCACAGTTCTTTGTCCCGAGGAGTGCGTGGAGGGAAGGGGCTAGTGGCGTGTCATGAAGCAGAAGGCACCGGATAGCCTGTGTCCATCATCATGACCTCTGTGGAGATCCCCACCTTCATGGGGGCACTTGTTGAAGTTAATCCACGCTGAATACCAGCTGCATAGTGGAAGTTTTAGTTCCCAAAGCAGTTGGGTGGCTCGTCCACACGAGCGCGAAACGTGTCACCTCGTTATACGGACGACACATAGCACCTCTAGCATGGCAGCCCCTTGATTTGGCACTTGACACGGGGCGAACCTTGTGCAACCTCGTCACACTCGATTCACCCCACCTGGCGGCCTATGCCTGCCCGTGCCGAATGAACCACGCCTTCCCGGCTGGATGGTCGGCCACAGCACTGGGAGAGAGGCCGCAGGACGTACCGGCTTCTCCACCTTCCTAGCCTTGCGCAACGAACCTCGTGCGGACTGCCAGCGGCCGAGCGCCTTCACCAGGCTCAGCCCGGTCTCGATCACCATCCTCGGACGCGGTCTGTGGGGTGGTGGTGGGGGATGGGGAGGGGGACTGCTCAACCACCTGATTACGGACGAACTCTTCCGTCCTCTCAGCATGTGCGCAACTGTTGGCCAGCTGACTTGCCACCGACACTCGCCCGGTCGCAGTTCACCCCTTCTCCTGACGTTCCGACGTCCGCCGCCGAACCTCTGGCGCTTCCGTGGCGGTTCATCAGGAGTTCAAGCGTCGCACGGTACGGTCGCGATCGTCCTCCGCCTCGTCCTCCGCCACCAAGGCGCACGGTCCGGCGGCAGCTTTGTCATTCAACACCGAGGGCTTTTCCTGCACGACAGAACATCGCCGCTGTGGGGGAACCCCCTCCCTCCCATCTAGCTGTCAACACACAGTCTGGAACGTAAGCAACCATCGGGCTCGATCGATCACCAGTCTCCTGCCGGTGGGCAAGGATGGCACAGGCGCCGCGGACACGAATTAATGGAGAAGAAACAGCCCAAACCTCGAGTCTGGCCGGGACAACTGACCTGGCACAACAACTGACCTGGCACAACAACTGACCTGGTACAACAATTGGTTCGGCAGAACACATGATATATCAGGTACTCTGGTTGAGTATTTTGTTGGGGGGACCAGAACAAACCTCGGCAACCTTCCACCATGCCTGTGGGCATCAAAAGCACAGTCTAATATGATGCACGTAAAGCTTATGGCATACAAGAAAGAAAAACAGGATCATTGTGACAAAAATCGCATGTTATAATGATGAAGGAAATAAGCAACGCAACAAAATGCATCATTGCGCAACAGTAACACAATAGATACTCTGCATACGCAGTTCTGTAGAGGTGCACCATATCTCGAACACGAATTTTCAAAATTAACACCCTCATGTCTCAGATTTTGATGAAAACTGGCATACAGGGTTATCTGAGGCCGTGAAACGTTTGCTGATCGTTTCGGCTCAATCGAAGCAGCGGTTCACGAATTATAGCCTACGGCGTTTTTCAAAGTTCGTACTGAAGGTCAAAATTTGAGAGCCGATATTTTAGCGTAATGTAGATATAAATGATAAAAACTATATATTGTTGCAATTGAAATAAACTCGTCTTTCGATGTCTGGATTCCGTTTTTGGTTTTGTGGATAATTTTTAAATATGACCCCGTGACCTCGGGTAAAATGACCTGTGGTGACCCCTAGTACAACGATATTGATATAATTATTAATATAAAACGAAAGCCTCATCATTTATCTTTCCAATGGAAAACGAAAATCATGTATATTGGACGCTTAGTATCAGTTTCTGTAACAAATATTGGGTGACATATGCGAAAAAGACGCCTAAATTGGCTGACTATTCAGTAAGCTTTCTCACCGGTGCCTTTGAAGCGTACAATTCCAAGTATGGTACCAATACATTTTGCATATGTTGCTAAGTCGCCTGCTTTTCATATCCAGCACAGACATATTTTGACTAAGCATGGCTTACATAGCCAACAGCAAACATCGTTTGAAGATATTTCGCATAGAGGATGAATCGTTGCCATTTTCCTAAGTTTGTGTCCGCTTCAGAAAGCTGGGCATGAACACTATGACCGCAAATTCGCTGCATAAACGCAACAGAGATAAAAATTGACGCTGTATTCTGGGTTAATATTCTGGCGAAACAACGAGAAGATGCCGTTTATGCAATTCATGAGATTGGCGACGTAATTAAATCAAACACAAACTTCCTCGTTTCTTGCATAGTTCACTGAGAAGAACTATATTTCTATATTTTACAAACATATTGAGACCTGTGAACTTGTCATACTTTGTACATGCTATGCAACCACCAAAAATCTACATAATTCCTAGGACAATGTCATTGTGACGACTAGTTTATTTCGTTTGTCAATATACATGGATTTTATTTTTCATGAGAATGATAAATGATGAGGCTTTCGTTGTACATAAATAATTATATCATTATCATTGTACAAGGGGTCACCACATGTCACGTTATCCGAGGTCACGGGGTCATATTCTCAAAATTTGCACAAATAAAAACTGACTTCAGAAATTAAAAGATGAGCTCATTGCGATTCCAACGATGTATAATTTTCATCACTTATCTCTACATGACACTAAGATATTGTCTCTGAAACTTTGACCTTCAGTGCGAACTTCAGTGCGAAAAACGCCGCAGGCAATAACTCGTGAACCACTGCTCCGATTGAGCTCAAAGCTCAGAAGTCGATTCAGGGCATCAGATAACCCTGCATACCATTTTTCATCAAAATCTGTGACAAGAGGGCGTTAGGCCATGTTCGAGATATGGTCGACGGCACCAGAGATCGATGGAACCTGGAGGATGGATGCTGAGTGACACATCCTTGTGGTAAGAATATCGGGTTTCGCTTTTCTTTTGCTCTCAGGGATTAACCTGCTTTCCGTTGCCAGCCTTCTCTTTCATTAAAAATAGGGCAGCTGAACTTTAATGCAACTCACCGTGCTGGGTATTTGAGAGAATCCTTCAAATCCTACTAACTATTGTGACGATTGATCTGACTTCGTAGTCCGTGTTCAACAGGCATGCATATACACTTCTGAGAGGAAGTCCGAGGACATGAACCGAAAACGCGCAATGGATGTCTTCCACCTCAGACTAAGGTGTTCAAAGTGAAATAAACAGTGGCTCAAGAAATGTTTCAGACCATCATATCCCAATATATACGTATGCTTACAAGGTATATGTGTGATATTTTGATATTAGTATTGGATATAGTATACACTTTTATCCCACATATAATCAAAGCCAAACCCGGGGTATTAATCCGGTCTTCCACCCGTATGCAGCGCCGACTTGACCTAGGTTATTCTTGGTTAACTCAGCACGGGCATAACGAAATATGTGTTGCAACGCTGGCTCGGTCGTGCTCTCGTACAAATAGACTCGTCTAAAGTTGGCTAAATTGACCATCATCGTCCTCATTTATTCTGATCTGGTCTGTTTACGATCAGGGATGTTCTGAACCACACATCGCTAAGTCGGCAGACCGGCTGAGGGAGCGGCACGTGCTCGTCATACGACCGTTGCGTCAGTCTAGCTGCACACGGGCTCTATCAGAAAGGAGGGAAATGCTGAACATTTTTTCGGAATAAGCCTAGCACTGCCGATGCGACGTGTGCCGCCCGTGCACGGCGAGCTCATCCCCCACACGACCTGTGTGACCCGAGTGTGACCCGAGTGTGACACGAGTGTGACCCGCGTGTGACCCGAGTGTGACCCCGAAGTGACACGCCGTGCTGGCCGCAGCGCCCGACGGCCTGGACGGGAAGGCGGCTGTGCGCGAGCGCTGGCTGGGCGAGATGTTCGCGCGCGCCGCCGGCGACACCCTGGGCGTGCTGGACGAGCGGGCCTCCATCGAGCTGATGCGCAGACTCAACTCGCAGATCACCACCGGCCGCATCAAACAGAAACTGGCGGTCAGTACACCCGACGCGCGCGCACGGTCCGACTGTGCACCCGCGGTCGTGTGGTGGATCGGTTATGCAGACTGGCGGGGTCGCACAGAGGCTGGCGGCGTCACCCAGATACTGATGGGTCACGCAGGTGCTGACGGGGTCACACGGAGACTGGCGGGGCTGCACAGAGACTGGCGAGGTCACACAGAGACTGGTGGAGCTACACAGAGACTGGTAGCGTTACACAGAGACTGGTAGTGTTACACAGAGACTGGTAGTGTTTCACAGAGACTGGCGGAGCTACACAGAGACTGGTAGCGTTACACAGAGACTGGCGGAGCTACACGGAGACTGGTAGGGTTACACAGAGACTGGCGGAGCTACACAGAGACTGGCGGAGCTACACAGATACTGGTGGGGTCACACAAATACTGATGGCGTCACACAGGTGCTGACGGGGTCACACAGAGACTGGTAGCGTTACACAGAGACTGGTAGGGTTACACAGAGACTGGTAGTGTTACACAGAGACTGGCGGAGCTACACAGAGACTGGTAGCGTTACACAGAGACTGGCGGAGCTACACAGAGACTGGTAGCGTTACACAGAACTGGTAGGGTTACACAGAGCTGGCGGCTACACGAGACTGGTGTGTTACACAGACGGCGGCTCCACAGAGACTGGTAGCGTTACACAGAGACTGGCGGAGCTACACAGAGACTGGCGGAGCTACACAGAGACTGGTAGTGTTACACAGAGACTGGCGGAGCTGCACAGAGACTGGCGGAGCTACAAAGAGACTGGTAGTGTTACACAGAGATTGGTGGAGCTACACAGAGACTGGCGGAGTTGCACAGAGACTGGTGGGGTCACACAAATACTGTTGGGATCAGACATAAGTTGGTAGGGTCACACACCAACTGGTGAAGTCGCACAGGTGGGATCACAATTACACTAGTGAGGTCACAGACAAACAGGTGGGGCCACACGTATATTGGTGGAATCACAGATAAACTTGTTGGTTCACATACTGGTGAGGTCATGTGGGGCCAGAGGGGTCACGCGGAGTGTAACAGGGTCATGCGGAGGCTGGCGGCTTATTTTGAGACTGCCATGTGTTGGTGTCATATGGTGCATTCGCATGGAAACTGCGGGCCACATGGATACTACTGCGTACCGCGAGGTCAGACGGATCTTGGCGCTAAATGCAAGCATGTGTGTATGAGGGCCCACAGATTGAGGAGGGAAGGATGATTTTTGGGCTAATTGTTTCCAGTCAATGTCATATAGTCAATGGTTAAGATGGGAGAAAATTGTTGAACATGTTCCGCTCTACCCCCAGCGCCTCACACAGATTAGATCCATGACTGCAAGGGGTCGCTTTAGTGCAAGACTCGTTCTCTGGCTGTGTAAGTGGTACCAGTAGCAGGCCAATCAACTTCGTGAACGTTTGTGTGACAGCCGGACATTACATTGCTTTGATGTCTCGCATCCTCGACTTTTCACTTTCAAAGAAACGTAGGAACGCGATTTCTCAAGTTATCCAGCGATACTCGAATAAGTAATACAATATGCAGTGACAAGTCTTCCATGACACTATCGCGGATTAGAACAACCGCCTAACAAGCGGCATATTGAAAGTCCCTTCGGTATAGAGTTTGGTGGGGAACGGAGCTGAAGTGGCGGGACAGAAATTAATCAATTAACTTGCACCTAATTAAAGCTTAAGCGTTGCTTGTGCGCAAGTTGCATGCAAGTATTTCTAAGCTGTGCTGCTCCGTCATCGAAATGTTGGACACATCGATGTATGCCCCCATAGACGTGCAGCGACTGATCACGTTCAAACGTTTCGAACCGTGCTAAGCGCCCCCGCTGTTTTTGTTCGTGGAGTCACCGTTCCCGTTATCGCCGATGCCCACACGTACGTTGTCGGCTTCGGCGCCGGGAGCTGGAATGGTCGGCGCTCGTAACCCGAAAATAGCCGCTGCCGGCTCCCCATTTGTCGATCGTGGAGGGAGGGGGGGTCAACAGACAACGGATGGCCGCACTCGGCCGCCAACAGGTCCTGGTGGTCAGAACAGATCAGAGACCAAACTAAACACGGACTGTACGGGAATGGCTGCAGGAATCCAGCTGCAGGCTGCACGCTTCGCGGTTTTCAGCATGTGTGACAAGTGACGCTATTGCGAAAGTTGTGCTAGTGAACAATGCAATGCAGAAGCGGATCCAGGAGTTTGCATGGCGGGGGGCACTTGTCTGAAGGGGCGCCATAACAGCAGACGGGCGCGATTACGAAAGGTCCCGAAGTGGCGCACTCGGCTGAAAAGTTGAGGATGTAGGTGTGGGGGGGGGGAGGTGCACTCGAGCATACCTGAGAGTGTATCTCCCTCTCAGAAAGGCACCTTTTCCTCTCAAGGGCACTTTTTCCGAGATGTGCACCTTTGGCTGAAGAATATTTTCTTCTTCTTTTTTATCTGGCAAAGAAGTACCATCGCTAGAAGAGAGTACGTTAAAGAATAATTACGCTAAGCAAGCTTATGTGGCAAACGGTATCAGGCAATCAAGAAAGGAAAGTAGGGGAATCCCAGCAAGCAAGAAAGGTGGCGTACGTGTGGGGTACCTACATATCATGCAGTACACACACATAATACAAGACATGCAGACAATCATACATTGTACACGGAAGAACATTTGGAGAATTGCCGAATCTGAAGAATCGGTCGAGCTGGACACATTTCCCCGGTCACAGAACCTTTCCATTGGGCGGGGCTGGCAGGGGTGAGGTGGACATGCCCCCCCACACTGCGGATCCCCGCCTGATGAAATGTCAACCCAACTCCTTGGATGGTGTCATTGGCGATATGTGCAATGTGTGGGGAGTGGCGTCGCTGAGAACTGGGTTCGCTGCCGCTCTCCTGCTACACTTCATCTTTCTGCGTAATAAATCGACTGAGAGTATTGCGAGCGAGAAAGAACCGCGAATGAGTTCGTATATATACGGCAGTAATTCATCTCAGCGAACCTACCCGGCCGGACCCGGTTGGACCGACCCTTTAAACCTGATAAAACCTGTTTTGTTGTTACGATGTTTCAGCATATAGTTGTTGTTTTTTTTTGTGGGGGAGGGACCAAGGGATGAATACACCCACTCCTTAGTTTCGATATTTGCCAACTTACGTCCCAATATTTCCTCTCAAGTACTCACAATCTTTGTGCAGATGAAGGGTTTTCTGGCCGCGCTCTCACCGGTGCAATGTTCTCCTGTCGTTGTCGCGGGTCACGTGGTTAACCAGTTATGCCACGTGACCTGCGTGCCGCGAAGCCAGACTGCTGCACGGTCAATGTCAGTATGATGGAGGATGCCTCGCTGAACGACTTTGTAAGAAGGCACAAACTGAATGGAAAGGCTGTGAGAGAAAGGAGCCGTCCACGCCAGCCACCTATGAAGATTCGGCACTTCGACACGGCGTAATTATGTTTAAATGCGTCCACCGTATTCGGCGGATAAGCCCGATTTCCACAAAAATACAACACATTTTGGATGAAGCGGGTTGTTTTGTCATTGCGTAGATACTAAAGGTACAGATACCATGCACGATGTCAGTTTCCCTTGCCCGATATAGGAGACGCATTGCAAATTTGAATGCGCTGTGCGAATTGTTGGAATGGTTTGTGCGCATTTCCCAACTTCCCGCACTTCTACCAAGATTGGGCGCCATATTTTGGATTTGTCAATAGAGCACGGTCGCGGCCGGTCAACAAGCTTCCCGCCAGGGCATGATGTTCAATGGTTCCAATGGTGCCCAGTGGTTCCCAATGGTGCCCAATGGTGCCCAGTGGTGCTCAATGGTGCCAAATGGTGCCAAATGGTGCCCAATGGTGTCCAGCGGTGCCCAATCCTGCGCCTACAGCGTGGGAGCATCATAGCCCGTCTCTTTGCCTCTTCCGTCCGCCACTCCTGAGGGGTCCTCATGCTCATACTATTCACTTGAAGAACAGCAAAAGCTTTAAATTTCGTAGATAATTATTGAGATTATTAAAATTCATGTATATATTAGCCGGTGTTTTATCCATCAGCAGCCGATGGGTTGGTACTGCACACCTGCTGGATTGTTCCATGCACTGCTCTGTTGGCCGGCTTTTCATGCCCGTACCCAGTGGCTGCGTTGGGTGCCGACCTCGCAGGTGAATACCCTGCACTAATAATACGTGCATGTGAGGCTGAGAAGGCTGACACAAGCATGCCGTGATGCCGTGCTAGATAGCTGACACGGAAGCGACCCGACTGGCAGCCAGCGCCTATATGGGTATTTCCAATCGTGGATCATGCCATAATGTGATAGAAGGCCGACACAATGGTGACCCGACTGAAAGCCAGAACTTATGTGGGTATATCCCGTCGTGCGGGACCAGGCAGGTACTGTGAGGCTGAGTGGGCACACTTTGGGATGAGGCCACGGGACCACTGGGTTAATTGTGTCAGCAGTTTTTTGCTCCCTTCTTGTCCTACTTTTGGTATTGGTTTTGTGCTGCTCCGCTTGTCTGCACATTCAGGTAGCGAGATGGGACCAGTACCGCCACCGGTCGAGGCCACGGTGTCAACCCGTCTCGGGGGGTCTTCAACCGCCCCCCCCCCCCTCAGGCTTTTCGCGGATTGCGGACGAAGGGCGTGCGGCAGCGCGCGAAAATTTGGTATACCTTTTCCCAAATAAATTTGGCATGCAGTTTAAATATTTTAAAGTCAGATCATTTAGGGTCAACGAGTTAGGCAAGGTCAAGTGAGGTCACCTCCAAAGAGGTTCAACCAGTCGTCACGCTTTAACGGTTACAGATATTTTAACGAAACTTTCAGCGTTTGCTTATCTTCAGGGATGCAACAAAACGTAAGAGTGGAATTTTTCTTTCTTTTTTTCGTTTTTTACTACATATACATTTTGCATATTTGCCAATTGCAGTTCAAATGGAAGATTCTGGCTAAAGTACGCATTTTTTATTGGGGCAAGTTGACTTCCAACAACGTTCCTCGGTCTGCTCTACCCACTGGAAAAGGATAATTAAAGAAAACTTGAAACTCAAAATTTTGACATTTTGAAGAGAAAAAAAATGAGGGGGCAGCAGATTGTATGGCATTGGTCGATTTCGCTGTCCTTTTCTCATCCCAAATATTTTTTTTTCATTTGTCCCCCAAAATGAACTTCCCAGAGCCAAAAACATAATGTAAGTCGTGAAAAGTCGTGAGAATCTAGCCCCCCTGGTGACGTCACTTTTGGGAAATTGTTTTTCGGGTGGATCCGGACCCTACTCGTCGAGCGCTTTCCAATGACACCTCTTTCGTTTTCGTGCGACGCTCAGTTTGCATTTTAGATGGGAGTTACTATCCGCTCCTCCCTCCCCCCGAGACGGGGTGTGAGGATCTGACCGGAGAGACGGCGCGGGTTAATTGTGTCGCTGTGTTTCTGCTCCCTTTTGTGGTATTTTCGGGATCTTTTGTGCGCTACTCTGCTTGCCTGGGTATTCAGGCCATCTCAGACAGCGAGCTAGGACCAGCACCGCCACCGACGCGCCATGTTCAGAGGCGATCAATGGTGAGTGCAGGCTCCTGCAGATGTCGGGCGTCGGGTGATGTATGCGAAGCATAGACGGGAATATATGCACGATGGCCGGGAGATCCGTCTATTTTCGCTGCGTGCTCTACCAATGCAAAATAAACCTGCCAGCGTGTTCTCCGCGGAAATAATCCTAACGGAAAAGGTATTCATTCAGGATAGTTCTCATCCCTAACTCAGTCAGGTTACACCCTGTATTGCTCCAGTTTTTGCGTCATTCGTTTGGACGTGCACACCAAAGCACACGACAGCTGACCACGTACTGTCGTGACGTAGTCACTCGTTGGGACGTGCACACCGAAGCACACGTCAGCCGGCCAACGTGATTCCAAATGACGTCGCCGTTCGTTAGAACGTGCACGTCTTCCACGGCAGTTGTGTAGCCAGCACGTCTTCCACGTCAGTTGTGTAGCCAGCACGTCTTCCACGCAGTTTTAGCCAGCACGTCTTCCACGTTTAGCGCCGTTTCCACGTCAGTTGTGTAGCTAGCATGTCTTCCACGCCAGTTGTGTAGCCAGCACGTCTTCCACGGCAGTTGTGTAGCCAGCACGACTTCCACGGCAGTTGTGTGGCGCGCCGCGTCCCTTCGGCGGACCGCGCCACTTACACCGCCGACGCACCCGCCTGCGGCTCCTCCCCATCTGCGAAGAAGAGCGGATCGATGGTGTAGTCGGCCGTGCAATGTAATCGCCACTGCTCGGCACAAGCTGTGTCCTAACTCTCTAGTCGAGAAAGTGCCAGTAGCACAAGTTGTCTCTCAACTTGAAACAAGTCGATTTTCTTTCATGCAAACCGTCCACTGACCACAGCAAGTCTAACTGGCATCGCAACTGAAAACGATATCATAGCATCGGGGCACAATATATGGCCCCAAGACCATTAGCATATATTACATACATATATACATACATTAGCATACATTGCATATGTAAGCTCCATTTTGATTAGCCTCATTGCCTTTCAGGCACACTGTCTTTCATACCATTCGACTATTTAGGTCATTCTGTATCGATTAATTATACTTCCCACTATTCCACGTCATTTAGGATAGCCAATATAGTTCATCAATTATTTGAAAGTCTCTGATGTCTTACATAACTTAACTTCCAATTTTTTTTCTCGGAGTATGTGAGTGGTCTTTTCGAGAATACTTTCCTTTCTTTTCAGGAAACGTTCGCCGTTACTGGAAAGTGCACAAAGATTTCGCTAGATAACGCTGCATCTGGTCATCTACTATGGCAGTGAGACAGGAAGCAGTTGGCGAAATGCCAAGGTATCAGTGAACGTTGAACTTTGCTTAAGCAGCCATGCGGCTCTCAGTGATCACTCTACGTGGGTCAACATGTGTCGTGGTGACTACTGTGTCATTCTCGGCATCAGATAAACAGAGTCGCAACTTTCACCCCAAACTTTATATTTAATTACATCAGCACTCACCTTGTCTGTCTCTTTGGCACTTCGGTTAAGCATTGAACTATTGCAGCCCCAAGCAAAGCAATGTACGAGACCCAGTCACGTTAATGTCAGAAGAATAACTGCTTCTCTGATTGTGAGCATCGACAATCAACATTCGCATGTCTGTTGACTGCTCATATTGCCCACTTCTCATCTCGCCGTTACAAAAATAAAAACAAGAAAATATTGTTTCTCCCGAAGATATCCGGAATCCTCATTCGACGCCTTACGACGGTTTGAATGCAATTAGCAATTTGATGTCAAACTCGCTCCAGCTCAAAGTTTCAGCACCAATCGACTCTTTTTCGGCCGGTGGAACTACAGATTTCTGGAAGAGCCGGATGGTCACAGCCCATTGCTGCAATATGTTGTTGGTTGTGCAATATTTGCAATGTGCATATTGGGATTGCATCTCTGCATAGATGAGGGAGAATAAATGGGAGGAGAGAGATGGAGAGAGAGAGAGAGAGAGAGAGAGAGAGAGAGAGAGAGAGAGAGAGAGAGAGAGAGAGAGAAGGAAAGAAAGAAAGAAAGAAAGAAAGAAAGAAAGAAAGAAAGAAAGAAAGAAATGAATAAATAAGTAAAGAAAGAAACAGAGAGAGAGAGATGAAGAGAGATGAAGAGAGAGAAAATGCACGCGTCACGAGCTTCTGATGCTTACCCCAGCCCCCACTCACCCGCCCCCACCTGTAGTTTTTCCAATGCACCATGGCATTTCCTGTGCTCTTGCTAAAAAAATGCGACGGTGCCGCAGTTCCAATATTCTCCACTTGCTCGGAAAGCATCGTACTGACTCGGTTATACATCACCTGTGCTACCTCCCGGGGGATCCATTGTGTCAATATAGCGAGCAGCCACGACGGGCTGGTGGACCATCGCCGACATGGCCCGCGCCCCTTGGCGTTATCCCACCATCAGTCGTGCCTGACCGAGGGCCTCGCCGCGCCACTCACGTGCCCATTAGCGGAATGACGCGGGTGGGGACGATAGCCAGGTGGTTGACGATCGCCTCTCGTAGCGCTACCACGGAGCACTCGCCGACTAGCTCGAGTGCGGCCGTGGGAACAACCTGGCGGTAGGCCGCAGCGTGTTCAGCAGTCTGACATTTGCCGAGGCCGTTCAACTTGGTCGCTTTCTTTTTTCTTGGGGGGTGGAGAGAAAGCAGAAAAGTGTCCCCGAAAGAGTCATAGGGTAAGCTCTCGCTCAACACGAGTCCTTTAGGACCGGTCCTGGTACACATGCACACATAGTGCACTTCTACTTATGTTCCGTAAGATATGTTCACGTAGCCGTTTCATAATCATAAATGTACATATTAGAATCAGATCATAGACACAACACGGCATCAGAAGCTAACAGAATATTTGTTGTCTCTCTGATAGCATAAAATTGTAGATGAATATGTATTTATAGAGAGTAAACATAGCCTTATGTGGATCAGTGTTCATCACCGCAACTGTCTCTTATGGCTCCAAGCATGGGTGGGACATGGAGGAAATTTAAATATGCAACGCAATCACACCTGGATAAGCTGCCGAAACACGCAAGTAAACGTCAAAACCATCGAAGATCTTATTTCAAATTAATAGGATGGGAGACATGCAATACACGGCAGTTTCCTGGCGATAATGTAACGGTAGTCGCTCTAATAGAACAGTATAAAGTCCATTGCACGCCATGTGGGAACCTGGTGGTGGTGGTGGTGGCACGCTCTTGCAACAGTGGCGACAAAAAGACCAGTCTGTTGACGGTCAAGTGACTATTCGGAAGATAATAGCATCTAGTAATAGCAGACAAATTTGAACACACCTAGGTCTGAACTTAAAAATAGCCCTGTTCGGTGAATATCAACTTCTGACGTGGTAAGAAAAGGGCACAATGTGCTGTTGAGAGATTGTGGACAATAAAAAATAAACAAATAAACAAATCTAGCAACAAATTTGAACAACTAGGTCTGATTAAAAATAGGTCGGTGAAATCAACTTTGACGTGGTAAGAAATCCGCTGTTGAGAGAGTCAGACGTGCTACTGAGACAATCTCTTGAAATTCGCCGGGGCGAGGAGCTCGAGTATGCCCACATGGACTTGTTGAAGATAACAGCGCAGACACCGATGCTATCTCAAAAAGAGAAGACAGACGGAATAAAAGATGAGACACAGAAAGCGGCAATGAATATGAAAACAAAAGAGAGTTTGGATGGACTTGTTGAAGCCAAAGGGCGCAGAGGTTGATCCTATCTCAAAAAGAGGATTCAGACGGGACAGAAAAGCAGACACAGAAAGCGGCAACGAATATGAAAATAAAATGAATTGGAAATGAGAACAAATCGCCAGGCAACGGAGGAACGTGATATATGGGAATACCTACACCGAGAACCAAGATACCCTGTCATTGGCAAATCTTGTGGACAAATTGCCAAACAAAACCATTTTGCTAGGAAATGTAGAGCTCGATAGTCAACGATATGATGGAAAGCAAAGTGACGACGAACATCGGTTCTTAATCGGTGTTTTATAGACAGGGCGCGACAAAGTGTGGCTTGTATGAGTAGAGGTTAATGGTAAGCTGATTTAATCTGGATACTGGGACCAAGGTTGGTAGAATCCAGAACCGCATTCTGACTACAATTATCAAAGCTTTCTTGACGGGGCGAAGATGCGTTTGATGGTCCTGTTTTAACAAGTTTTGCTAGACATTTCTGGTTAGCTTTCGAAGGCAACATTTGAAAATCAAATATGCATCATGCACATGTTTATCAAGCAACATCACCAGAACGAACCATGACAGAATACATTTCCGAAATACAGTTCTTCAATTTAACATCAGATCGGTAACTTACAATTGAAAGAACGAGCTAAAATTGTTGTTCTTCACAAGCGGAGGCTGCTGGAGCTGACGCTAATGTCACGTAGCACAGCCATGCACCCCATGTGCTGTCCCCGCCATGTCGTATGTTATTGATCAAAGACGGTCCGCGGCTGACTCCATGGTGGCGTGTCGGAGAAATGCAAGAGCCAGGCTGGGCAGGGCAAATCCTGAAAGCAGAAAGGTAAAGTTGGAAGATATTCCGCCTGGTAGTGTGGGCCACAGCGGTAGGGTAGCCAGTGTTTCAATGAAGGAGGTCGAGTGTTAAAAACAACATATATCAATAGCAAGGGGTTTTAAAAAAAGCAACATCGAAGGTACAAGAAAGATCACACGAACCATGTCACAGGCAATATATGCCACCACAAAGAGAACAGAATACCTATAACAAATGGACCATAGAGCATGCAACAATGACACGCTTGATACCGTGTGTATCACTGTATTCTGCGCATTTTTTTTCACAAGCGACATCATGACTTTACTGCATCGGCGAGAACCGACCTGTCTGAACCTTTCTTGGCGTGACCCAGAAGTTAAAGATATTATTTAGCTTTATGTTATCTCTGAGACCACCATGTTTGACTAGCTGGCAGGAGACATATCAAGGCATTGTGTCATTGAACAGCTTTGTGTTTGTCAGGTCATAGATGCAGCTTGTCTGCACTTTCTCGGGTGAGGGCGGGGGTGGGAGTGGGGGGTAATTAACACCAAGCGGGTGTTCAAGATTACCTTTAAAGTGTTTGTTTCTGACGGACTTTCAGACATGGCGGGGCGTTACTCAGCCATGCCACGCTGCGTCGGGCAAACATTTTCTTTTTTTGTGCAAAATGTATGCACTTAACTGGGTGGTGGCGGTGATGGACTGGTGCTTTAGGGCGCGTCGACTGCATTGGTTATTTTGCGCCCATCACTTAATTGGGTACACTAACACTAATACCTGTTAGAAGTCCGGACCATGCACTCTGCATTCATTTTTCACATTTTTTTTTTATTCACTTTATTCACACAAAAACCGTTGCTTTTTCAAATTCATCGGCTGCAGTTGGAATTCATCATGTTATGTGTGCCAAAATGTATATCTAAGTACCGGCATTTTACACCTTTTCTTCATCCCCAGCATTTTCTATTTTGCATTATTCACCGCATCCCAGACATCTTCGCCACCTTTGCCTGCCTCAAAATGAATTTGCGATCTATGTATATATACATATATACACACATATATATATATATATATATATATATATATATATATATATATATATATATATATATATATATATATATATATATATATATATATATATATATATATATACATATATATATATATATATATTAGGGTGATCCTTACCTATAAGGGACATTTTTTTCTTCCGAATTTTCCACGGGGCACCCACTCAAATTTTTCCTTTTCGTGAGAAAACATGGTGGTGAAAATTTCATTTCGATACGTTAATATTTATTGGTGGCGCCCGGTCCCCAACTCCGAACCCTGGTAGTCCAGGTCCCACAGGTCTAAACCGAGTATTAGCTGCACGAAGGCAGGGGTCTTATGGTGCCCATCCCACTCATTGTTGTCTATTCCGGGCAAGAGTAGCCTTCCGGGTATCGGGGAACGTAGCTCGATGTTCGGAGACGACCTGAAGCAGGAACTAGAGCTGATCCTCCATGGTCAGGAGCCTGCTGTACTCTTGAATCAGGGCGACTCCTCTCTCTGCGGTGTCGTTGGTCACGGAGAACGTAAATAACTTCCGGGCTGTTTTTCGGAAGGACCCCTTCCCTTGTCATGTGGCCGGATCGGTCCCCAGGACATCATCATCCAGGCCAAACCTTTTGAGAGACTCCTTGGTCCTCATGGAGACGAAGGACGAGAGCGTATTCTGCTGGAAGTCGCGTAAATCTAACAGTGGTCTCTTCACGTAATCTTCATGGCCCTCCTTTAGCGCGGTCACCCCGTGCTTCAAGTCAAGTCTTCAACCCACTGCCCCGGAGTCAAAAAAGGTCATAGCCACCAGGTACTCCGACACTCACCAGAGTTGATGGCGGAACTTCTCCAAAGTGTCTTTGGAGATCGCTGGGTTAACCCTGGCGTATTGAATCAGGCTCTTCATCACGGCCAGGTCTCGACGAGGAGCCTCCGTCGGAATGGGGCGGGAGAACCAAGCTTCCAGGTAGACCGTCACGACGAATAGAGCCACCTTTCTCATCCCTCGCTCTTCACGAGCCGTGATCTGGATTTGTGCTCGGAACAGCCAGATCTTGATGCTGTAGAGGACCTTGGACAGCCAGCGGGCATGATGGTACGCTCCGGGTGCCATGAACCGAACACCTCCCGAGCAAACTTCCCCAGGAAAATGAGGGCGAGCTCCAGGAACTCCCTGTAGTTGTCTCGGGGGTGGCGGTTGGTTAGCTGGCAGGTGCAAACTTACGCGACCCGCTGGATCAGGTCTGGGGGGCAGGTGCTAGCGAAGGCTCTCATCCTCGGGTGCTGTCTGGTAGGCTGTCTTGTCGATGAATTCCCACAGAGACTTGAACCTCTTAAAGAGGGTTCAGTCTCAGTGGGAATTTCATCCTCAATCAACTTTCCATCCCAATCAACTTCTCAATCAACTTTCCATCCCAATGAACCACCAAGGGAACATATGCTTGGAGGTCTTGCTTGAGCACCTCTGCAAAATGGCTCCTTTTGCTCTTGCGACCTCGAAAGATGGATGTCTGATGGACGTTAAAGTCGGCGATATCAACACCGAGAGAGCAGCGTCAACTGCTCCCGTACCTGCTTCACGAACGATCTTCTTCTCTTCATTGTGAAGGTAGAAGAAGACTTGAAGAACCTCTTTCTTGAAGGGGAACTTGCTCCCGGTGATGGCTGGGGAAGGCTTCCCTAACAAGTAAATCTCACACAAACTATTTGATGCCACCTGTGGAAAAGAAAAATGCATGATTAACGAAATTCCGTCGTCCACGTATCCACAAATGGAGACATTATTATTTTCATCGATTAAAAGTGAACCCCCATAGGGGATAAACTTTGGACATCCGGCACCACCAGTAAACAACATCCAGTTTGGATAACATTTTAGCCACGCTGTTTCTACACCGAAGGAACGTTTTTGAGGGGTGCCTGGAAAACGTTTCAAAAATTAAAAAATAAGGACCACACCAATATATATATATATATATATATATGTATATATATATATATATATATATTATTATATATATATGTGTGTGTGTGTGTGTGTCTGTGTGTGTGTGTGTGTGTGTATGTGTATGTGTATATATCTGCATATATGCATCTCCATCCGGGACCACGTTTTCAGTATTGACAAGTCTTTCAGTGCTCTTTTCAAAATTGCATACATCGTCTTATCCTCGTTGCCTAAGCTAGGTGCGAGTATTACGAAAATACGCGCGTACACGAGACGTATGTTAACGTTTCAAGCACATCCACACCATATTCAAGCACATATCAGCATGTTAATCTACCATTACGCGGTTTCAACATGCGGTCATTTGTATGCTCTTCTCCGAGCTATGCCGTGTTGCCTTGTTGTCTTGACTTAACTTATATATGCAGTTGGCGAAAGCAAGCACTCCTACACATCAGGTGTGGTAACGTTTCAAGCAAATAGCCCATAATCAGAATGAATTCAATCACCGCTATGCAGAACTCGGCTTTATGTATATCACATGAGGACACAAAGCAAACACCAGCACCGCGCGTCGGGCTGTGCTGAATTACGGCTGGGAATTGCCGCCGCATCGAAATACACGGTCACAGACAACGGCGAACTGAAGAGAGAGCGAGAGAGAGAGAGAGAGAGAGAGAGAGAGAGAGAGAGAGAGAGAGAGAGAGAGAGAGAAAAAGAGGAAAAGATGATGAGCACCACTACCTCTCTCCGACGCCCGGGAATTGTCGTAACATCGAAATACACGAGCGCAACCAAAGGTGTGCTGGCGAAAGAGGCGATGAGCACCACTGCCTCTCTCCGACGTGAGAATACAGCCAGTGTGTTGCGTGCACTGACTGCACTGGCGTGCACTGACTCTGCTCTTGTGCACTCGGCAGATGTGTACCGCCGTTAGGTTTCGTCTGCACTTTCCTGTGCTTGCGCCTCTTCCCGGCTGAAGCGCGCTTGGAATTATTGTGCATTGCACCTGTTGAATCGTACTTAGCCGCAGTTGCATTCATAACTAGCCCACGGAGTTTTTGCCGGAAGCTTCAGAAGTCAGGCATGCGTACTAAGGCGGATACGTGGAACCAGATCTTTGTGTACGCTGTTTGGCACGCACACGTGGCACTTGGCCAGCATCAAAGAGATCGCAGCCGATACCATGCTCGCTGCAGTTGTGTTGGCCGAATGCCAAAATACTTTAAGTTGGAGGTGCAAGTGAATCACCAGTTTGCATGTGTGGTTCGTCTACGTGTCTTCGGACGAAAATGTTCCATCACTCACTGTACTATACAGAGGCAGGACCAGACGCTGTACTTGGCTACGGAAAGGCGTCATGTTGGTACTCGATATTGATCGCTTGTAGTTAATGCAAAGTGATTAGAGCAGTGGTGAAGAAATGCATTCGGATGCCCATGCTCAAGCACTTTTGGTTCTATTCCTTTCATGTGTCATATTCCTTCTCATCTACGGGGTCAAATATACCATTCTGAATAATTTATATTCTAAATAGATTCCCACTTCTTCCTGGTCATATCCTATATCATCTTCGGAGCAGCTTTTTGTGCACGATGTCTTCTCTAGCTCATCAACTATTTCATCTTGTTATTTCCACAGGAGCTTTGATCGTTTTTCGGACAACTGGGTATCATTACTGGATGCAACGCACTCTGCAATCTTGGTACTGCAGTGGACAGACTGGCATTACTCAGAGGTGGACTGTTGGTCTGGTCTGGCCAGCGCCGCCGGGTGGTCGGCGACCACGGCTCCACGGGCCCAGCCGCTCGGGACGCTGCTGGTCGGCACTTGGACAGACCCGAGTCCCGCAGTTAGCCGCTGAGTGTCGCGGCTCGGCTCCAACTGGTGCCCCGACATACTCACTGCGGGTACACCAAGCCACCCCATGCCATACATACATAAACCACCTCATACCATACATATACATATGTATATATATATATATATATATAAATATATATACATCTATCTACATATATACATACACACACACACACGCATATATATATATGCCAAATCGTGCTGGATGCTGTAGTTTTGATGAAAAATCTGGTCTTCTTATGCTATCTCCAAGAGCTTCTGCTTCTATGAGCCAAGAAGTCCGCCCTCGACTACATCGCCCGGCTATCGACGTACAGCCTCCAATTGTTCTCTGATGAATGGTGATTGAAGGGCGTAGTGTGGATATTAAAATAGAAATAGATGACCTGATTAAAGAACCGTCGTACTGCATGCCACGTACTATATTTTCAAGTGATAACTGCAATCAATTTATGCCTATTTTGAGCGGGGATTACACATGATTTTCCGACTAGATGGTGACCCATTGTGTTGAATATGAGCATAATTGGATAGTACAATGAAGCTATTCTGTTGTGGGAATGTGCCACATCGAGTTCCAATGATATCCATCTGACGTTGACGTTCACCACTGATCCATAACTGCTCTGGTCATAGCAGTTATGGATCAGTAGTGTATCATAACTGCTCTACCTCATCCTCTTCCTTTG
Organism: Imbricaverruca yamaguchii; assembly: GCA_034440575.1. Lineage (NCBI taxonomy): Eukaryota > Metazoa > Arthropoda > Thecostraca > Neoverrucidae > Imbricaverruca > Imbricaverruca yamaguchii. The sequence goes on along the minus strand of JAOTOL010001466.1, from coordinate 271,147 downwards.
CCTCTTCCTCTGCCTCTACCTCTGCCTCTGCCTCCCTCTGCTGTTACCTTTGTATTTGTTTCTGTCTCTGTCTCTGTCTCTGTCCCTGTCTCTGTTTTTGTCTCTGTCTCTGTCGCTGTGACTAAGCGGGCACTTGAACCTTACACGTTGCGGATACTTCGTGCTCGGCTCTTGTACGGGGAGGGGAGGATTGGCCCCAAAAAGTTAAAACCTGCAGTTGGTATTCTTCGCAGGATAGCGCAAGCGAATTATCGCGACAAAGTCTAACTGTCTACGTCTTGAAAATTGAATTATGTTCGGGGATAAACTCAGAAACCCCAACAGGAGACATTCCTCATTGAATTGTGATCGAATGTCCATGGACGAATGCTGAAGCTATTTATATTTGGCCGCCACTCATCATGGAAGACTCTGAATATTTTATGTTCCAGTCGAATACCTTTCTAATTCTATTAATTCTCTAGTGATGCATATCTTGTTCCTTGCAGATGTTTGCACGAAACGTGGGCAAGTGTTCAAGGCTCATCACACTCGTATGTGGCCTCGTATTCGCCAGTTATAAGTCATTCCCCGTCGTGTTTGAATAGCAATGCGTCCATCAAACATGTATGAAAAGCCAGAGTAATCTCTGATGCGGCACAAATTGGATCACTGGAAGCAGTGATCAGTCACGTACTTGCCTCTTCCTTGGGCTTGAGGCTCCGGATGCAAACCACGATTCCCTGCCAGCTGCAATGACCGCCGGCCGGCTGTCAGTTAGTTATTTGGGCTTAGGGGCGCTTCGACTGCTTCGGTCGTACAGCGCCGGCCGGCTGTCGGCCTCGGCACAAAATACATGGCAAGGTGTGCCAGCGTGGGATATATTGCCACGAGACCTCGGTTTGGAATTTGATCCATTAACTGGATTAAAACACATCGAAATTATATGAACCAGTAAGTCCTAAATCTAATGGAAAAGGAAGAACTTGGAAATTCGTGCTTTGCATCCGTGAGGTCCTAATTTTAACATCGCTGATAAAACTACCTGATAACCTGTACCATAGTCTATGCATCCAGAGGTGCATATCATAAGCTTTTGAGTCGCATTATATCAAGGATAGACTGGCAACAAGTTCCAGTCTACATCGCTAGTAAGATCGCTAGAGGCCATAATTACATTTGAGGATGTTCAGCACTTGTGAAAATCGGACTTTTTACGTTATCTTTGAACTTGGACCACTGTTCCAAGATGAAAGGGCAACTAAGGAAGAAAAGTTTAAAATACGGCATCGATCACGAGCTATTTGTTATTTCCAATACGGTCTTCTCAGTATTGTTTCGCACGGTGCCTCTGGACATGCTATTGGTCGCAGCAATCCCCTTGCACCGGGGAAGTGGCGAAATGTAGTGCAGGTGCAGTGCATGCCCTACATTTTATCTTCGCATTGTGTAACAAAATATCAAAAAGACAAGCACGTGACAATAATGTATTACCAAATCAGGGCGGTTCATTGCCAAATCAGCATGGTTCATTATCAAATCAGCACGGTCAACTCTCCAATCAGCACAGCTCATGGTCAACTCAGCACGATTCTAACATGAAAACTGCGTCAGATATTCTATTGCATGTTTTCGGGTATGCCTAACAAAAACGTCATACTCTTGGTAAATGGATGAAACTTACTGCTCCGTAGCGAAAGCGGAAAAGAAAAAGTAGAAAGAACTAGGAAGATAGCGAAAGTGGCGTTCCGCGTTTCGGCTTCGCTTAATTTCCCCTAGGGCCACCGCTTTTTTTAAAAACTCGAATAGCTACAGAGTGTCGAATAGCCACTCAATTTGAGCTTACTTGGTGCCGCGAATTGAGAAGAAAGTTATTTCGTGGAACTTAGGAATTCTTTATTGGGGACTAAGGGCGTCTGTCTGAAAGGCAGTTTCGGAATAATTATTAATTAGCTAAGTGCACGCATATTCCACGATCCAATTATATCCTCGTACTGTCACTAATCATATCGGAGATCAGCACTGACTGATCATCGCTACTCATTGAACATACACCGTGTGATGTTGCCTGACGTCCACCATCGCCATGTATTTCCCTTGGTAGAGCCACTATTTACCGGAGTGACAGCGAGTCTCTCATCTACTACCGATCGTGAGGGTGATGCTGGCGTGCCCCGTATCTTTTGTGTGGCTCGTGGATAGCTGGTGAGTGATGGTGGGCAGTGGTGGACAGTAGTTGGCGTGGTTGGCAGTGGTAGTCAGTGGTGAGCAGTGGTGGGCAGTGGTGGACAGTGGTGGGCAGTGGTGGGTAGTGGTAGGCAGTGGTAGGCAGTGGTGGGCAGTGGTTGGCAGTGGTGGGCAGTAGTGGACAATGGTGGGCAGTGGTGGACAGTGGTGGGTAGTGGTGGACGGTGGTAGGCAGTGGTGGACGTGGTAGGCAGTGATGGGCAGTGGCAGCCGGTGTTGGATTAGTAGTGGATAGTGCTGGGCAGTGGTATGCAATAGTGGGCAGTGGTGGACAGTGGTGGGCAGTGGTTGGCAGTGGTTGGCAGTGGTGGGCAGTGGTGGACAGTGGTTGGCAGTGGTAGGCAGTGGTGGGCAGTGGTTGGCAGTGGTGGGTAGTGGTGGGCAGTGGTAGGCAGTGGTAGGCAGTGGTAGGAAGTGATACGTATTGCTAGACAGTGATGGACAGTGGTTGGCAGTGGTAGGCAATGGTATGCAGTGGTGGGAAGTGGTAGGCAGTGGTGAACAGTGGTAGGCATTGGTAGGGAGTGGCGGATGGTGTTATATTTGTGGTGAGCAGTGATAGGGAGTGGTGAGCGGTGGTGGACGGTGGTAGGCGGTGGTAGGACAGTGGTGGGCGGTGGTTGGCAGTGGTTGGCAGTAGTTGGCTAGTGGTGGGCAGTGGTAGGCAGTGGTAGGCAGTGGTACGGAATATTGCTAGACAGTGATGGACAGTGGTAGGCAGTGGTAGGCATTGGTAGGGAGTGGCGGATGGTGTTATATTTGTGGTGAGCAGTGATAGGCAGTGGTGAGCGGTGGTGGACGGTGGTAGGCGGTGGTAGGCAGTGATGGGCAGTGGCAGCCGGTGTTGGATTAGTAGTGGATAGTGGTGGGCAGTGGTGGGCAGTGGTATGCAGTAGTGGGTAGTGGTAGGCAGTGGTAGATGGTGTTGGATTCGCAGCGGGCAGTGTTGGGCGATGGTGAGCGACGATGGGAAGCAGTGGATGGCGCCGGGCGGTGGTCGAAGCAGATGGACATCGGGAAGACTTTGGCAGTGGTGGGCCACAGTGGATTAAAATAAGTGGTGTTGGGAAGTCGTAAGTGCGATACGCAAGGTGGAGGTCCAGCATCGGATCAGCTAATATCTAGATTGCCTAGTCGGGAATTGGAACTGTTGTTGAGATGTAGTCAGATGGATCGAAATGAAGTGAAAATGGACTGGGAGGTATCACAGCGCACCCAGTAGACTCGTGGATGAGGCTTCCCACCAGGGGTGGACAAAATGTCACTTGATGGATTTCATTGAGTCTCTAACACAAATTTGCTTGATTATTTTATATTCTTTATTGTAGAAGCTTCGCGCTGTATTTGCCATGTTCTGCTATATGGTTTGTGTTGTGGCTTTTGCGTTACGGAAATCGCTTGATATCGACACCACGGACCGATGAGCCCCTTCAACCCGAACCTCTTACAACCAACGCTTGACACCCGTCTCAAATGACGATACTCATTTTCGGTGACTGGTTCGAGGTTGAGGTCGAAGAACGGTCAAACGCCGGTGACTCCTTCCGAATACGTTGTGTGCCGTCGTCTGCTCTGCGACCTCTCTTGACCTCATCCTGTGCTATCCTATTTACCCAATCTGAGCGCTCTGCTGATGCCGCAAATGCAATATCCTGGACCCCCTGCTTGCTGTCGGTGCGGCACATCGGGACCAATGCGCCACCACCACCACCGTCGTGCCATCCATCCTGGGTCCATCATGTGTTCCTATGCGACCTTCCTCGAACTCATAATGTATCCTCCGCGCGGCTCATGCGGGACCAGAAGTGTGCTGCCTACGCGTCTGACCCCTTCACGCGCCTGACCACTCCACTCGTGTGACCCCTCCTCCCGGATTGCGCCCTTGTATGTCCACGGAGCCGGTCTGGGGGCTCATGGGCGGCGCGAGCGCCCACGTCGGGGGCGCCGAGCGGGCGCTGAGCGGAGCATTACCGATCTTCGTGGAAGGCTGCTATTTCCGGCGGACATTGATTCGGGTGGCGACGCGGTCCAGCTGGCCGCCGGCGGGCCCAGCACAGACGACCGGGCGGCAGTCCGGCTGTCCGGTCAGCTGGTGGTCGGCAGTCCCAGCTGCGTCCGGTCAGCTGGTGGTCGGCAGTCCCAGCCGTCCGGTCAGCTGGTGGTCGGCAGTCCCAGCCGTCCGGTCAGCTGGTGGTCGGCAGTCCCAGCCGTCCGGTCAGCTGGTGGTCGGCGGTCCCAGCCGTCCGGTCAGCTGGTGGTCGGCAGTCCCAGCCGTCCGGTCAGCTGGTGGTCGGCAGTCCCAGCCGCTCAGTCCGGTCAGCTGGTGGTCGGCGGTCCCAGCCGTCCGGTCAGCTGGTGGTCGGCAGTCCCAGCCGTCCGGTCAGCTGGTGGTCGGCAGTCCCAGCCGTCCGGTCAGCTGGTGGCCGGGCCCAGGCCGTTCGGTCGACATTGCGTCTGCGGGCTCTCCACTGTACGGAGAAACACTGCAGCAGGCAGTGCCAGAGGGATGAAGCACTTGACACCGAAATGGCTCTGAGTACTCACTGAGCTATATACATACATATATATATATATATATATATATATATATATATATATATATATATATATATATATATATATGCATGTATGTATGTATATTTATAGGACTTGTCGATATTTTGTAACCTGTATGTTACATCGAAGTGTCGCAGGGTGATCAACATGCTATCTTCGCCGTATCCTGAAGCAGTCTTTTACCCTTGGACATATTTTATCTGGCTAACCTCCTTTTGCGTGATATTCTAAGCGCTTTGACCAATATGCACAATGTGGGACGACGGGTGTTTTTGTGTTAGCTTCCTAGTCACGTGGGTGCTTCTGGAAACTAGTTGGCAGATGCTGCGGCGAAACGAGCAGCGCGCGCACCGTGCACTCGAACACTACCGGGACCATTATCGGAGAAGTCCGCCTTCCTCCTAAGCAAGTGGCAGATGATGTGGGTCGCGTCCTGGAATCCGTTCTGTCGTAAGCATAGACAAGAACAGGTTACACTGTGCCACCTCCGTAGAGGGAATACTAGAATTCCACTCACGGATGTTGTGAGGTGGCGGCAAGCCTCTGTGCTTAAGATGTCGTGCAGCACTGACAGTTCGCCACGATTTGATCTCGTGTTCTCCTTATGCTGACGAGTGTAGACGTCACGTTATATTTGCACAGTTAGATTCATTCAGTGGTATTCTGTCCAACACGTCGAGCAATGTCCGGTCGTGACGACTGATGAACTTCCTTCCTGGCATATCGTTCTCGGCGATATATACTCTTGAATGATATGCATTGCATGCAAAATATGGAGCACAATAGGACCACGTAGGCGGTACCCACAATGAAAAGCTTGATGCTCCCTCAAACCGTATTGCAATGGAGATGGGTCGGGGCTGAGAATGGTCAACAATCTGGATAAATTAACTGGCGGAAACCAGAGGGAGGGTAGGAGAGCATTTTGGACGTTTCAATTGTGATGTTTTGTAGTCTACAGTTTTTATTACGTGGAAGTTTCAATTCTGATGCTTTGCACTCTCCTTCCAGATTTTTTACTACGTTGCAGTGCGGATTTCCTGACTGCTCGTTATCCTGCATTTTACATTTTTGCAATCATATTAATTGTCTTCTACTTCAATATACCATGTGACGACGGGGTCACTAGGAGCTCCAAAAGCTCTTTAATTGTTCCAGAAATGGTCATCTCAGCTAACGTTTATTAAGAACATTTATCTTCACTAATTCAAATTCAATACCTTAATTTAGCACATAAAGAACTTATCACCCTAACTTATCTATCGCCTCAACCAAAACACAAGCTACGCGGCCACACCTGGAAGCTAAATCTTCCCCTGCTTTCTTGAGGTTTGATTCCGATAGGATTAAAAAGCATGTCTCAAGCCGAAAAAATGTCCCGCCCTATCCAGAAGTACGACATTTTTTCAGACCTCTCCACTCCTCGTGACGGCGGCCACGCTGGAACTTACTTGATCTATGCCAGCAGTGGCATTCCCGCTCCGGCCTGACTTTGTGCTGGACCGGGGGCGGCCATACTTGTAAATGTGCGCTTTCTAACTGCACCGTAAGTCCTTTGGGCAGTGGCTAGTCGGACTCGCAATTTTCCCCAATTTTTCGTCACCACCACCACTCACCACCTCACCTCCGACGTCGGTCACGAGCATCGCTGATTGACGAGGAGTGCATACAAGAGCGCTACACTTGCATCAATCTCGTATTACATGAAAGAAGCAGGCCTGGTTAGAGGTGAATGGCAGCGAGTCTCTTTGGATGAAGAGTCCCACGAAACATTCGCCGTGGCGTACGGTCAATACAAGCATGTGGATGTGTGACTTTGCAACGCACCAGCTGAAGCTATATGGCGTCGCCTGCCTCTCATCTTGATAGGAAGACACACACACACACACACACACACACACACACACACACACACACACACACACACACACACACACACACACACACACACACACACACACACACACACACACACATACACACGCACTCTACACGACCACACACATACCACGACACACAACCACACACGACACACATATATATATATATATATATATATATATATATATATATATATATATATATAAATCGGGATTTAATAAATAAGCTAACCTTATAATATGTGGATATTCCACATGGATGTCATCGAAGTTGAAGTGGGAAGAGTTTACTAGCTAGGAGGGTGAAATCGGATGCTTGTTTTCTTGAACAACAACCACCCTCTGTTCACATCACGTCGCCGTTATGCAGGGTTTCTCCATCTTTTCCCGCGTACCCGCAATGCTGTTTGGGTGCCCGCAACAATTCGTGAACAGAACCGTTCGGCAGCTGACGTGGGCACTACTACTAATACGCCCACAGCAAACTACTAAGCTTACTATTGGGCGCAATCAGCGCTTAGTTGATCAAATTGATCCTGGCCCCGCCTGCAACCACTCAGAGCTAACGTTGCGATGCCGAGTCGCCGGCTGTTCGCGCTGGACCAACAATGGGCCCGCGCCAGCCCATCGCCTGCAATGTTGATGAGCGATTTCACTGGGCCACTCGCCGGCTCGCTGTTCGGCGCTCATCTAATTCGCGTGCTCGGCTCCAGCTTTGAAGCGAGCCCCTGATCTGATTTGAAGCTCTGGACGCCCTCGGGTGCGCTTCATGTATTCAGTCGCGGAGCTCACACCGGTTGGATGTGAGGCGCAGAGTCGTACGCTGATGGCGAGAGCTCCATTTAGATGTGATTACGAACGACGACAAAGCCCACGTGAGTTTACTCCCTTGTGCATAAGACAAGCGTTTATTTGACAGACGTTTGAGGCGCTCAGCTCGGTGGTTGCACCCCCGAACGTCATGTCTTCGAAATATTGTCAACTTTTTGGTTAAAGCGCTATCCTTCACTTTCGATTTTCTGATGGTTTTCCCGACAGCATTCTCGTCGAAGTATGAGGATCTTTTCTGCAAGGATAGTGATTTGCGACGAAACTTAGCGGGAGCCGGTCTAGCTGGCATCGCCTTGTGACCAGCTGTCCAGCTGGTGGTCACGTGACTATGTCGCGATGATGTCGGCACATCCCATGTGACTCGAGTGCCCCGAGGCCGGGCGACGCGCGGCCTGGGTCAGTTGGATGAAGGGCGCTGCATTGACCGATTACATGCGATATGAAACGAGCCAGAAAGCATTGGGACAAACAGAATCGTGGCAGTCCGTGTCTGCTGAGCTAATTGGGCAGTTCGGCATAGTGCACTTTTCTTTGTGATAGGTAGGACATATTCGGCAGATGAGCAAGATTTGGGAAATACTGCAACCAATTTAGGCTCAAGTGACTTGCTTTTTTCGATGCACGTATGCCGAAACGCAAGGCGTGATTTCTGCAGCCGGGTCCCTCCTTTGCATATCGAACCGCATTGCACTTTGAATGCATCGTACCAACGTATCGAATTATAATTTATGTAAATTTGAAATTGTTGCACACTTGCGACAATGCCAAGCAATAAGATGCATGTCATTGCGAGCTGCCAATGGAGCACATCTGCAGTTGTTCTACAAGCTTCCTTCACTGAGTTGTGTTCGATCTTGTGCCTGCAGCAGGGAAGCCGAATATATATACATACATATATATATATATATATATATATATATATATATATATATATATATATATATATATATATATATATATATATATATATATATATATATATACATATATATACATCCGTCTTGGGCCCTTGTTTGTCCGGTTGTCCGGCACTCTTAAATGGCGCTTATCATGGCAAATCAATGTTATGCTCTGCAACAATGTGAAACTCCGTGGCACCTTGCACCCACGGTAGTTCGCGCCAAAAATGACTTCTTTTGCACACCGGGAATCCTCATCCGATCGCGATGTTCAGCCCAGCATCAAAACACAACACTTGGCTGTGCCTGTCGACTGTCGTGCCTGTCGACCGTCGTGCCTGTCGACTGTCGTGCCTGTCGACTGTCGTGCCTGTCGACTGTCGTGCCTGTCGACTGTCGTGCCTGTCGACTGTCGTGCCTGTCGACTGTCGTGCCTGTCGACTGTCGTGCCTGTCGACTGTCGTGCCTGCCGACTGTCGTGCCTGTCGACTGTCGTGCCTGTCGACCGTCGTGCCTGTCGACTGTCGTGCCTGTCGACTATCGTGCCTGTCGACTGCCGTGCCTGCCGACTGTCGTGCCTGCCCACCGTCGTGCCTGTCGAGCATAGTGCCTGTCGGCGTACCGCAAGACACGCGTCTGGGAATATTAAAGAACAAGCGGCAGCCACGGAGCGACCACGAGCAGGAGTGATATTGATCGCCAGAGAAAGTGTTCTGGAGGGCACCTCGTCTCTGGAGCGGCATGGACGTCCATCTGTTGAACTATTCATTGAATCTCTACAAAGGTTCTATTGAGAACCAGTTGTCCTGGTCGGAAGTATGTGCCTGCACATGGAACGCTCAGGTATGCCCAGTCACGCATGGTGGAAACGTCCTTGAACCATGAAGGCACATACCGGGATGAGCACCGTTATTGGATCGTATTTCCTAGGATCGAATGAAGCCTGGGTAGCAACCATGAGCCACCCGGGCGAGCAATTTCATCTTGGATTCTGGTGCACCACAAATTACAAGATTCTTGGCAGCGCTTAATCGTTCCTTTGGTGATGAGCCAGAAGTTTTGATTGGTCGGACTACCGCGTCATGAGGTAATTAAAGAACGTGAAACCGTGTAGTGAAACCTCATGCGTGTAGTCCTTCCCTCTGCTGGGAGCAGGTCAAGTTGTCAATACGGATATATATATATATATATATATATATATATATATATATATATATATATATATATATATATATATATATATATATATATATATATATATATATATATATATATATATATATATATATATATATATAATGTATATTGATGAAGGGAATTAATTGTGCATCCTGGAAGCACAATATTGAAGCTAGCGCCAGTCAACATGCATTGCATGATGCGTCTGTTTTATATCCTTCAAAATCGACTGTGACTCTCCGCTCTGGTGATAGCAGATACAGCTGCAATGTACGGACACTAACTTATTTTATCGAACGTCCATGGCTTCCTGATAAGACCCGACAGTCTTGGATGCAGGGCCGCCAGACAGTGCCGACCGGGAGGGCCGCCCGACATGATCCAGTGACAGACTGACAGACACAGCTGGCGGTCGCTGACCGATGGTGTCGGTCGAGGCTCTCGACTGACAATGGCGCCATTAGCTGCCGGTCGGGTGAGCGCCGAGACCTCACCGGAGCGCGCGACAGTCCCAGCCGGCGCGCGGCTCCTGCGAGACCAGTCGGTGTCTGTGAGGATTATCGCGAGCGAGGGCGAATACCGTGCGAGTTCACTCCCGAGCCCCGTGCAGGCGCGACAGAAGCTCGTCCGAGCGACCGGACCCGGCCCGGCTCAGCTCGTCGGCCGCGCGTTTGCAACCGCAATACTTCTTTCGTTTGTTGCAATATTCAGAGATGGAGTTTTCATTGCAGGAAATACGCCTTCTCTTTCAACGTCGATTACCATCGACGTTTGTCGTAATATGCTCAAAACGCTTTTGTGGGCGTCCTTCTAAAGTCTGCACAGGTAGCATATGCCTTCAGACGCCGGTCGCGTGGTTATGTAGTTATGCCTCGCGACCAGCGTGCCCCGAGGCAGGGCGATAGCGTGACCAGTATCAATTGGATTCATGGTGTCACACCAAACGGTTGCGTATGGCTAAGCTGAGCTGGAATACTGCGAGGGGAAAAGGATTGTGACAGGGCATGCCGGCCGTGCACTTCATCAATTGGGCATAGTGCACTTATGTGGGAGGTACGTACTCATACTTACAATCCCATAGTCAGCATATGAGCCGAAGTTCGACACGATCTCACCAAATTTCGGCCGAAGCGGATGTCGCTTTCTTTTCCCGAAATTGAAGGCACTATTTCTGCAGTCGCGAGTCGTCTGCCAAGTAGCTCGAGCACGCTTGTCAAATCCGAATGACCTGTGTCGAATTATCGAAAAATTGGTCCTCCTTCCGGCTGGCATTCCTGTGCTTCTGCGAATATCGCACGCAGCGAGTAATGTGTCCCCGCGAACTGTTCGGGGGGCGCAGTTGTGATCGGCCCACACCGTGCCTGCCTCGGCATGGCACTCTCCCTACTAGCAACACGGCAGCCCCGAAGGCGGCGTCTTAGTTCTTCTTAGCGCCGCTCGTTCAGCACCCCTAATGACACCTGGTACTGGAAATAATCACACGACGGAAAGCTGCGGTGATCTGAAGAGAATGTCAAGGTCGCAGCGCGCACACGCCTACCCCGTGGTGGATATGTGGTAGATCCAGGAATTGGCAAGGAAACGTCAAGCAAACATCTGAAGTCGCCACAACTGAATTTTCTGAGATATGCAGGCAATCGGCTGATACAGCTTCTCCATGTTTTTCAGAGCACAGAAATAGATGCAACATCGTGAAGTGAACAAAGATAATACGCTGATCCAGGCACTCGTTGACACGAACGGCCATAGCAACTACAGAACGAGACAGTGGCATCTGCCAGTTACAGTTGCCACGTTTTCATGAGCTGCGAAATCTTCGAGTGCAGTGCGATTGAGAAATATTAAGGACATATCGCTCTTGGAAGCGAGCTTCTAGCATGCCAAGGCATTCGAATAGCTCAGCAATAGCCTAGCAATATCTTTGTAAGTGTTCGTGGTCGCATCATGCTCGGGAGTTTCCCTACTCGTGCAGACGTGGTGTGCGACTGCTGTGGGACATGATGGCAGTGAACTCGTAGGTCGCGCACAGATGCGTGCTCCTATGGCGCGCTGACAAAGTACTCACTTACTCCGCCACCAGACGTTATGAATTTATACTTTTGGCTTACTATCGAGGCCACAACTGTGCGCGCCGCCATGTCTTCCCATGTGCAGGACCGATGGGATTTAACTTTCCGACAGGTGTTGGTGCAGCCTCCGATGCTACATCTATGTGCGCCACTGTATCTTGCTCTGTGTATGGCCAGCGGTATTTAACCCTTCCGCAGGTATTTGTGCAGCCTTTGTGAAGTTTATTTTCGCGACCACGAAGCAGCGGTGCTAGTTAGCGCACTAATGCTTAGCGTAGTTAGTCTGACAACTCTTGTCAATCTCGTTGTGAATTAAGACGATTTGAAGATAGCACGTCAGGCCACTGACTAACGACGCGATAAGAAATGTTGTGTCAGGCGGCTGTTCGCCAAAACTGCGAAATATTCGCAATTAATATCACTTCTTTCCGAATGACAAATGGTTCGTGTGATTGAGTGATGGATAGCGGAGCTAACCTGTGTACAGAGACTAGCTTGGTTTAGGTTAATCTATATAACCTTTCCAAATCCATTCTGGGCTATTACCAGACGTTGACTTCTAGTGATTTTTGGCTGACTAGTCACTCTGGAATTAGTCTGGACTTTAAACTGAATTTGACATCCATTTCTGCCCCTCGCTGCTGGAAAATGATACTCTTGGGTTGTGTTCGGAAGTCTCCAAGACACATTAAATACTTCGAGCTCAACTGATACTTGACCTATAGGTCGAAATGACCGAAATCATACCGGCAACGGCTAAATGTTGAAATGATGCCTTTGCTTCGGTAGGGGTACGAAAAATTGGTGTTGAAGCTGTAGAAGCTGGGATTGAAGCCCACCTGGAACATCTGTCAGAATCGCCAAATATTACAAAATCTTATATGAATCGAGATGTCCCATCATTGACAACACACTCGTTTGGTTTCGTGCCGCCATTGAGCACCTCGTTTGGAATGTTGCGGGGTTGCAGCCCTCCCTCGTGGCTGGGAAGGTGTCAAAATGCCGTCGACGGGTCAGGATTGGTTCATCAGGATTTAGAAACTCCAACTTCCGCTACTGAAGCGTTGGACGTCGCTGTCACGCTAATCTCCTTTACTGTCGCTTAGCCGTGTTACATCTACTAAGCTATTAGTGATTTATGGCGGATCGATTGGCCAAAGTTAGGGTCGACCACCAGATCAGTTACAGGACGTAATGGACTGTGGCTGGAAATACGGCCCGGCTCGCTGGTGACACATCAAGTTGGCGTAATGTAATCGTCATTGAAGACTGCGTCCCGCCGAAATGTCGCGCCGCCAGTTCACATTAAACCGCGTCACACGCCCGCGGGAAAAGGAGCCGCTGCGACACTCTTGATATGTTCTGGGGAGTTGCATCTGCTGGCGCCCTGCGAATGTCCGCCGGGGGCGTTTGGACACGCGACTTTACCTACACCATGATGGCGAAATGCCCGCAGCATCCTGCGAAATATCCTCGACAACTGGGCATGCTCGCCCCGGGAACGTCGCCAGGGTGGGGGGGGGGGGGATGGCATCGTGCCATCTTCGTAGTTGCCAACAACTCCGGGCTTTTTTGCTCCGACATTTTCACCAACTACCTCAACCTTTCCCTCGGTACGCGCTAGCTTTATGACCCGTGTCGCGCCTGCTTAGTTACGACGCGGCGATTGTTCCAAGTTTGGCTCGACCACTAGGTCAATAGCGTGCCTCCTTACGATGGATTCACCGGCACCCCTCTCTTGGAGTAGGGAGTCCGGTAACTCACGCCGAGGGCGAATACTGAATCGTACAGAACGGTGGGGACGGCCGGACCGGGGCAGGTCGGGCTTGGGTACTAAGACTAAAGGATACAACGGAACCTAGTAGGTTTTTTAGTTACAGCCCATTTTAGTCCAAATACGTTTTGAAACCTGGCTAAGATTCAGCTGTGGCGCAGTGAAGACATCAGGGTGTTGTGGTTTGGCATACGGTGTTTCTGGTTGTTAGTATGGGAAATTGAAAGATGAGACTGAGTAATCTTGTTTGGTTTCCTAGGGCATTGAACATGCTCTTAAGCTTGGTGCAGAATTTCTTTAGTTCATGGGATTCAACAACCCTCAACTCGTTATCGTTCATAACGCTTAAAGTTTCACGAATTGAAATTTAAACCATAGCTGGATTTGACAAATATGAACCTAGGCTTACCGGTAAATGTATGTTTCAAAGCATTTTATGAATCCTTGGAATGTGTCATTCTAATGCCATGTTTATGAAGGTGACTAAGATGATGGAATCACTCAATGTCTGTGCAAATACTTACTTTTTTCAGGTTGTATATGAATTAACAAACAAAACAACTTTTTCTTAGGTAGCAGAACATAAAATGAAATGTAAAGACAAAAATGCAGCATAGCTTAAACCAACCTATCCTAACCTCCCTTTGGAGAAAAAGCTTCGCTACCTATGTCTTTGAGTAGTATAATCTATGATGATATGACACATGACCCATAAAGGAAGAGGCACACTGAAAGCACTTAGGAAAAATTGGACCAACTGCATTACAAAGGATGCTATTAAGAAGACGATTTGTGGCCATGCATGCCTAAAAAGATGAATAAAGCACTAAGTCACCACTTTTTCTGACAAGTAAGGCAAATAATTTTGGCATTCAGTATAAATACATCGTAGTAATGTTGGAGAACAGCATTAATCATATGTGTGGTTTCCCCTTATTAAAAAATGATGTGGAAATGGGGGCTGAAACATGTCTGCGTACATTCATACCAATTTTATATGCTTCAGTAACCTGAGTATTCAATTTCAGGTCAATTTCAATTGAAGTTTCATCAGTTCAGGGAGGAGGTTGGTCACTCTGTGACCTCATTCTGAGATATACTCATGGTCATTGCTATCGGCCGGCCTTCAAGGCTGGTGCAGAGGAAAATTCAGGGTTTTCGTCTCCAAATGTTTCCTTGAAAAACCAAGGAATCAACCACTTTCAGCAGTAGTGTTTTGGGGTTGTGGGAGGAACTGTTCTATTGTTCACACCACCTTCTCTTTCCCAACAACAGAAACACTTTTATTTCATGGGCCAGATTTTACATTGGAGGTCTAAGTAAGCCCCTTTCAATGATTAAGCCTCAAAGTTCACGCATCCCAGATAGAGTAGCGTGGATAGTGGCATGCCTAGTATTTGCATGTGGGGGCAAACAGATTTCGACGTGACTCAAGCAACACTCGTGCAAATAGTCGCCGGATTTCATCCAGTACAGTTCATAAGTACCCATTATTATCTTATGCTGAGGTGAGTAGGAACAACTTACTTTGGCGCTGCAAGGTGCCAGACCCATCACCATTGTACCGGAGTCAGTGGATTTCAACCCTCTCCCTCCTGTTCAAATACTTCCGAAATTGCCGGCAAGTTTTCAGATATGAAATGGCCGGCATGTATATATATATATATATATTCTGAAGTTTGATGCCATGGATCCATGGATTATTGGGGTGCAAAATTCATGAAGTTAATGGGAAGCCCCACATCGATAGGTCACATGCTCCATGGTAGGTACCCCATGTTAATTAAAAGTCTAAATTATTAGGGGACAGAGCCAACACTGAGAGGGGGTGCACTTGTCCCTCCAAAAATATCAAAGAACACCCTTGGTCTAGACGCATATTAATGAAAATGGAAAACAATCCTGAAAACCAGCTACAGATTCCTTATCTGCACATGGGTGATAAGGGCGTGATATTCCAATCAGTATCGGTGCCTCCACAGGAAGCCTAAATATAATGTTGGCGCATTTCCTGGCCGGAGGGCTTCCACCTTCCCATGGGAGACACACGCCCCTAGTGCCCCACCCTTGTTTGCGCCCCTGTATCGAGTGGGGAGGAATTATACTGCAACAGTTATCTCTTACTTGTTCCTACCCCTCCTTCCCGGCCGTGACCCTCAGTTGGCCTGTCTCATCATGATGCTACTATCCGTGACACCGCGCGATTCCTGCGGCGCTCGACATGAATGTAGTCAGCGAGGGCCCAAACAAAAAGTCCTAGTGATAGGAGAAAATAAGGCTCATATTCGGGGACAAAATTCTTCAAGCTTTCCAATGAATAAGGCTTTGGCCAATTTTGATGGTATTTAAGATCGGAAATGTTGTGTGGAAAACACGTAAGTTTGGCTGGAGCGCCTACGGGACTAAGGAATTGTCCAGCCCATGTGACGTCACCGGTTGCCAATGTCATTGGAGGGCCCCGGGTCTGGCAGCCGGTCCACATCTGAAGATCTGCCACATAATTACACCAGACTTGAGCCGATCTTTCGTCCACACCCTTTCATCCCGGTCGATTGGCAAGGCCTGGCTTGACAAGCAGAAGTGTGGTGAACTCTTTATGGGCGTGGCTGTCTTCCCGGTTTAATTTACGTCTGCCACAATGGCCATCGGGAGCAAAAGTAATGTCGCGGACCCGCCGTACACCATGGCCGACCGCTGCCAGTCTTAATTGCACTTGTCGCATTCGTTTGCAGCCGGACATGCAAATATCCATATATATATGTTCATTCTTCCCCGTGAGACGACGCCGCTCTGGGTGGTGAGATGATGTCGCTCTGGGTGATGAGACGTCGCTCTGGGTGGTGAGATGATGTCGCTCTGGGTGATGAGACGACGGCGCTCTGGGTGGTGAGATGACGGGACTCTGGGTGGTGAGATGATGTCGCTCTGGGTGGTGAGATGATGTCGCTCTGGGTGGTGAGATGACGGCGCTCTGGGTGGTGAGACGTCGCTCTGGGTGGTGAGATGACGGAACTCTGGGTGGTGAGATGATGTTGCTCTGGGTGGTGAGACGTCGCCCTGGGTGGTGAGACGACGCCCTCGGTGGTGAGACGACGTCGCTCTGGGTGGTGAAACGACGTCCCTTTGAGTTGTGACACGCCGCCATTCTGAGCCATTGCCATTGTCACCATGAAGACCCAGTAGGAGCGGTGTATAACAGCGTCTGGGCTCAGCATGGGCGGTGATTAACAACGTCTGAGGCAAGCGGGAGCGGCGAATCTCAGTACGCGAACCCAGTCGTGGCAGCGAGCCCCAACACCTTGACTTAATTTGAGCAATAGACGCTGAGTCATGGCCGTTGGAAGTGACGCTTCTCTTCGTTCTGAGAATGTTTCTTCAGGATCACATCGGGTGGTGCTGAAGATATTGCGTCGCACCCTGCAGCTGGGGATTCACCACTCGAGTGCAGCTGAAGATACAGCTGAGATGCAGCTGGGGTACAGCTGGGGCAGAGCTGGAGATACAGCTGTGATGCAGCTGGGGTGCAGCTGGAGATGCAGCTGGGATGCAGCTGGGGTGCAGCTGGAGATACAGCTGGGATGCAGCTGGGGTACAGCTGGAGATACAGCTGAGATGCAGCTGGGGTGCAGCTGGAGATACAGCTGGGATGCAGCTGGGGTGCAGCTGGAGATGCAGCTGGGATGCAGCTGGGGCACAGCTGGGGTACAGCTGGAGATGCAGCTGGGATGCAGCTGGGGTACATATGGGGTACAGCTGGGATGCAGCTGGGGTGCAGCTGGAGATACAGCTGGAGATGCAGCTGGGGTGCACGTTTGGTATATCTGGAGTACAGCTGGGGTACATATGGGGTACAGTTGGGGTGCAGCTGGGGATGCAGTTGTGGATACATTTGGGGATGCAGTTGGGATGCAGCTGGTGATGCAGCTGGGATGCAGCTGGGATGCAGCTGGTGATGCAGCTGGGATACAGCTGAGATACAGCTGAGGATGCAAATGAGTACAGCTTGGGGTATATATGTGGTACAGCTGAGATACAGCTGAGATACATACAATCGATGTGTACGGATTACCGACATACCACTTAGAGACAGAAATGTCCGTTCTGATGCGCCTCCCGTCGATAATGGTATGGCTGTTATGCCATGGGCCGACGGCGGAAAGGGCTTACTGCTCTATGTTTTGAATGCAAAAGCCAAAGTCATTGTTTCAGTGCACAGAGTGTGTTACACTGGGTAGTATTTTATGCACCTAGTTTGTTTGGGTATGTTTTCTAGCGGAGGTACGAGGCGTTCCATGGCTGATTTCGGACGCTATATTGATACGAATTCCAAACCAGGTTAGAAATGAATTCGGCCTGGGAAACATTGTTCTTGTGCGGTCTGCTTTTTAGGAAGAGAATATATTCCTTTGTAGTATTTCTTTTCAGGGTAAAGTTTGACCCAACCTATCAATTCGAAAGCGTCGATATTTTGAACATCTTGCCTCATATCTCAGAAGCAGTAAACTTCGATGCATTCAAGCATAGCCTAACTAATGTGACATTTCCTGAGTCTCTTGATATGTAGCCTGACATAATCAGTACCCTGAGTCAAGGGAAATCATCGAAACCCTTAATGAGACAAGCAAGATCGAGTCCAAATTGGTCTCGTTTGTGATACTGCGTCTGTTCGGTCGTTTCGCTCGCTCGCTGACTTCGTCTGAACTCAAGTTTCTTAATTTGTATTCTCACCGGTGGCATTGTGTTCTGAACGTAGCTAAGGAAACGTTGGTGGTAGCAGGTTTTGGTCAGCGTCGTTTTTATGCTGCTATCTAACATATTATTTCACAAATGCCCTAAACAGCTGGTGTTGTACTCGTTTGACTACAATCGAGAGAAACCTTATATTGCAGTGCATACACACTGATTCAAACGTGAGTGTTGCAACAATATACGTTGTGATGCAGTTGTCGAAGTTGTTGCTACAGACGTAATACCGGTCATACCACATATTGCGCGCGTATTTGCAGCGTTGTTGCAATCAGCGCAGTCCCCTGTTCGCTGAACGGCCTTGTTATGGACATAGGCATATAATGTAACACAGCTGCTGGTCCATTAAAGCTGCACTCGCAACAATTCATCACGCACAAGCTAGTGGTCTGCAGGTCTGTAGATTTATAGACATGTCAGATTTCAGTCACGTTGTGATTTGTTGCGATTTCTGGCTGATGAACCGCTTGAGAATCGGGTGATTTGTTTCTGTTTTGGTCATCGAAAACGTTCGCATATTTTTTTTCCATCCTGAAAGCAACACAGCATCCTCTGATGTTAAAGCTCTCCACTCCGCGAGCGGTCCTATAACTCCATGCCGCCCCGAAGTCTAACAAGCTGCCGGTTCGTGTGCACTCTGCAGAATCGCCGAATCTCGGCAGTTTGTAGTTCCGCATGCGCTCCGGATGTCGACTCCTGCCGAGGAAACTTCGCCAACACCTGAAGCGGCCGAGTTTAACACGCGAACAGGCGGAAGCCGCTGGACGGCGCACGGACGCCGGATTGGAAAACGGCCGGCGGCGATGTGTCGGGCGGACACGCTCAATAAACCACACCCACCCACCCGGAGCTCGTCTGAGTGGTGCTCGGCGGCGGCCGTGCCAGCACGTTTCATTTCCTGTATCGGTCTGTCACGTGGCCGGCCGCGACGGCCCCGGCCACCGCCGAGCCACCTCATCCCACATACAACACCGGATGCGACAGCCCGCCTGATGGGACGCGGTACGGCTGCCTGCCGAGCACGAGAGAGACGGGGGCTGCGCCGTCTGCCGCGTCGCCGTCTCGTGCGACGCACGTGCAAACGGCTGCAGGCGCAACCGGACCGGCGCGAAGTGTAATTTGAACGTGGCTTTCCAGCTTGGCCCGGTGTGCGGCGCGGCTGCTTCCGCGTCCTCCACCCTGCGGAGTACTTAGGAATCGCTACCAGATCTGGGGAGGCGACTGGACAATATTATGAGCTGTGGAGGTTATGACCACTTCGGGTGTGTTGAATTTATGGAGATTATGGGCTGTGGAGGTTATGAGCTATGGAGGTTATGAGCTATGGAGGTTATGCGCTATGGAGGTTATGAGCTATGGAGGTTATGAGCTATGGAGGTTATGAGCTGTGGGGTTATGACACATCTCCGACTGGACAGGGGTGAATCCCTAGCGAGAGGACTAACGCAGCGCCAACTGTGTCTGAGAGTGTTCGGCTAAGCTGTCGGAAGACGAACCCGACGACCTAACAACACTGCAGCGGAGATTCCAATCCCCGTCGAGAGCCGTCGTGCACGTTGCTGCGTGCCCCTGGACGATTGACACACCTGTGCCGGGCGCTCCTCCCTGCAGCTCCACAAACGACACCAGACGCAGCACGTGCGGGCGGAGGCACTCTTGGCACTCGTGGCACTCGTGGCCTGTCGCTGACAACTAACCAGATAGGTCGATGAACGTGGGCGGGTTTTAAGTGATGGTGACCATGCGCAGGTTTTAAGTGAGTGGAATGAAGCTCCATGTTATGCAGGCATAGCCGAGGGATACCGTACAATTGACATCAATCTGCCGCAAGTACATGGTAGCCTAACCTGATTACCATTGCTTTCTTTGCCGGCGATTTAGATTACTCGGCATAGCCGCGAACAACTTGCATATGTATTATTTTGAGAACAGGATAATGACTCATCAACCATTTCTCTGATCCTTTTTGGCAACGATTGACGGCTAGTCTCCCTTACTTCAATTTGCTCTTTCATTTCCTAGCATGCATGTGGCACATGTCTCCATTCCTAGGCGTTAGTTCATGACAAGTCCTAAAAGCGTCAATATTTTTGCATCAAGCTCCGATAATTGTAGAAAATTATATGTATTTAAGAAGTGGCAGTTGCAGTGGTTGGTGTCAGTGGCAGCTGCAGTGTCAGTGGCTGTGGCTATGACAGTGTAGTAGTGACAACGGTAGTGTTAGTGGCTTTGGCAGTGCGGTAGTCGCAGCGGTAGTGACAGCGGCAGTGGGAGCGACAGGCAAGCAGACATCGCTAAGTGCATCGACACATGAGTACCGCAGCTCACAAATTGATTGAAGTCACGCACACATACACACACACACCTACGCATACACACACACACACACACACACACACACACACACACACACACACACACACACACACACACACACACACACACACACACACACACACACACACACACACGCACGCACGCACGCACGCACGCACGCATGCACGCACGCACGCACGCACGCACGCACGCACGCACGCACGCACGCACGCACGCACGCACGCACGCACGCACGCACACACACACACACACACACACACACACACACACACACACACACACACACACACACACACACACAATGCCATCTGGAAGCGACATGCTTTCGTGGTACCAATCACGTTCTGGCTGCCATGGCCATCTTGCGAGCTATCAGAGAATGCTACATTTTAGCGGCATGATTTACACCGACTGCGGTGTATCTTTGACCAACTTGACGCACCTCTCACCGCTCAGACATAGGCACCGAGTCTGGGCAGTGGACAAGGGCAGAGGATGGTCTCGACAGCTGGCGATGCCCCTGCCGGAGAAGTGTTGGTGCTGATGGCTGTGCTACTAGTCTTCTGATTGTTCTACAAGCAAACGCGCCCTCCCAGTTCAGCTCGGACAGTCTGAATAGCGGCCGTTGCTGGCTGTTCTGTCTCCATTGTTCCGTGCGTATCCGTCTCTCGGGACCGGAACTATGTTCACTCTTTGTTATGCCACCTGCAATTGTATTAATGGGGTGGACGAACAATGATAGGAAAGGCACCTTCCGTAATCTGTAATTCTCCATTTGGCCACCAGTGCACACACACAACATATGTGCAAACACGGGCACCGGGCTCGAATCTGGGCTTAGACTTTGCGAAGCACCGCATTGGTCTGTTCACCTGATGGGACAAACCTGACCGGACGGTGCACGACTCACTGGGTCCTTCCACCTGGATGCATAATGTAATTATGCACCTGTATGCCTGTGCGCCGTGGACCGGGCGGAAAACCTCAGTAGTGTCATGACACTCTTCGCCTGAAGCACATAACGCACGATGCGGGCTACTGTGATTGTCCGCAAATTCGTGTCCGGGGTCCAACCTTGGTTGGCTATTTGGGCTTAGGGGCGCTTCGACTGCTTCGGTCATACAGGGGGTCCAACCTTCGAGCCGTGTGTGCCCACGTTTGACTGCTATTAGTTATCGGATTGCAATCAGAAGGAATACGCTGGACCACCAGGACAATAATCAATAAATCGATAGATAATCCGCGCAAGGCTATCGGAAGCGCTGGACGGCAGACGGGGAGAGGCTGGACGCCTGGGCTGTCGGCTGAACAGCGAGCAGCAAAGTGGTGAAAACCCTACCGCAGCCGAGTTATCCGGTCAGCTTGTGGAGTCATCAGTTTATCGCTTACGATTGTGTCAGGTCGAGCATTTCGTAAAGAGGCGCAACCGCGTTTGGCGATTCAACGCAGTGTGGAAGTGTTGCCGCCCCGGTAGCTCAGTCGGTCAGAGCACTAGCCTGCGCAGGCTTCCCCTGTCCTGGCAAGATAGGAGTCGCACTCGCATTTATCCCCCGACTGGGAGGGTCGGCTGGCAACTGGCCCGATAAGGCCGAGGACGAGCTACAGGGACGGCCGTGTCGGTGCATGGACGGCACGTTAAACTTGCCGTCGAGATTATGCCGTTTACTGGAATTCATTGATCGGGTGGTGGAGGCAGGGTTCACGCAACAGTCTCTGTTTAGCAATATAATCCTGGTCCGTGAATCCGCCCAGAAAGTATTCGGACCAAATGTTTAACTATTAGTACAAAACTTGAGATAACAAGAACGGACAGAATGGGACATGACGGCAGGCACGTGGCCAAGATAAGCCGGCACACGACTGAGACGTCACCGAAACACGACTGCCAGAACACCACTTACGAGATCAGACCGGCTGCACAGCATATCCGCCGGCCTAACGAGAGCGCAGCTAACGCAAACAGCGCCTGGAAACAGTGTGGAAGGGCCCGCAGGGCATCTCATACACCAGCGTATACCAGCTTCTTGTGCCAGCTTCAGATGTGTTCGGTCTTCACGATCAATCAATAAATGCTATCATGAATGGCCAGATCTACTACTCAGTCGTGTTGCATTGTGCTTCGAATATACATTTGCATTCTTGTTTTAATAATGAAAGAGATATGGTATTATTGGAGCGCCATGATGAAATCACTAATGATGCGGTATTTTGATCATGTACCAAACGAATGCCGAATTGGTTTTATACAGCCGGCCATAGATGCTACAGGGAGTGGCTTTATTGTAACGCTCGGCGGAAGTGGCTCGTGCAACAACGACCTCAGTTCCGTGCATCAGCGTCGCAATGTTACATGAAACCCATCCAGAATTGCTACATTGTGATGGAAGCTGGTGAAAAAAGAGCACAGCAAGATTAGTTCTGAGTCGAGAATGTAGGCGCTGGAGCGCTGGAACAAAATGGTTATTCACGTCTCCAAAGTGTGACAGCTACATTGCGCCGAGCCGGGGCGGGTTAAGTCGCCCATATTAACTTCCATCATATGTACACGGGTTTGGACCCTCAAGGACTTCGCCCTCGATCTTAATCAACTGGCAGCTACCAGGATGAATACCGTGGTAGGACAGGTATCGCCACAATAGCTTTCTCATCGTAAAGCATTTCGCACATAAACTGCAGTGTAAAAGGAGCTCTGTTGTAACGTTTTGGTGTACTGTAACGTTATGATCATACTCCTTCATAACTTGTTTTTATTTAGTTGTCCGCCATTAGTGTCCAGCTATGATAACAGACAACGAAGGATGGGCGCAATATGGCGACTGCAGAGAAATTGGCGTCATTAGGCACACAAACCATCACATACAGAAATGTTACGTTCTCCAGCTGAAATAAGAGGACGAGTCATGTCCGGGTATTGTGGGCTGGAGAGATGAAGTGGCATGGGCTTTTGGTGACGCACAGCGGAGGGAGGTGAGATTCAACGCCGCCTGCACCAAGCGTCCCGGAACCGTTGAACACAGCTTTTATTCACGCAGCAACGCACAATTTTCAGTGCAGGTTGCAGTTAAGGAACTCCCTAATGTCAAACTTCAAATGGTCAACTCGGCATATTCTTTGCCAACAAGAATCAGAGCGACGAAATTAGTAATTCCTTGGAGTTGTTTTTCAAAATGAAAATGCTTGACCCGGGATAATCTTGACCACATCGAATGGCATTGCGTGTGACAAGAATTATATCCTACAAATAAATGTGAGCTCGATATCAGGGCTCAATTTGCTGGTGTCATCGCAAAACGCATTCGCTGCTAGTCAGATCAAGGCCGCTCTCTGATCAGACCCTTCAGGTCTATCATATCAGGCCGAGTCAGCTTGCTGTTCTCGGCTAGTTTATGGTCTGACAAATCGGGCGTATGTTGCTGTTTTTCGGCTACGTCAGATTTTAGGCGAACTGCAATGTTGGATATCAGGAGACTTTCACGCGGATATTAATAGGTTTTGTCCCAGGCGGTTTCAGTCTCTTTACAACAGCTATGCTAAAAAGCGGATGTTGGAGCATTCAGCAAATATTATAATTATACCATACAAGCTCAGAATGTTCCCTGAGGTAGATTCACAATGACACAGGCACACCTCAGAATGTAGTGTTTATTCTTAGCATTTTATTTTATATTCGGTAGCTATCAAGAGCCGTACGAATCCTTTCGTCAACCTGGTGCTGCCGCATCAATCTATATAGCTGAACAATACATCGTAAAACACAAGCCTAATTTAAAATCCCACCATCGGATCTGAAGCATGACAACGGACTGCAGCACATGCGCATCAATATTTTGCCAAGCTTATTGGCGCCAGTCACTTACTGGCCCGTCAGCTGTACTGTATTACTGGTCCACCAGCTGTACTGTATTACTGGTCCACCAGCTGTACTGTATTACTGGCCCACCAGCTGTACTGTATTACTGGCCCACCAGCTGTACTGTATTACTGGCCCACCAACTGTACTGTATTACTGGCCCATCAGCTGTTCTGTATTACTGGCCCACCAGCTGTACTGTATTACTTGCCCACCAACTGTACTGTATTACTGGCCCACCATATGCACTGTATTACTGGCCCACCAGCTGTACTGTATTACTGGCCCACCATATGTACTGTACTACTGGCCCACCATATGTACTGTACTACTGGCCCACCATATGTACTGTATTACTGGCCCACCATATGTACTACTGGCCCACCATATGTACTGTACTACTGGCCCACCATATGTACTGTACTACTGGCCCACCATATGTACTGTACTACTGGCCCACCATATGTACTGTATTACTGACCCACCATATGTACTGTACTACTGGCCCACCATATGTACTGTACTACTGGCCCACCATATGTACTATACTACTGGCCCACCATATGTACTGTACTACTGGCCCACCATATGTACTGTATTACTGGCCCACCAGCTGTACTGTATTGCTGGCCCACCAGCTGTACTGTGTTACTGGCCCACCAGCTGTACTGTATTACTGGCCCACCAACTGTACTGTATTACTGGCCCACCAACTGTACTGTATTACTGGCCCACCATATGTACTACTGGCCCACCATATGTACTGTACTACTGGCCCACCATATGTACTGTACTACTGGCCCACCATATGTACTGTACTACTGGTCCACCATATGTACTGTATTACTGGCCCACCATATGTACTGTACTACTGGCCCACCATATGTACTGTACTACTGGCCCACCATATGTACTGTATTACTGGCCCACCATATGTACTGTACTACTGGCCCACCATATGTACTGTATTACTGGCCCACCATATCACTGTACTACTGGCCCACCATATGTACTGTACTACTGGCCCACCATATGTACTGTACTACTGGCCCACCATATGTACTGTACTACTGGCCCACCATATGTACTGTACTACTGGCCCACCATATGTACTGTACTACTGGCCCACCATATGTACTGTATTACTGGCCCACCATATGTACTGTACTACTGGCCCACCATATGTACTGTGCTACTGGCCCACCATATGTACTGTACTACTGGCCCACCATATGTACTGTACTACTACTGGCCCACCATATGTACTGTATACTGCTACTGTACTACTGGCCCACCATATGTACTGTACTTACTGGCCCACCATATGTACTGTACTATTACTGGCCCACCATATGTACTGTACTACTGGCCCACCATATGTACTGTACTACTGGCCCACCATATGTACTGTACTACTGGCCCAATTACCATATGTACTGTATTACTGGCCCACCATATGTACTGTACTACTGGCCCACCATATGTACTGTACTACTGGCCCACCATATGTACTGTATTACTGGCCCACCATATGTACTGTATTACTGGCCCACCATATGTACTGTACTACTGGCCCACCATATGTACTGTATTACTGGCCCACCATATGTACTGTACTACTGGCCCACCATATGTACTGTACTACTGGCCCACCATATGTACTGTACTACTGGCCCACCATATGCACTGTACTAAACCAACAGCCATGTGGCACCCACTGGATAAAAAGGAAGATTAACCAGGGTGTTTTCGTTTCTGTGACGATGCCAGAAAATCACATGAACGCAAAACCTGATATTTCTGTGGTGTGACTGCTCTTGGCGGGCCGACACATAGCTGACTTAAATCGGTTGAGCAAAATATTGGTGTGCGTTTGTTGTGCTCCGTTGTGGAGCTTTCGACTTGATGGATGCATTTTGAATTAGGCTTTAGGATGTTTTTCTCCAGATGCATGGATCGATCCGACAGCACCATGCTGACGAAAAGAATCGCGCGGCTCTCGAAAGCTGCCAATTGTAAAATGCAAATATTGTGAGCAGAGCGATCTGTTCTTAGACATCACGAATGCTGTTGTGTACAAATCGGATATCTTCAGTGAAGTGTGTGTTCGTGTGCTTAGTTAGATCTAGTTTTCAATCATGTATTCGTCGTCCAATATTTTCCATTATTAGGCACTCTGGCAGATCCATAACATCGAAGAATCCATCCGTAATCTATTATGATTTTAGCGCTGAGAAATAGCGCCTGCCTGATACTTTATTGATGATTATTACGAGGTAAATAATGCTCACTTCATTCTGTATTAGAGAGCGAGTAACTTACCGCACAATATACACGCGAGGTAAAACCACCCAGACAGTTGGGATAGCTAGGATAATTGCCTGGCATATTCGTTCGCGGTCATCGGTAGCCCGACAATGAATGCTCCCAACATCATAGCAAAACTTGGGAGCTGCGTGCTATATAGAACGACAAATGTGCGGACAAAAGTCTCACAAGTGAGAAGAGGCATTGGAAATGGTCACCCGGATAAGCCCATATTGTGCATACCGATATATCCACACAACGATAGTCTACACACTTCTACTTGGTCGAAGATAATGTCTCTTCAGTCTTTCGCCATGAACATTACCGGATCATCCGTAAAAGTGCATGCGCTAACGAAAAAAAAACTTAAAATTGCTCCATAAAACCACCAGCAACAAGTGAAGCTGTAGCAGACAAGAATAGCTTCATGTGATGACATTTTGCTTAGGACACCGTCACCTGGGAGGGAGGAAGCGGTAGACTCTGTGCCCTGGATTTGTGCGTGCAGTATGGAAACTGTGGTATCAGGTTATCGAGGATCACTGACCTGGATCACGCTCAGTGAGCTCAACTCCAAATGGACTTCTTTGACTTTAACAGGCCGCGGTAGATTCCTATAAAGATGTGAATGCGATATTGGCAACGCTTGGTCCAGTGAGTCGATTGAACAACACGTCGATCTATGATTCTTTGATTTTTCGTGTTATTGACCTCATTTGTTAAATTTAAAGTGCCTATTGGAAGTGTAATGGGAAGTTGTGAGAACCAGTGCCCTTCTTTACGGACAAGGTCGCCTGTCATAGCAGTTTCCTGCTGTAGCCTCTTGATGCTGAAATACATTTTTGTCCAAATCGAACGATTTTGAACATTTCCACAGTGCAAATTGTCCAGCCCCACATTTTGTCTTTTCAACCTTTTCAAAAGATGTACTTTTCTTCACGACTTCAGAACAGTTTTCGAATTTGCAATCAATCACAAATTACACTTCAAGTGCTAACTTTGCGTTCGAGGTCCAGGTGCGAACAGATATGGATCTGGAAAAAAACTACCTGAAATGTGTCGGATAAAATTCCTTGTGAACATTCCAGCGATGTTTTTATTTTGTTCCCTAGTCCCAATGATATCCCATTTAACCAGAGAGCCAATTTCCCCATCCCCCAGCAGGGCGTGTTCGGCTGTATTTACAACTAGGACGCGGGTTATATGTTACCTACAGCATGAGAGAGACTGGTGGAATCCTCTACTTCTCCTTTTCGTATGAATCATCCAGGGTGGACTTAAGCTTGAATATTCCAGATCAGTTGGCAACGGTTCGATGCCACCCTTTCAAAGCCAATGGTGTCATTTCTAATCCGACGAAATCCGATGCCTGTAAGAGGCATATTACAGGGTTTATAAGAATGCTAAAAGTTATCTGGGATGACTCTTCCCAAAATACTTCATGAGCTTTCGGAGCTTCTAGCGATTTCGGTGTCCATGGCATGGTCGCCAGATGTCATCTGGCCATGGAGCCTCAAAAACTAATGAAATGTTCTGCAAAGGGTTGTCCCAGATAACTTGTATCGAATATCAATACATTTGTAGTGTTGCTGTTGTGTCCTTAAACATAGGTATGCCCTTCAAACTGAAAAGAAGCCAGCTATATTACATTGTAATAAATATGATGCTTAAACTCACCCGAGGTGAAGCCGGATTAAGTTACGTCCAAGTTCTCACAAAGTGTGAGTACTTTGTGAGCTGACGTTTTGACTGGAATAGACAAGACCTGTTCAGTGTCTAAGAGATCCTCCTGGTCCCCACCTACCCTGGCAATTTGGTGTCGCTAACCGCCTTAATTCATGAGATCTCAGTTCCTCTAAACCATGGGCCATAAGTCGAGCCAGGGGAGGAGCATGACA
Source organism: Imbricaverruca yamaguchii (assembly GCA_034440575.1). Classification (NCBI taxonomy): domain Eukaryota; kingdom Metazoa; phylum Arthropoda; class Thecostraca; family Neoverrucidae; genus Imbricaverruca; species Imbricaverruca yamaguchii. Next base: position 242,595 of record JAOTOL010001466.1, on the reverse strand, counting down.
TAGCTGGGCTCAGTCCAGGTCAGCTCAGGCCAATTCCAGTTAAAGGTCTCAACATATCTGGATAAACTAACATCAATTACCATCAGACGCTCGATGGGCTGCCACGCAAAACACGCTACAGCCGCGCCTGTTCTGCGCTGTTATTCCTTTGATGGCAACTATCCTTTGATGGCACTTCTCCCCTCCCCCACCCCCTGGCGAACGCCACGGACAGTGATCAAACGCGATGTTCAACAAAAATAGCATGCTGTTTGGAGACGAAGGGCCATACAGCATCAGACAAACGTGCCAAATTGCTTTGGTGACAAGGGTTCCTCGTCCTCTGGCTCTGAGGTGTGCGGCTGCCGGCGGTAGCTGCAGCGGCCTGCTCTGCTCTGTTCTGTCCTGCTCTGCTATGTCCTGCTCTGTTCTGTCCTGCTCTGTTCTGTCCTGCTCTGTTCTGTCCTCCTCTGTTCTGTCCTGCTCTGTTCTGTCTTGCCCTGCTATGTCCTGCTCTCTTCGGTCCTGCTCTGTTCTGTCCTACTCTGTTCTGTCCTGCTCTGTTCTGTCCTGCTCTGTTCTGTCCTGCTCTGTTCTGTCCTGCTCTGTTCTGTCCTGCTCTGTTCTGTCCTGCTCTGTTCTGTCCTGCTCTGTTCTGTCCTGCTCTGTTCTGTCCTGCTCTGTTCTGTCCTGCTCTGTTCTGTCCTGCTCTGTTCTGTCCTGCTCTGTTCTGTTCTGTGTTGCCCGCTCGGCTGGCTGGCGGTTAGTGACGAGTCGGGCGACGCGCCACACTGTCAGCGGCTGCCGGCGCCAGTATCTGCCGGCGCCAGTGTCTGCCTGCGCCAGTGTCTGCTGGCGTCAATATCTGCTGGCGCCAATGTCTGCCGGCGCCAGTGTCTGCCGGCGCCAGTGTCTGCCGGCGCCAGTGTCTGCCGGCGTCAGTGTCTGCTTGCGCCAGTGTCTGCCGGCGTCAGTGTCTGCCGGCGCCAATGTCTGCCGGCGCCGGTGTCTGCCGGCGGCAGTGTCTGCCGGCGCCAGTGTCTGCTGGCGCCAGTGTCTGCCGGCGCCAGTGTCTGTCGGCGCCAGTGTCCGCCGGCGGCAGTGTCTGCCGGCGGCAGTATCTGCCGGCGTCAGTGTCTGCTGGCGTCAATATCTGCTGGCGCCAGTGTCTGCCGGCGCCAGTGTCTGTCGGCGCCAGTGTCTGCCGGCGCCAGTGTCTGCCGGCGCCAGTGTCTGCCGGCTCGAATGTCTGCCGGCGCCAGTGTCTGCCGGCGCCAGTGTCTGCCGGCGTCAGTGTCTGCTGGCGTCAATATCTGCTGGCGCCAATGTCTGCCGGCACCGGTGTCTGCCGGCGTCAGTGTCTGCCGGCGGCAGTATCTGCTGGCGTCAATATCTGCCAGCGCCAGTGTCTGTCGGCGCCAGTGTATGCCGGCTCGCTGACCAGCCGCTAGTGGCTCTCAGCTAAGCTAGACTGTCACGCCCAGAGGTCGTATAAGCTGCTATAGCGCCACCAGGCAAGACCCCAGTGCTTCATTATTTCTCCAATGACAAAAATGTAAAAACGATTTTAAATTAAACTCCTTGGCTGGACAGAAATGACGTCGACTCTTGCAGCATTGACAACAGTCGTCCGTTTTTTTACCCGCACAATGACGCCCCGGTCGCCACACCTCGCGCTTTCATTGGTATACCGCACATACGATGATATGATGACGCGTCAGAAGCGATGGCGCTGACCATCATATGCTCGGAAACATATACCGAAATCATCGCACGAAATTGGTGAACCTTTCAGCGGTCGTGGTAATATGGTTTACAATTTTTTTTTTGTCATGGGTGCACATGCACTGATAGTCAATTACCCTTGTGACACGACAAAAGTGTTTGTGCGTAGCAAACAGCTCATTTCTACCAGCAACCTATTTACAATCCTTGGCATATTTCAATAACATGTTTGTTTTTCATATTAGCATGTTTCAATTGCATAATATGCATGTATTAGGCCAACACTGAGTAACCAAATCTTGGATTGAAAGACGCAGAACTGAAAACATCTGCAGGTTGTGCAGACAAACTGTAAAGTCAGTGGCTTAAATGCAGATCAGCTGTACTTAAGCATTCATAGCAAGCATAATTCGCATTCATATAAGCATTATAATGTTGATATTGAATTAAATAAACATTTATAGCAAGCACAATAAGCGTTCAATTTAATGGGTTTATAGATGGAGATAATGGAAAATTAGTTGACGTGAAGTACCTAGGATAAATTGCAAGAACAGCAATGACTTGACAGGGCCTTCTAATTGAATGGAGAGGTAACTTGAGCAAGTTATCAGATAAATCGCCAATGGATCTCAGTAAAGAGGTCTTCTGTCATTTAATGCGAATTACAGTTGAATTGTGTTGATGTTGGTAATGCTGTAATGCAAACACCAATTGTATTCATGCCCAATATCATCTACATAATCACAATCATGAATGTTTTCTAAATCGACCTACCATGTCACTTTTGCGCCAATCTCCTTGCACATTTTTCAATTTCGACCGCCCAGACTAATGGCGTCCCAGAAATTTGATACATTAAATGCATCTATCATTCACTTCATGCATTGCTAGATCAAAACATGCCGCCTGGCATCAATCCTGAACTAAACTATTTATGTTTCGATTGAATTTCTATTATAATCTAGCCTTACCCCTTTGCATGTGAAACGTCAAGGTGCCATAGCTCCGTGGTGGCGTGGTGCCGTGGTGCTGTGGTGCCGTGGTGCCGTGGTGCCGTGGTGCCGTGGTGCCGTGGTGCCGTGGTGCTGTGGTGCCGTGGTGCCGTGGTGCCGTGGTGCCGTGGTGCCGTGGTGGTGCCGTGGTGATGCCGTGGTGGTGCCGTGGTGGTGCCGTGGTGGTGCCGTGGTGCCGTGGTGATGCCGTGGCGGTGCCGTGGTGCCGTGGTGCCGTGGTGCCGTGGTGATGCCGTGGTGGTGCCGTGGTGGTGCCGTGGCGGTGCCGTGGTGCTGTGGTGCCGTGGTGGTGCCGTGGCGATGCCGTGGTGCCGTGGTGGTGCCGTGGTGATGCCGTGGTGCCGTGGTGATGCCGTGGCGGTGCCGTGGTGCCGTGGTGCCGTGGTGCCGTGGTGATGCCGTGGCGGTGCCGTGGTGCCGTGGTGGTGCCGTGGTGCCGTGGTGGTGCCGTGGTGGTGCCGTGGCGATGCCGTGGTGATGCCGTGGTGCCGTGGTGGTGCCGTGGTGATGCCGTGGTGGTGCCGTGGCGGTGCCGTGGTGCCGTGGTGGTGCCGTGGTGCCGTGGTGCCGTGGTGGTGCCGTGGTGGTGCCGTGGCGGTGCCGTGGTGATGCCGTGGTGCCGTGGTGGTGCCGTGGTGATGCCGTGGTGGTGCCGTGGTGCCGTGGTGCCGTGGTGGTGCCGTGGCGGTGCCGTGGTGCCGTGGTGCCGTGGTGCCGTGGTGCCGTGGTGATGCCGTGGTGATGCCGTGGCGGTGCCGTGGCGGTGCCGTGGTGATGCCGTGGTGCCGTGGCGGTGCCGTGGCGGTGCCGTGGTGCCGTGGTGATGCCGTGGCGGTGCCGTGGTGCCGTGGTGATGCCGTGGCGGTGCCGTGGTGATGCCGTGGCGGTGCCGTGGTGCCGTGGTGATGCCGTGGCGATGCCGTGGTGATGCCGTGGTGCCGTGGTGGGCCGTGGTGATGCCGTGGTGATGCCGTGGTGCCGTGGTGCCGTGGTGCCGTGGCGGTGCCGTGGTGCCGTGGTGCCGTGGTGCCGTGGTGGTGCCGTGGTGATGCCGTGGCGGTGCCGTGGCGGTGCCGTGGTGATGCCGTGGCGGTGCCGTGGTGCCGTGGTGATGCCGTGGCGGTGCCGTGGTGCCGTGGTGATGCCGTGGCGGTGCCGTGGCGGTGCCGTGGCGGTGCCGTGGTGATGCCGTGGCGGTGCCGTGATGCCGTGGTGATGCCGTGGCGGTGCCGTGGTGCCGTGGTGCCGTGGTGCCGTGGTGGCCGTGGTGATGCCGTGGCGGTGCCGTGGTGCCGTGGTGCCGTGGTGCCGTGGTGCCGTGGTGCCGTGGCGTGCCGTGGTGCCGTGGTGATGCCGTGGCGGTGCCGTGGTGCCGTGGTGCCGTGGTGCCGTGGCGGTGCCGTGGTGCCGTGGTGCCGTGGTGCCGTGGTGCCGTGGTGCGATGCCGTGGTGCCGTGGTGGTGGTGCCGTGGCGGTGCCGTGGCGGTGCCGTGGTGCCGTGGTGCCGTGGTGGTGCCGTGGTGGTGCCGTGGCGGTGCCGTGGTGCCGTGGTGATGCCGTGGTGGTGCCGTGGTGCCGTGGTGCCGTGGTGGTGCCGTGGCGGTGCCGTGGTGCCGTGGTGGTGCCGTGGTGGTGCCGTGGCGGTGCCGTGGCGGTGCCGTGGCGGTGCCGTGGCGGTGCCGTGGTGATGCCGTGGCGGTGCCGTGGTGGTGCCGTGGCGGTGCCGTGGTGGTGCCGTGGTGGTGCCGTGGCGGTGCCGTGGCGGTGCCGTGGCGGTGCCGTGGCGGTGCCGTGGCGGTGCCGTGGTGGTGCCGTGGCGGTGCCGTGGTGGTGCCGTGGTGGTGCCGTGGTGGTGCCGTGGTGGTGCCGTGGCGGTGCCGTGGCGGTGCCGTGGCGGTGCCGTGGTGGTGCTGTGGTGCCGTGGTGGTGCTGTGGTGCCGTGGTGCTGTGGTGCTGTGGCGGTGCCGTGGTGGTGCCGTGGTGGTGCCGTGGTGATGCCGTGGTGATGCCGTGGTGATGCCGTGGTGGTGCCGTGGTGGTGAGGCATCACGGACTGCGGACACCACGACCCAAATGTATCGACCGCGTCTCACGACCGCTCTTAATGTTCAGCTGTGCCGAACACACCGCCCCGTAACTCGTTGCGTCGGTCGTCGTCCTGAAATGTGATCCGGTTCTGCTTTGTGGTCTTTCATTTTGCGTCACACAGCACGCGCGCAGCAACCAGAGCATTTTGATTGTGACACTTCTGAGAAAGAGAAAGAAAAGCTATCGGGTTGTGTAGGTTTACACGGATGTGGGAGACTGAGACAGAGAGCGAGAACGATGGCGAAAACGAGAGCTAGAACGAGAGCGAGAACGAGAGCGAGAGAGAGAGAGAGAGAGAGAGAGAGAGAGAGAGAGAGAGAGAGAGAGAGAGAGAGAGAGAGAGAGAGAGAGAGAGAGAGAGAGAGAGAGAGAGAGAGAGAGAGAGAGAGAGAAAGAGAGAAAAAATAGAGAAGAGATAGAAAGAATAGAAAAAAAGAGAAGAAAGAAATAGAAATAGAAGAAGAAATAAAAAAAAAAAAATAGATAGAGATAGAGAGAGGGAGATGTATGGAGAGAGGAACTGAAAAAGAGATACGGATTGAGTGGAGAGAAGGAACGGGTTGATAAAGAATGGAAGGAAATGTCAGCCACTGGGAATTGCACACCTTACGGATTGTACGGATTACACGTACGGATTGCACACCTTACGGATTACACACCTACAGTACAGAAGGCATACAATTCAGCATCCGATATCTTCCTGCAAAGTCTGCTACAATTACGTTTCAAAATGTGGCAGATGTAGGGAAAGACATCTCCACCCGAAAATGGATTCAACTAACAACCTCTCTAGAGTGTAGGTAAATGTTTTGGGAGGTTACGAAGTGCCTGGATCGAACAAAACAAATCGTATCAATTTTCTCAGAAAAATGGTCGAGCGTGAACACATACGAGAAAAGAGGAGGGGCAAACCTATTTTGTCCCATTAAGACTTGTCTGGAAATAATCAACAACTCAGAAAATGATATTCGTTCGCGCAAAGTTGGAATATTGGGGTACGCCACATTTGAACTCCTTAGATCTGCCCCTTGCCACACCAGATGGCGCACCTGATGTCCAGGTGATGGGTCACACCATGGGTCACACCTGGGTCACACCAAGGTGAGTGATACCCTCAATAAATGTATCACCGAATGCTACAGACTGAATGTTCATGCATTGTGTCAAAACGTTGAAGACCTGTAAAACCTGGATACTAAAGAACACGGATTGTTTGTTCTTTCAGTTTAAGAAAATCCTTAGCAGATTGACCATTTTGTCAGCAAGCCCGAGCTAATGCGAGTGTATGCTAATGCTAATGCTGCTACTGCATAACAAGATCGGTGGTTATCAAATCAATTGGGAGTTCAATATATGTATTAGTTAGGAGCCCCCCTCAACATGGTGGACCAAACTCCATAGAGTTATATGCTAGGTCCAGAGACATTAAGCACACGTCAGCCATTGTAGGCACAGTTTCCCAACAGAGGCTATGTGAACAGCCTTCTGATGGAAACCATAGACAATTGAATCTACACGAAATGCGAACGTATGTAATTTATTACTTTACCTTCAAACTGTATTTCAGGAGTACGACAACCAAAGGGCCGAGGGTGACGCTCGCGGCATGCTGACAAGCCGCCAGTTCATCGACATGTTTAAGGAGATCGCCACCCGACCAGATATTTACTTCCTGTTGCTCAGGTGAGTCCCGCTTCGTGATCCCATGATATAATCCGTGTCGGGATACGTCTAATGATAATAGTCATGAAGATGGATAGATGGCGAAGGAACAAAAAAGTCACATGATGAAGAGCATGTCGCTCGGATCTCAGAGAGGTGGCATAAAGCTAATCTGAATTCATCTGGGGAGACTATGCACCATGCAATGGCATACATAGAAAGTGGCAAACAATCGTTCCGCAGACGTAGATAATGTGCCTACAGCATATACTCTCCCTCCCCTGCCCCTGCATTGGGTATCGTCCATAATCCGATTCGCAATGTTCCTTAATTCGATACTAACTCACCTCCGAGACATTCGGCCCCTGAATTGAATATTTACCTCCCTCGTGCACATATCCCCCTCTCCAGCTTGATCATACCTATCCTCCATTGTCGTGCTGTTTTTAGTCGAATGCTGGCCCTCGCCGTACACTTACTACCCCAGAACTGAATACTGCACCGCATGACACATATGCTGCCCGTGAGCCGTATGCTTTAGATCAGTGGTTCTCAAACTTTTTAATGTGGCGAAGCCTCTTGTGTACCCGGAGCGTCGCGCCGCGACCCCACATTCTGTATTTGTATTATAGTGTTTTGTATTTTGTTACTTGCGAAGCATCACTCATAAATTTACAGGTAGTGCATGCACTTATAGCGACGGTAGTTTTCCAGCACGGATATCCAGGGTCAGTCGGCAGTTTTACTGCTAAGTGGCCAATAAGGCAGGACTTTTCTATTCTGGTCAAGCGGAAAGTGCAAAGTACAATTTGGTCTGAAAAACGTGTATTCGAGCTAAATACATGAAAACAAGCCAGCGCCAGTTTAGTGAGACGGATGCGCTTGTTTTCCCCGCACCGGTTTTTCAATTCTCGGTTTAGTGGTCGACAGAGCACATCTGAAGTCGCTGGACAAGTCCAGCCTATTTCTAGCCTTAGTTTTAATTGACATCATGGTTGAAAACTCTGCCTCACAAAGGTATGTAGTAGCGAAAGGCAGCAGCATCCTCTGCCAGCATCCTCTGCCGGAATGTTGGCAAGTGACACTCCGTGAAATCAGTTCTAAGTGTCACATCTTCTCGCAAACCTAAAAATTCGGCCTTCGCCGCAACATCGCTATCCGGTATCACATCATCCGGCACAGAGAACGGTCTGGACACCCAAACGTCGCCAGCTCGATGATCCATGCCTGGAAAATACTCAGAGATTGCTTCCCTAACGACCGCAAGATGGCTCGCAACAGCATCACCGAACGAACACTTGCCATCGGTGGAGTCTAACAACGATGACAGTTCAGTGAACATGGTAAAATCGCCATTTTTCACCCTGCGCTCATACAGTTGAAGCTTCCTAATAAGACTGGCGACCCTGTCCCGCGCTGACAAAGTATTTGACATGGGCCCCTGCATTGCCACGTTCACATAATTTATTTCTTCAAAGAAGCCTGTCAGGTAAGCCAGCTGGTAGACGAAATCTCTATCCGCAATTCTATCGCACAAATCCCTTTCTTTCTTGCTTCGGCCCTTCTTCAGAAGTGTGTAAATTTCCTCCCTAAGGTGGAGCACGCGAGCAGTAGCCCTCCCTCGAGAAAGCCAGCGTAACTCCGTGTAAAAGAGCAGAGCATGAAACTGGGCCCCAACTTCTTGGCACAATTCTTTGAAGATTCTTAAATTTGTTGCGCTACCTCGAATATGATTGATTAATTTTAAAACATCTTTGAACGAACTGAGATGCTCGTATGGGAGAGTTTTCACACCCAGAGCGTACCTATGGAGCATGCAATGTGTGAACGTGGCATGCGGTGCTGACTTGCACACGAGCTTGGAACCCGGCATGAACACCCATCATAGAAGGAGCACCGTTAGTGCACACGCCCACTAATCTACCTCACTCTAGCCCATGACTACTAAAAAAATCTTCCACAGCTTTAAAAATGTCTTCTCCCCGTGTTATTGTTGTGAGTGAGCGCGAAAACAGAAACTCTTCTTTAAGTTCTTCGTCCTTCACATACCGGGCGTAAACGCTCAGTTGTGCACACGAATCAACGCCCGTGGACTTCTCAAGTTGTATCGCGAAATAAGAACTATGTTTGATCTCACTGATGACCTGCTCTAATATGTCACCACTCATCTCATCGATTCGGCACTTTATTGTGTCATTGGAAAGTGGAGCATGTTCCACCTTTTTTGCTTCTTTCTCTCCGCAAACTATTTTGACAGTCTCCACCAAGCAAGGCTTAATCAGCTCCTCACCTATGTTATGCGGTTTTTTTGCACTCGGTCACTCGTTGGGCGATGCGGTAGGAAGCCTCCAGGGTCGCCTCATTCGTTCTAGCCGAGCTGCCGCTGGAGTCGATCCTGGCCCGTTTCAGAATAAGCTCCTTCCTTTTGAAGAATTCCAGATCTTTGCCCGCGACCCCTAGTTTGAGAACCACTGCTCTAGATGCATTCAAGAACCTCCAAAGCGCAAACGATCTAAGCAGCCCATGTAAAAACAGTAAACGTCACGGACACTGGCTAGTGACGGGCGGCCGTTTCGCCCGAAATATAAATAGAACGAGCTACCTATTTTGGTCAGTTCAGCTGGAAGCTGGAAGATTCGGCCTTGAGTTCATCAACTAAAAGGTATTTGAAGAACTGCAGTGGAGGGTCACAGATTCGCCGACTTTTGCAGTTGAGGGTCATTGGTATTGACTTTGAACGATGCGCTCCTTTACCCGCCATTGGCCTCTCCATCTTGACGAGCATTTCATAGTTGTTGCACATCTCTGAATCAAAATTGAAGGTTCATGTGGTTGTTTTATCTCGCGCCACGAATGCTTTCATGTTATTCCCGAATGGCACCGGTGCGGTTTCGTTGCTGCAAGTACTCACGGAGTAAGTAAGGTGAATGAAGCGATCATATCAAAATGGGAACTGCTCTACGGTACTAGACATGGGGGCCACGTATAAAGCTTCATAATGTCTTGTGTTTTTCGGAGGCACACAATTTGGGAACTGTCAAAATTGTACCCTACAACTGCAGGTGTATATACGGCTATGAAAGTGACCGCTGTTCCTTCTTTCTGTCACGGAATAATGATTGCAACGACTCATGTGCACGTCTTATTGGAAGACGGCTTGCTGGTGAATCACGAGCAGGGTCTAGTGAGCTATATCTGTTCAGATTTGGAAGCAGCTTGCATCACTGCGCCTGGCTGGATACAACGCGAGCAGGGTCGAGCCAGTTACAGCTGTTCAGATTTGGAAGCAGTTCTGAAGTGAAGCAGTTCTTTAGCACATTCAAGCTCCTTGGGCTCTGTCACTGGTCTATTAACATCTGGCATTCTTATATGCAATACTGAGCCCACCTAGACATGCCCGATACAAACAACTTGGGGTGCTCAGTAAAAAGTTGGTAGTGTTATCAAGAAAATTGATAGTGCTCAAGAGATAGAGTCGTTGGTGCTCGGCATCCCCGACTGGAACGAAGCGCCGCTACTGCCTTCGATGGTGTCACAATGTCTCATGTTAAATGCTGGAAACATGGTATGGAGCGGCACAACATGTGGGCGATGGTTAGGAGGTAAATAAAAGATGCGACTCGTGTGTGCATAGAATGATGCTACTTGCTGTGCGAGCGCATATATATATATATATATATATATATATATATATATATATATATATATATATATATATATATATATATATATATATATATATATATATATATATATATATATATATATATATATATATATATATATAATATATATATATAATATATATAATATATATGTGTGTGTGTATATATATATATATATATATATATATATATATATATATATATATATATATATATATATATATATATATATATATGTTTTCGTCCATGCACCTAAACAGTTATTTACCACTTCAGATCAGGCTTGAGCACCTAACGTGTGAAAGTGTGGAAGTGTGAAACGTGTGAACTTTTTAGTTATGGCGATTACATATGCCATAGGTGAACCATTGTGGAAAACATGAAGGCAACCAGCCCTTATCTGTGCTTCTTTAATTGGCAGTGCTGAACCATCGACTATGCGATTGCACTGGCATCAATGCAATTTAAACGATTCGCACACAATCGGTGATTAAGTGCTATGCTGACGACCACATACATCGTGACACATCCTATCTCGTTGCAGGCATTCCAATAAAGAATACATGACGGTTGAAGACTTGCATCTATTCCTGGAAGGAGAACAAGGGGTGAGTTTCCTCCCGGGACCACGCAGCGCAAACCCTAAGTTGTAGTTCCGTGAGTTCATACAAGCGCCACTAACCTCGCAGTCATCTGCAGAGCCCGCATCTGTCGGACTGGAGCTGCGGCGGGCGATGCTCACCGCCGGACCATCCGCCCCGCCCCTCTGCCCCTGCCGCGAGCGACGCGTCCCACCATCCCCATGGCAACCGGGAGTCGGCGGGCCGCGGGCGCCGGCCCAGCGGCCAGCCACGGGCGGGGATAAACGCGACGGCGGGTCTGTTTCGAGGCCGGGCACGTCGACCGAGTGTAGCGCGGCGGCCGCCGCCGCCGTCTAATCTGCGCCGCTGCCGTCAGCTGCGGCGGCGTCCAGCGTCGAATCGACACCGGCTGTCGACGGTCGCGTCGCTCCGGCGGTGTAGGCCTCCGCCGCGCCGGCGCGCGCCGTCCACAAGGCCACGCAACAGCCGGTATGGGCCACTGCTGGAAGCTCGACGGGTGGTCGTTGCGTCGGACTTTCCTCTCGGTGGTTGCTCCAGCTGGTGGCTGGGCTTCGGTGGTGGGCCCGGGCGGCGTGAAGTGTCTAGCTTGGGACGTATTGCGTCTGCACACGTGCTTCCGCCTCACGGAGGTAAGCATGCCACTTTTCCAGCCTGGTAGAACACGTCCAACCACCCGGTATTTCACACTGCCGGTTGGGACCGATTTGTGCATGCGAGGCACCATTTCCTGGCCTTGCTCGTTAATTGCCTGCACTGCCGAGAACCTACTGCTACTTCTTCGCCTATAATGCCGGTCTGGCCTGATATCAGACCGTTCATGGTGGTTCTGTGGTTGTGCCGGAGCCACAGCCAGCCCCTTCTTGGTGGTGGGATAGTGTGTTGTCTGCGATAATGCGTGAGCCACTAGGCTGGTCGATATCGCCTGGTCATCGGGCGCAGTGGCCGCTATCCGCCCTGGCGGTCGTTTACCGGACCCTCGGGGTGCGGCGGGGAGATTAACTAATTGGCTGGATGAGTGTGGGGGGGGGGCGGAGGAGGAGGAAGCAAATGCGCATCCCTGGTGCGAGCCAGTAGGGCCCGCACCACATCGAGATGCACCACGCGACACGAGGCCGGGACATCATGTGGCAGGTAGGCCGGGAATAGCCCAAGACGGCAGGTGCCGGCTGACTTATCGGTGAGCTACGGCCAGGAGTTCAAACGAGTTCGCACACCGTGTGTCAGAGTGTGCCACCGTGTGTCAGCGTGTGTCAGCGTGTGTCAGCGTGTGTCAGAGTGTGTCAGAGTGTGTCAGAGTGTGTCAGAGTGTATCAGAGTGTGTCAGCGTGTGTCAGTGTGTCACCGTGTGTCAGAGTGTGCCACAGTGTGTCAGAGTGTGTCAGCGTGTCAGCGTGTGTCACCGTGTGTCAGTGTGTGTCAGCGTGTGTTAGCGAGCGTGTCCAGGTGTCTGCCTGATTGTTGCCAACACCAGGTGGGAAGTGGGTCTGTCGACCCACTCGATGGACCGCAAAATCTGGCAAATCACCTGGCAATGGTGGGCGACTTGTTGAGCATCAATACGAGGCACTTCTTGGCGGCTTGAGCACACGTTTCTCGGCGAGAGCACCGCGGAAGAAATCAGCTTCTATTATGAATTGTGCATCTTGTAGGTTCTTCTGAATTAGAAGCAGGATTTAACACGCGCCCTGTAGGGCCCCTGAAAATTACGCGCACTGGAGGGTGGGCGGATTCCGCCCCATATGATCTCGGCTCCTATTAAGGCTAGAGCAACGAAATTCGCAGGGTGGATGTGCACGATAGTGAACTCTATTGTGTGCAAATTACATGAGCTTAGGTCAATATCTTCAAGGTCAAATGAGGTTGAAATAGGAAAATATTCTGGTTTTGCTTGGCTTGGCTTGTCATTGTTATAGATCGCTGTGATTTTGTTTAAATGTTCCAAAATTGGCATTGATGATGTTTTGGACATTACTAATGATGCAATACAGATGCCAGATCTGCTATTTGACCTCAGGTCACCTATATAGAAGCACTTTATCAGGTCATTACCTGCTCCAGTAACCGGAACCGGGCTGCCCATGCGACTGTTCCGTTGGCGGCTCGGCACAATCGGCTTCGCAAAGAAAGGAGTGAAATACATGAATAAAGTATGGAAACGCTTAGGCACACAATACCAAACAGTAGATTTCTGGATGAGTGTGGAGTAACGTGCAAGGTGACATCAATCGCATGACAGTCATTTCTATTTATAACAACATTCCAGTTGACCCAGTTTTGTTCCATTAACCTGTCAAGAACTTGACCTGACTTGACCTCGACGACCTAACATGACCTTTGAATCATATAACATAACAATATGCATCAAACAAGTCGTTACTGTTGTCAAGAACACTTCCCTTTTGGCAATATACGGGAAGCGCATGGGCGCCGATTTTTGTGGTCTAGCGCTGCGATAAAAAAAAACTTAACGGCCTCTAACTGTAAACATTTTCGGCCGATTTTCATTTTTCTTGATTCAAACAATGCGCCGGTCATTTCGAAGCAGGTACGCAAAAAATGGCATATATCTGACGGTACAATGTGGAGTTATGTACGAAAAATCGGATGGGTGGGCGGATTTCGCTCTCCACCCCTCCAGGGCGTGGGTAACCTGTCATGAACTTGACTTGACCTCGGTGGCCTGACATGACCTTGAAACAATGTAGCCTAAGAATATACATCAAGCAAGTCGCTAGTGTTGTCAAGAACACTTCCTTTTTGCCATTATATGGGAAGCGCATCAACGCCGAAATTTGTGGTCTGGCGCTGATAATTTTTTTTAACCTTAACGACCCCTAAATCAAAAAATGCTCGGTCGATTTTCGTTTATCTTACTGTAAACAGCGCGCCGGTCATTTCTAAGCAAGTACACAAACAATGGGGTATATCGACCAGTAAAATCTGGAGTTATCTACGAAAAACCTAAGTGGTGGGCGGATTTCGCCACCCCCCTCCCCTTCAGGGCGCGTGTTAAGATGAGACACAGCTCATGAAACACAGCTGCACACATGACATAAAGTTATAGCCGTCTTCAGCAGCTCCCTGCGCAATCTCATATTCCACCAAGGACATCGTAACCGAGAGGTCCAATGAAGTTAAGTGGATTGTCTAGCAATATTTCAGATGGTGTAATCACATTTCTACCAGATTCTGCCAAGAAGTGCAATGGGTTTGATACCGCTCCTGAAAGTTAGAAACAATATATAACATTCAGGGGGAATTAAAAGCATGACTTATGACATGACATAATATGACTTATTTTACATGCTACATTAAAAAGCAGCACAGATGCTGGCAGTTTTATGTCGATAGTATTTTAATAGTGGTGCTGGAGTTTTTTTTTTCTTTCGACGAGCATCATCGCTTCAAAACCCATTTGTATGCAAGGCATTCATGCCATTTTAATAGTTTAAGATATACAGATTGCTTGGTCCAGCTCAGATGCCCCTTTGAGTTGAGCAAATTGATGGATGAATTTCAGAGGTGGTCTGTATATGCATGGGGTAATTGGGTACCCACCTAGCAGTCACATTATATGCATATTACGTACTTTATTAGGTTTTGCTAATACCAGCCGCCCACTTTATGAGCACATGATCTGAAAGAATCCGCCAATGAATCCTCCAATGGGCCAACTCACTCGCCCCTCCCCCTCTATGAAAACTAGGACTGCACTGATGGTGAAGCATGGACGCTAATTTGTGCTTCTTAGATGGCCCTATATTATGGGCTCAAATTGTTTGCGCGATCAATATGGGATTATGTGAGCGGGCTCCCTCAATGTTTTTGCTTCGTGGTCAGTTAGTTCGTTATTTGGGTTTAGGGGCGCATCGACTGCGTTGGTCATGCACCCGTGATCGTACGCAATGCTTGCTCCACTCCTCCCCCGTAAGTATAATAAATTGACACCGCTGTGATCAAGACTGGTGAATACCTGCATGGCTCCCGTGATCAGACCAATAAGCCTAATCTTCACGTTTTCATGATTATTATCGTCACCGCTTTACTTGGCGCCTACCTACTACCTAATATATCACCTACTTACACATACCTACATGGCATACCTCTCAGACGGCAGGCAAGCCTCAACCACGCCGAGTTAGAGTTGGAGGGTGCTTAAGGCCAAATTAACTGAATATTCGGGGACAAAATTACTTGAACTTTCCAATGACCTGAAACTTACGGGTATCGTACGACATTTAACTGTAGAAGCGTTGTGTGAAATAGTAGAACATCGCATAACCGAACTAGGAACACTAGGAACTAACTAGGAACTAGGAACTGGCACGGCCGACGTATAAGGTGGCGCTACCAAATAGCATTGCCGCTGGCTGATTCCACCACGACTCCACTTGCCGGCATAATGTTGGCATGAACTTTGGCATTCACGATTGCATGAACCCAGACATGTCATGGATTAATAGGTCTGCTAAATATCCACCAAATAGCATTGCCGCTGGTTAATTTCACCATGACTCCACCTGTCGGCACAATGTTGATTACCATGCGGAAACGACCACGAGACGAAATAACACCAGTTGTGCGGGAAGCCGTCTGTGGCTGGCAGCCTGTCAAGATCCAGGGTGCTTTCGCAGCGGCCGGAGACCATTATATTCCGTGTGACTCATGCCGAATTTGTATTCTCGGTGTGTTTGCAGGGGGTCAATATTTTTGCTCATAATCATGTCGACAATAACCGCGTGGATGCTGCAAATTACATAATTAGGCAAGTACAAAATTGTGGAAATCATTTCATCGCTGCTTATTTTGTGGGCGCTACAAAATAGAGCCCTTAACCCAAATAATTAACAATCAATCAACCTTATTTTGTCCTACTTGTATGTCACATTTCTTTTTGCTCACAGATAGCTCACCACAATCGAGGCATTCACGGTTGGCATGAACCCAGAAATGTCCTGGATTAATATGTCTGCTTCCCACGCAATCTGGTGAAGTTCACATCAGAACTATTGCGCCATTTCTGTCTAATTTCGACGAAATTCGGATAACAAACATTACCAGCGTCCGGCCTAGATCCTATTCGATGTCGCAAAAGTTCTACGTCATCCGGGTTGCAGCGAACACCAAAACACACAGAACAGTTCGGGTATTATGTCATCTGTGACGTAGACAGCATAAAGTCATTGTCGTCCGAATCCTGTGAGAAACCTAGACTGTTCGTTGCCAGGCGCTACCACACTGGTGACTCGTCACCAAGGGACTAGGGAACAGCCCCCAGGATCATGGTATGTCGCTCTTATACAGAGTTTGATCTACATTGCCTGTCACACTAAATTGGACAGGAGCGACTATGTTCCATCGAGGCAGTCATCATGGATGTACTCACGGTTTCGAAATATGGGGGGGGGGACAAAACAGGGACGCCGTAAGCTTGGACAGGATAGGGGGTAGCCCGTCTCCTCCCCACCACCCAAAAATAACAGAAATTCAGCCTTTTTCCATGTCTGGTTTTCAGATTTGCCATTGTTAAAAATTATACTTTGCGTTAAAAAAATCCGCCAAATTAGCAAGTTGCATTCCTTATCACTGCCTATGAACATCTAGCTTCATGTCCTATGTGCTGGCCCGATTTCACAGCACCATAAAGCCATGCTGCAAGTATGCTATGTTGTCCTCTTGTACCAGGAAAGTCATAAAATATTAGGCGAAGTATGTTTTTTTTTTGTGGGGTGTGTTGTTTTTGGTTGGGTTTTTTTTTTTGGTTTTATTTTACCATTTTTTTTTTTTTTTTTTTTTTTTTTGGTTGGTTTTTTTTTTTATTTTTTTATTTTTTTTTTTTGGTTTTAAGGGGGTTTTGGGTTTTTTTGTGGGGGTTTTTTGTTGGTTTTTAAAAAAAATTTTTTTTTTTATTTTTTTAAAATTTTTTTTTTTTTAAAGTTTTTTTTTTTGGGGTTTTTTTATTTTAAAAGGGAAGGGTTATTTTTTTAAAAAAATTTTTTTTTAAATAAAATATTATAATATAAATTAAATTTTTTTTTTTTTTTTTTTTTTGTTTAATTTTCCTTTTTTTTTTAATTTTTGGTTAAAAAAAAAAAAAGGGCGGGGGCTGGCTTTGCCATTGAAAGATATTTCGATTGTTTAACTTTCCTCTATCGCATAACTAGCCACGCCGAATGACGCCCATTTGATGGAAATTGAAACGATAGCAATCGAACTTCGCGCTCGGTCAATATCGCTTCAATATCGCTATATAATAAATCAAGCTAACCTTTGACCTAGAAGGCTGACCTTGACATGTATTGGTTTGAAATGTTGTACAATGGTTCACCACAAGCTATTGCTTGAGATCAGATTTGGGCAAGTTTGAGTGAAAACGGTGAAAAATTGGAAACTACCGAAGAAACCGGTTTGCGTTGGACCTTGACCGTCAAAGTGGTAATGTGAGATCTATGTGTTGCTTTCAGCGCGTCCAGTGCAAGCAGAAGCATTTGTGGTTTGTTATTCATTCGAACGAACATAAAGCTGTCGCTGAATGCCGATGTCAGTGCAAATACGCCCCTGGCGAACACTTCGCTGGATACGAATACAACGCTAGCTTGACGTACTTGCTGCCCATGACTTTCCTCCATGGTCTTGAATATAACCAAAGACACCCAGAGTCACATTTGTTCGAGATATATCAATATATGCGAAGGGAAATGCAATCTAAGACCATAAAGTCTTGCGATAATGCAAATTTGTTGCCTCACAGGGCACAATATTCCACGAAAACGAAAACACGGAGATGATCAAGGTTTATGTTATTCAAGAATGGTCTGGAAGCAGAAGTTTCCAATGTTTGCTGATTTACCATTCGAATATTTTGTGACGACAGATAGGCTGTGAAGCCCGTTGATTGGTTAGATGGTCTTCTAGTATTCTTGGTGACTCTCTTATATATGTTTTCACTTTATAAATGGTTAAATATAATTTGACGACGATCGTACTCAGGTAATTGAGGCTTCGGGGACACGAAAAAGAAATTGTGTGGAACGAATCTGCACTCTTCAGAAATTGGGTAGACATCCCCAGCACCCCCACCCCACCCCCACCACCACACCACCACCACCACCACCACCACCACCACCACCACCACCACCACCACCACCACCACCACCACCACCACCACCACCACCACCACCACCACCACCACCACCACCACCACCACCACCACCACCACCACCACCACCACCACCACCACCACCACCACCACCACCACCACCACCACCACCACCACCACCACCACCACCACCACCACCACCACCACCACCACCACCAGTGGTATTCGGTGCGACCATTTGTCTCTGGCCACTGCTCAGTTGATAAACGACACATGACAGAAAGTCGGATCCGAGCAACAGGCGGGGTCAACGGAGCGATTTCGTACTGCTGCATCGAGCTGCCAAGGGCAATTACTCACAATTGATTGATTAATAAGTCTGGCTTATGGTCGCTGCATGAGCTGTTACTAGTTATATACTACCGACATCACTTCTTTCGGCATAATATTGTAAGGCGCTATTTGCGTACAAAAGCTGATTAGTGCATCAGATTGTCTTTGAAAAGGGAAATACCATCGATGTCACTGGCTGAGATGTGTCGATGCATTTTCCTTGTAGCGATAACAAGCAATTCGTCTTCTATAATGTCGCAATAAAACATCGCGCGGAACTTGTCTCCAAAGTAACGATTCCATTCCCAGCGAAGTCAGGACAAGGCGCCAGAACAGCTCGACGGCGTGGTGTCTAGAAATGGAAAACAATCTCGTTCAGCTCGCCTCGATGAACACTGTTGCGAGTCGTGTGTCTGTGTGCGTGTGTATGTGTGTGCTTATGTGCGGGAGTGCTTCCGTGTTTATATCTCGTGCGCGTCGCTTTCTGGCATCTTCAGATGGAAAAGAATGAGACTGACGCCGCTCAGCTATACCACGTTGAATGGATTGGTTTGTCGCTTCTGTGAGAAACTTCCCTCACAGTAAGGCTAATCAGACATGGAAAAAAGGAATTATTATTAAGGAATATTGAGGGTAATAATATGCTCGATAAGGCGTAGAGAAGTAAAAAATAGCAGATAACACTGCAATATTGGCCACGTAGGGGAGAAAGATGCAATAACCCTCCCAAAAGAATTCGTCATGTCCACGGAAACATGGCGCACGTGTGTGCTCCTTTACCTCGCATGGCTAATGGGGCAGGATGATGTGGCAAAGGAGAAAGATCTCCTTTGCCGACACCTGCAAAAGGGTGAAGATGTCGTCTCTCGCCACCGACCTGTGAAATCATAGTTGTACCAAGTGCGGTCGCTCGGCACTGTAATCTGAGAGGAAATTGTTGGAAATTAACCTCACGCAACGACTCAAATGACCAATTTTAGATGTGGCAGGATGATGGACTTACTTAGCCGGTGTACATATGTAGGCCGTGCGCCTCTCCATGGTAGCTCGAGGTTATTGCCTCAACTTGATCTCAGATGATGTATTTGCTTATATGTCACTAATGGGTTAATTTGGAAGCTGAAATTGAATTTGATGCTCACTGAACATCAAATTCAATTTGATGAAGTAATGCATTCGTGAACTTTTGGATGTTTTCCAGGCGAAAGTTAACACTTCGACCTCACCTTGCCCTTGACCTATTCGACAAAATATTACAAATCGCACGACTTTAGTTGCCTAAGATAAGACCTAGCTGGATTTTTTATCAAGTCCATACCTGGTGTATTTTGCTTCACAGGTAAATATTAAACATGAAATGTCACGTTGTCACGAACAACTGATCTTTAAGCCTGCCTCGGTAGTCAACCATTAACCCCAAGTTTACAATTTGAATGCCAATCGCGAGATCTCGTCACGGACAGTGGTTGTCGTTCCGTGCCGCGAGCACTCTATCTGGAAAAGCCGGGGGATCGCAACGTCCTCCCCCTACACTGAGGAAGGTGGTGAACTATGATCGGGCGAGGGTTTCTCCTTGATGGTTTGAACAGCAAGCGGGCACTGTGGCTCGCGGGCTTGCAGGCGCGCTAATTACGCGCGATGCCTTACGCGATGCCTATACAGCATGCCCACGCGTGCTGCGGTCAACCTTTGCATGCGGATGGAGTGAGTAGTGATCGTACGTGTACTGCCAGCGTTTGCACTGATGTCATGTTGATGTCTATGTTGATGACTGTACTGATGACCATACTGATGCTAACAATACTGACACCCATCAATACTGATACTGATACAGAGGATGTAGTTCTCGATATATGTGACGATTGTCTGCCAACGAAATGGTTTGTTTTCATCAGGTGATACGTCGTTGGCGGCATAGGATTGATGACGTGTGCTGGGCGAACTGTGTGCTGGCGTCTAATTTGATTGATGACGTCACGGCCGTTCTGGTGCGTTTTCGCCAGATGACCGGGCTGACGTGGGAGAAGTGCATGGACATCATCAAGCACTACGAGCCCAACCCCGAGTCTCGCCGCAATGGCCAGCTCATGATCGATGGTCAGTACAGAGGCGGCAACGTGACCGGAAGGTGTTCAGGAGGATAAACAGGGTCTCGTCTTGCATGTTGGCTATGGACCGTGACCGCCCCAGTCATGGCCGTACCTCCTCCACAGTTACCTCCCTATTTATTTAGCACTACTGGGGATGGGCGGGGTCTGGTTGGTTCGGGTGGGGATCCCACAACACACACATACACACACACACACACACACACACACACACACACACACACACACACACACACACACACACACACACACACACACACACACACACACACACACACACACACACACACACACACACACACACACACACACACACACACACACACACACACACACACACACACACACACACACACACACACACACACACACACATATATATATATATATATATATATATGTATAACGTGTCTTGATGATGTGCCATTATGTGTGGTACGTCCGGAAGTAAAAACTAAATGATTTTGCTACGAACATGGAATGCAACGTGCTGAGCTCCACGTGTTGCATTCTACGTGCTGCACTCCACGTGCCGCACTTCACGTACTGCACTTCACGTGCTGCTCTCCACGTACTGATTTAGCACGCAGTTTAGTGCGCAGCGAAAGACGGGGCCGCTGCCGGTACTCGCCGTGAAAAGTTTCTGATGCGATTGGACATTTCGGCAGATTGGACATCGTGGCGGATTGGACATTACGGCGGATTGGACATCGTGGCAGATCTCGACAGCGCTTCCAAATCAGCCAAATGGAGGCCGGGCGCGCTTCGTAGCGCAATGCCACCCGGAACACGCGCAGTTCCACCACTTTTAGAGGATTGGAGGGAGGGTCTTGCGGCAGACAAAATTTAACTGATGAATTAATCAGATTAGTTGAAACCTGGTAGCATGAGCGTCGCAACCGACACAATCATTGTGTCCGGAGCCCACCTGGGACTTTACTGGTGCGGACCAACCTCACCTGGACAGCTGAGGAGCTCTATGAAGGCATCTTTCGAAATCTGCATGTTCAAAAGTTGACACACAACTACACAATTCAGCCATGCAAATTACCTAAGCTAATATCTAACACTCTCTAACAAGTTCATAGATCTTTGATGAAATCCAGGAGCGCAGGTCCTTATTTTTAACACATATTTTCAGATTGCAAAGGGCATATGAGAGCCTAACCTTCGCAGAGTATAAAATCAGGGTGTCCGACCCCTCCGACCCACCAGGGATCTCCAACCACACACTGTAGACACATTGGTCAATGATCTATGATCGTCACAATGCTCTTGTTGTGCTTCTTGTAACCACGCAGCATACACCACGAACATCGCGGGTGCTCTCGGTATTGCACAATAGTTCAGAGACAGGTCACACGGATGGGGCCCGCCATGGGCCGAATTAACGGATTTCCGTCGTGGTCAATGCTTCCACGGCCCGAGACAGTGGGTCCGCCCATCCAGACATGGTTAGGTTAGGTTAGACAGTGGGTCTGCCTGGCATGTGCTTAAATATCTGCCACACTTGAAAGGGCTCATTTTCCGTAGAAATAATTCCTACCGTTTGCTGGGGCAGCAAACGCTAGGGGCGTATTCATGGAAACGGTCCTATACTAAGCAAAGCTGTCTGCGTAAACCCTAGCCGCATCATCCGATCGGGGAAATCTGTCCTGTGCTGTCCGTCTTCGTCCGAATTGGGTTGGGCGGCCATTACTTTACATAACTGCGCAGTACACACGGCATGTATGGTTTATTTTATCCTCCTCCATGCTAATGTTGTAACGATCGCCTACGTTGCCGTATTGGTCGCCAGCTGCTGAACAGCAATGCTTGCCAGCTGCTGAACAGCAATGCTTGCCCTGATAGTGCAGCTGCAACAATAGCCCCGCATCTGGAAGCAACATCAATTCGTAGAAGCATACTTATGGGGCCTACACAATAACATACATGTTATGACCCTGTGGACGAGTTGTTTTTGTCTTCGCGACATAGGGCTGCGGATGCTGTGCCGATGCAATTGCTGCTTGCGTCTGGACTAGACAAGGGTATGCGAGCAGGCAGACGTCAGCGGCCGGGATTTTAATAACTCAACGGAAATGTTTAACTGTGAAAACCGAGTTGATGTCATTTTGCGGCTCATTAAGCAAACCAACCGAAATCCGAGGAGGCTTTTCGTTAGCAGGAATATGAACAGGGGTAGGAGACGGTCACAATCTTTCCTCGCCACTTGGCAAATAAACCCTGTGCTCCTGGGGTTCGAACCTGTGGAGTCGGACGTCCGCATTATGGAGTCGGTGCAAACCCATTTTAGACTAAGAGGCGGTGGCTTGATA